>CAKAJI010000397.1:0-442629 GCA_916610255.1 Lasioglossum lativentre
ATCATTGAAAATACCTTATAATATATCGTAGTTTATCATTGAAAATGCCTTATAATGTAACGTAATATGGAGTGTTTCAATGAAAATACCTTATAATATAACGGAATATGCAGAGTATCATTGAAAATACCTTATAATATAACGTAATATGCAGTGTATCATTGAAAATACATTATAATATAACGTAATATGCAGTGTATCATTGAAAATACCTTATAATATAACGGAATTTGTAGTGTATCATTGAATATACCTTATAATATAACGAAATATGCAGTGTATCATTGAAAATACCTTATAATATGTCGTAGTTTAACATTGAAAATACCCAATAATATAACGTAATATGCAGTGTATCATTGAAAATACCTTATATCATATCGTAATATGCAGTGTATCATTGAAAATACCTTATAATATAACGTAATATGCAGTATATCATTTAAAATACCTTATAATATAGCGTAATATGCAGTGTATCATTGAAAATACCTTATAATATATCGTAGTTTATCATTGAAAATACCTTATAATATTTCGTAATTTGTAGTGTATCATTGAAAATACCTTATAATATAGCGTAATATGCAGTGTATCATTGAAAATACCTTATAATATATCGTAGTTTATCATTGAAAATACATTATAATATAACGGAATTTGTAGTGTATCATTGAAAATACCTTATAATATAACGAAATAAGCAGTGTGTCATTGAAAAGACCTTATAATATAACGAAATATGCAGTGTGTCATTGAACATACCTTATATTATGTCGTAGTTTATCATTGAAAATACGTTATAGTATAACGTAATATGCAGTGTATCAATGAAAATAACTTATAATATAACGAAATAAGCAGTGTGTCATTGAAAAGACCTGAAAGAGATATTAATATAACGAAATATGCAGTGTATCATTGAAAATACCTTATAATATGTCGTAGTTTAACATTGAAAATACATAATAATATAACGTAATATGCAGTGTATCATTGAAAATACCTTATAATATAACGTAATATGCAGTGTATCATTGAAAATACCTTATAATATGTCGTAGTTTAACATTGAAAATACCCAATAATACAACGTAATATGCCGTGTATCTTTGAAAATACCTTATAATATAACGTAATATGCAGTGTATCATTGAAAATACCTTATAATATAACGTAATATGCAGTATATCATTTAAAATACCTTATAATATAGCGTAATATGCAGTGTATCATTGAAAATACCTTATAATATATCGTAGTTTATCATTGAAAATGGCTTATAATGTAACGTAATATGGAGTGTTTCAATGAAAATACCTTATATTATAACGGAATATGCAGAGTATCATTGAAAATACCTTATAATATAACGGAATTTGTAGTGTATCATTGAAAATACCTTATAATATAACGAAATATGCAGTGTGTCATTGAACATACCTTATATTATGTCGTAGTTTATCATTGAAAATACCTTATAGTATAACGTAATATGCAGTGTATCATTGAAAATACCTTATAACATAACGTAAATTGCAGAGTATCATTGAAAATACCTTATGATATAACGTAATATGCAGTGTATCTTTGAAAATACCTTATAATATAACGTAATATGCAGTGTATCGTTGAAAATACCTTATGATATAACGTAATATGCAGTGTATCATTGAAAATAACTTATAATATAACGAAATATGCATTGTGTCATTGAAAAGACATTATAATATAACGTAATATGCAGTGTATCATTGAAAATACCTTATAGTATAATGTAATATGCAGTGTATCATTGAAAATACCTTATAATATAACGTAATATGCAGTGTATCATTGAAAATACCTTATAATATAACGTTATATGCATTGTATCATTGAAAATACCTTATAATATAACGTAATTTGCAGTGTATCAATGAAAATACCTTATAATATAACGTGATATGCAATGTATCATTGAAAATAGCTTATAATATAACGTAATTTGTAGTGTATCTTTGAAAATACCTTATAATATAACGTAATATGCAGTGTATCGTTGAAAATACCTTATAATATAACGTAATATGCAGTGTATCGTTGAAAATACCTTATGATATAACGTAATATGCAGTGTATCATTGAAAATAACTTATAATATAACGAAATATGCATTGTGTCATTGAAAAGACCTTATAATATAACGTAATATGCATTGTATCATTGAAAATGCCTTATAATATATCGGAATTTATAGTGTATCTTTGAAAATACCTTATAATATAACGTAATATGCAGTGTATCATTGAAAATACCTTATAATATAACGTTATATGCATTGTATCATTGAAAATACCTTATAATATAACGTAATTTGCAGTGTATCAATGAAAATACCTTATAATATAACGTAATATGCAGTGTATCATTGAAAATACCTTATATCATAACGTAAATTGCAGAGTATCATTGAAAATACCTTATGATATAACGTAATATGCAGTGTATCTTTGAAAATACCTTATAATATAACGTAATATGCAGTGTATCGTTGAAAATACCTTATGATATAACGTAATATGCAGTGTATCATTGAAAATAACTTATAATATAACGAAATATGCATTGTGTCATTGAAAAGACCTTATAATATAACGTAATATGCAGTGTATCATTGAAAATGCCTCATAATATATCGGAATTTATAGTGTATCTTTGAAAATACCTTATAATATAACGTAATATGCAGTGTATCGTTGAAAATACCTTATGATATAACGTAATATGCAGTGTATCATTGAAAATAACTTATAATATAACGAAATATGCATTGTGTCATTGAAAAGACATTATAATATAACGTAATATGCAGTGTATCATTGAAAATACCTTATAGTATAATGTAATATGCAGTGTATCATTGAAAATACCTTATAATATATCGTAGTTTATCATTGAAAATACCTTATAATATAACGTAATATGCAGTGTATCATTGAAAATACCTTATAATATATCGTAATTTGTAGTGTATCATTGAAGGTACCTTATAATATATCGTAATTTGTAGTGTATAATTGAAAATACCTTATAATATAACGAAATATGCAGTGTATCACTGAAAATACCTTATATTATATCGTAGTTTATCATTGAAAATTCCTTATAATATAACGTAATATGCAGAGTATCATTGAAAGTACCTTATGATATAACGTAATATGCAGTGTATCTTTGAAAATACCTTATAATATAACGTAATATGCAGTGTATCGTTGAAAATACCTTATGATATAACGTAATATGCAGTGTATCATTGAAAATAACTTATAATATAACGAAATATGCATTGTGTCATTGAAAAGACCTTATAATATAACGTAATATGCAGTGTATCATTGAAAATACCTTATAATATAACGTCATATGCAGTGTATCATTGAAAATACCTTATAATATAACGTAAATTGAAGAGTATCATTGAAAATACCTTATGATATAACGTAATTTGCAGTGTATCAATGAAAATACCTTATAATATAACGTGATATGCAATGTATCATTGAAAATAGCTTATAATATAACGTAATTTGTAGTGTATCTTTGAAAATACCTCATAATATAACGTAATATGCAGTGTATCGTTGAAAATACCTTATAATATAACGTAATATGCAGTGTATCGTTGAAAATACCTTATGATATAACGTAATATGCAGTGTATCATTGAAAATAACTTATAATATAACGAAATATGCATTGTGTCATTGAAAAGACCTTATAATATAACGTAATATGCATTGTATCATTGAAAATGCCTTATAATATATCGGAATTTATAGTGTATCTTTGAAAATACCTTATAATATAACGTAATATGCAGTGTATCATTGAAAATACCTTATAATATATCGTAGTTTATCATTGAAAATACCTTATAATATAACGTAATATGCAGTGTATCATTGAAAATACCTTATAATATAACGTGACATGCAATGAATCATTGAAAATAACTTATAATATAACGAAATAAGCAGTGTGTCATTGAAAATACCTTATAATATAACGTAATATGCAGTGTATCATTGAAAATACCTTATAATATAACGAAATATGCAGTGTATCATTGAAAATACCTTATAATATGTCGTAGTTTAACATTGAAAATACCCAAAAATATAACGTAATATGCAGTGTATCTTTGAAAATACCTTATAATATAACGGAATTTGTAGTGTATCATTGAAAATACCTTATAATATAACGAAATATGCAGTGTGTCATTGAACATACCTTATATTATGTCGTAGTTTATCATTGAAAATACCTTATAGTATAACGTAATATGCAGTGTATCATTGAAAATACCTTATAACATAACGTAAATTGAAGAGTATCATTGAAAATACCTTATGATATAACGTAATATGCAGTGTATCTTTGAAAATACCTTATAATATAACGTAATATGCAGTGTATCGTTGAAAATACCTTATGATATAACGTAATATGCAGTGTATCATTGAAAATACCTTATAATATAACGTAATATGCAGTGTATCGTTGAAAATACCTTATGATATAACGTAATATGCAGTGTATCATTGAAAATAACTTATAATATAACGAAATATGCATTGTGTCATTGAAAAGACCTTATAATATAACGTAATATGCAGTGTATCATTGAAAATACCTTATAATATAACGTAATATGCAGTGTATCATTGAAAATACCTTATAATATAACGTTATATGCATTGTATCATTGAAAATACCTTATAATATAACGTAATTTGCAGTGTATCAATGAAAATACCTTATAATATAACGTGATATGCAATGTATCATTGAAAATAGCTTATAATATAACGTAATTTGTAGTGTATCTTTGAAAATACCTTATAATATAACGTAATATGCAGTGTATCGTTGAAAATACCTTATAATATAACGTAATATGCAGTGTATCATTGAAAATACCTTATGATATAACGTAATATGCAGTGTATCATTGAAAATAACTTATAATATAACGAAATATGCATTGTGTCATTGAAAAGACCTTATAATATAACGTAATATGCATTGTATCATTGAAAATGCCTTATAATATATCGGAATTTATAGTGTATCTTTGAAAATACCATATAATATATCGTAATATGCTGTGTATCATTGAAAATACATTATAATATATAGTAGTTTATCATTGAAAATACCTTATAATATAACGTAATATGCAGTGTATCATTGAAAATACCTTATAATATAACGTGACATGCAATGAATCATTGAAAATAACTTATAATATAACGAAATAAGCAGTGTGTCATTGAAAAGACCTTATAATATAACGTAATATGCAGTGTATCATTGAAAACACCTTATAATATAACGAAATATGCAGTGTATCATTGAAAATACCTTATAATATGTCGTAGTTTAACATTGAAAATACCCAAAAATATAACGTAATATGCAGTGTATCTTTGAAAATACCTTATAATATAACGGAATTTGTAGTGTATCATTGAAAATACCTTATAATATAACGAAATATGCAGTGTGTCATTGAACATACCTTATATTATGTCGTAGTTTATCATTGAAAATACCTTATAGTATAACGTAATATGCAGTGTATCATTGAAAATACCTTATAACATAACGTAAATTGCAGAGTATCATTGAAAATACCTTATGATATAACGTAATATGCAGTGTATCTTTGAAAATACCTTATAATATAACGTAATATGCAGTGTATCGTTGAAAATACCTTATGATATAACGTAATATGCAGTGTATCATTGAAAATAACTTATAATATAACGGAATATGCAGAGTATCATTGAAAATACCTTATAATATAGCGTACTATGCAGTGTATCATTGAAAATACCTTATAATATAACGTAATATGCAGTGTATCATTGAAAATACCTTATAATATAACGAAATATGCAGTGTATCATTGAAAATACCTTATAATATATCGTAGTTTATCATTGAAAATACCTTATAATGTATCGTAATATGCAGTGTATCATTGAAAATACCATATAATATAACGTAATATGCAGTGTATCATTGAAAATACGTGATAATATAACGTAGTTTATCATTGAAAATACCTTATAGTATAACGTAATATGCAGTGTATCATTGAAAATACCTTATAACATAACGTAAATTGCAGAGTATCATTGAAAATACCTTATGATATAACGTAATATGCAGTGTATCTTTGAAAATACCTTATAATATAACGTAATATGCAGTGTATCGTTGAAAATACCTTATGATATAACGTAATATGCAGTGTATCATTGAAAATAACTTATAATATAACGAAATATGCATTGTGTCATTGAAAAGACCTTATAATATAACGTAATATGCAGTGTATCATTGAAAATACCTTATAATATAACGGAATATGCAGTGTATCATTGAAAATACCTTATAATATATCGTAGTTTATCATTGAAAATACCTTATAATGTAACGTAATATGCAGTGTATCATTGAAAATACCTTATAATATAACGTGACATGCAATGAATCATTGAAAATAACTTATAATATAACGAAATAAGCAGTGTGTCATTGAAAAGACCTTATAATATAACGTAATATGCAGTGTATCATTGAAAACACCTTATAATATAACGAAATATGCAGTGTATCATTGAAAATACCTTATAATATGTCGTAGTTTAACATTGAAAATACCCAATAATATAACGTAATATGCAGTGTATCTTTGAAAATACCTTATAATATAACGGAATTTGTAGTGTATCATTGAAAATACCTTATAATATAACGAAATATGCAGTGTGTCATTGAACATACCTTATATTATGTCGTACTATGCAGTGTATCATTGAAAATACCTTATAATATAACGTAATATGCAGTGTATCATTGAAAATACCTTATAATATAACGTAATATGCAGTATATCATTTAAAATACCTTATAATATAGTGTAACATGCAGTGTATCATTGAAAATACCTTATAATATATCGTAGTTTATCATTGAAAATGCCTTATAATGTAACGTAATATGGAGTGTTTCAATGAAAATACCTTATAATATAACGGAATATGCAGAGTATCATTGAAAATACCTTATAATATAACGTAATATGCAGTGTATCATTGAAAATACATTATAATATAACGTAATATGTAGTGTATCATTGAAAATACCTTATAATATAACGGAATTTGTAGTGTATCATTGAATATACCTTATAATATAACGAAATATGCAGTGTATCATTGAAAATACCTTATAATATGTCGTAGTTTAACATTGAAAATACCCAATAATATAACGTAATATGCAGTGTATCATTGAAAATACCTTATAATATAACGTAATATGCAGTGTATCATTGAAAATACCTTATAATATAACGTAATATGCAGTATATCATTTAAAATACCTTATAATATAGCGTAATATGCAGTGTATCATTGAAAATACCTTATAATATATCGTAGTTTATCATTGAAAATACCTTATAATATTTCGTAATTTGTAGTGTATCATTGAAAATACCTTATAATATAGCGTAATATGCAGTGTATCATTGAAAATACCTTATAATATATCGTAGTTTATCATTGAAAATACATTATAATATAACGGAATTTGTAGTGTATCATTGAAAATACCTTATAATATAACGAAATAAGCAGTGTGTCATTGAAAAGACCTTATAATATAACGAAATATGCAGTGTGTCATTGAACATACCTTATATTATGTCGTAGTTTATCATTGAAAATACGTTATAGTATAACGTAATATGCAGTGTATCAATGAAAATAACTTATAATATAACGAAATAAGCAGTGTGTCATTGAAAAGACCTGAAAGAGATATTAATATAACGAAATATGCAGTGTATCATTGAAAATACCTTATAATATGTCGTAGTTTAACATTGAAAATACATAATAATATAACGTAATATGCAGTGTATCATTGAAAATACCTTATAATATAACGTAATATGCAGTGTATCATTGAAAATACCTTATAATATGTCGTAGTTTAACATTGAAAATACCCAATAATACAACGTAATATGCCGTGTATCTTTGAAAATACCTTATAATATAACGTAATATGCAGTGTATCATTGAAAATACCTTATAATATAACGTAATATGCAGTATATCATTTAAAATACCTTATAATATAGCGTAATATGCAGTGTATCATTGAAAATACCTTATAATATATCGTAGTTTATCATTGAAAATGGCTTATAATGTAACGTAATATGGAGTGTTTCAATGAAAATACCTTATAATATAACGGAATATGCAGAGTATCATTGAAAATACCTTATAATATAACGGAATTTGTAGTGTATCATTGAAAATACCTTATAATATAACGAAATATGCAGTGTGTCATTGAACATACCTTATATTATGTCGTAGTTTATCATTGAAAATACCTTATAGTATAACGTAATATGCAGTGTATCATTGAAAATACCTTATAACATAACGTAAATTGCAGAGTATCATTGAAAATACCTTATGATATAACGTAATATGCAGTGTATCTTTGAAAATACCTTATAATATAACGTAATATGCAGTGTATCGTTGAAAATACCTTATGATATAACGTAATATGCAGTGTATCATTGAAAATAACTTATAATATAACGAAATATGCATTGTGTCATTGAAAAGACATTATAATATAACGTAATATGCAGTGTATCATTGAAAATACCTTATAGTATAATGTAATATGCAGTGTATCATTGAAAATACCTTATAATATAACGTAATATGCAGTGTATCATTGAAAATACCTTATAATATAACGTTATATGCATTGTATCATTGAAAATACCTTATAATATAACGTAATTTGCAGTGTATCAATGAAAATACCTTATAATATAACGTGATATGCAATGTATCATTGAAAATAGCTTATAATATAACGTAATTTGTAGTGTATCTTTGAAAATACCTTATAATATAACGTAATATGCAGTGTATCATTGAAAATACCTTATAATATAACGTAATATGCAGTGTATCGTTGAAAATACCTTATGATATAACGTAATATGCAGTGTATCATTGAAAATAACTTATAATATAACGAAATATGCATTGTGTCATTGAAAAGACCTTATAATATAACGTAATATGCATTGTATCATTGAAAATGCCTTATAATATATCGGAATTTATAGTGTATCTTTGAAAATACCTTATAATATAACGTAATATGCAGTGTATCATTGAAAATACCTTATAATATAACGTTATATGCATTGTATCATTGAAAATACCTTATAATATAACGTAATTTGCAGTGTATCAATGAAAATACCTTATAATATAACGTAATATGCAGTGTATCATTGAAAATACCTTATATCATAACGTAAATTGCAGAGTATCATTGAAAATACCTTATGATATAACGTAATATGCAGTGTATCTTTGAAAATACCTTATAATATAACGTAATATGCAGTGTATCATTGAAAATACCTTATAATATAACGTAATATGCAGTGTATCATTGAAAATAACTTATAATATAACGAAATATGCATTGTGTCATTGAAAAGACCTTATAATATAACGTAATATGCATTGTATCATTGAAAATGCCTTATAATATATCGGAATTTATAGTGTATCTTTGAAAATACCTTATAATATAACGTAATATGCAGTGTATCGTTGAAAATACCTTATGATATAACGTAATATGCAGTGTATCATTGAAAATAACTTATAATATAACGAAATATGCATTGTGTCATTGAAAAGACATTATAATATAACGTAATATGCAGTGTATCATTGAAAATACCTTATAGTATAATGTAATATGCAGTGTATCATTGAAAATACCTTATAATATATCGTAGTTTATCATTGAAAATACCTTATAATATAACGTAATATGCAGTGTATCATTGAAAATACCTTATAATATATCGTAATTTGTAGTGTATCATTGAAGGTACCTTATAATATATCGTAATTTGTAGTGTATAATTGAAAATACCTTATAATATAACGAAATATGCAGTGTATCACTGAAAATACCTTATATTATATCGTAGTTTATCATTGAAAATTCCTTATAATATAACGTAATATGCAGAGTATCATTGAAAGTACCTTATGATATAACGTAATATGCAGTGTATCTTTGAAAATACCTTATAATATAACGTAATATGCAGTGTATCGTTGAAAATACCTTATGATATAACGTAATATGCAGTGTATCATTGAAAATAACTTATAATATAACGAAATATGCATTGTGTCATTGAAAAGACCTTATAATATAACGTAATATGCAATGTATCATTGAAAATACCTTATAATATAACGTCATATGCAGTGTATCATTGAAAATACCTTATAATATAACGTTATATGCATTGTATCATTGAAAATACCTTATAATATAACGTAATTTGCAGTGTATCAATGAAAATACCTTATAATATAACGTGATATGCAATGTATCATTGAAAATAGCTTATAATATAACGTAATTTGTAGTGTATCTTTGAAAATACCTCATAATATAACGTAATATGCAGTGTATCGTTGAAAATACCTTATAATATAACGTAATATGCAGTGTATCGTTGAAAATACCTTATGATATAACGTAATATGCAGTGTATCATTGAAAATAACTTATAATATAACGAAATATGCATTGTGTCATTGAAAAGACCTTATAATATAACGTAATATGCATTGTATCATTGAAAATGCCTTATAATATATCGGAATTTATAGTGTATCTTTGAAAATACCTTATAATATAACGTAATATGCAGTGTATCATTGAAAATACCTTATAATATATCGTAGTTTATCATTGAAAATACCTTATAATGTAACGTAATATGCAGTGTATCATTGAAAATACCTTATAATATAACGTGACATGCAATGAATCATTGAAAATAACTTATAATATAACGAAATAAGCAGTGTGTCATTGAAAAGACCTTATAATATAACGTAATATGCAGTGTATCATTGAAAACACCTTATAATATAACGAAATATGCAGTGTATCATTGAAAATACCTTATAATATGTCGTAGTTTAACATTGAAAATACCCAAAAATATAACGTAATATGCAGTGTATCTTTGAAAATACCTTATAATATAACGGAATTTGTAGTGTATCATTGAAAATACCTTATAATATAACGAAATATGCAGTGTGTCATTGAACATACCTTATATTATGTCGTAGTTTATCATTGAAAATACCTTATAGTATAACGTAATATGCAGTGTATCATTGAAAATACCTTATAACATAACGTAAATTGAAGAGTATCATTGAAAATACCTTATGATATAACGTAATATGCAGTGTATCTTTGAAAATACCTTATAATATAACGTAATATGCAGTGTATCGTTGAAAATACCTTATGATATAACGTAATATGCAGTGTATCATTGAAAATACCTTATAATATAACGTAATATGCAGTGTATCGTTGAAAATACCTTATGATATAACGTAATATGCAGTGTATCATTGAAAATAACTTATAATATAACGAAATATGCATTGTGTCATTGAAAAGACCTTATAATATAACGTAATATGCAGTGTATCATTGAAAATACCTTATAATATAACGTCATATGCAGTGTATCATTGAAAATACCTTATAATATAACGTTATATGCATTGTATCATTGAAAATACCTTATAATATAACGTAATTTGCAGTGTATCAATGAAAATACCTTATAATATAACGTGATATGCAATGTATCATTGAAAATAGCTTATAATATAACGTAATTTGTAGTGTATCTTTGAAAATACCTTATAATATAACGTAATATGCAGTGTATCGTTGAAAATACCTTATAATATAACGTAATATGCAGTGTATCGTTGAAAATACCTTATGATATAACGTAATATGCAGTGTATCATTGAAAATAACTTATAATATAACGAAATATGCATTGTGTCATTGAAAAGACCTTATAATATAACGTAATATGCATTGTATCATTGAAAATGCCTTATAATATATCGGAATTTATAGTGTATCTTTGAAAATACCTTATAATATAACGTAATATGCAGTGTATCATTGAAAATACCTTATAATATATCGTAGTTTATCATTGAAAATACCTTATAATATAACGTAATATGCAGTGTATCATTGAAAATACCTTATAATATAACGTGACATGCAATGAATCATTGAAAATAACTTATAATATAACGAAATAAGCAGTGTGTCATTGAAAAGACCTTATAATATAACGTAATATGCAGTGTATCATTGAAAACACCTTATAATATAACGAAATATGCAGTGTATCATTGAAAATACCTTATAATATGTCGTAGTTTAACATTGAAAATACCCAAAAATATAACGTAATATGCAGTGTATCTTTGAAAATACCTTATAATATAACGGAATTTGTAGTGTATCATTGAAAATACCTTATAATATAACGAAATATGCAGTGTGTCATTGAACATACCTTATATTATGTCGTAGTTTATCATTGAAAATACCTTATAGTATAACGTAATATGCAGTGTATCATTGAAAATACCTTATAACATAACGTAAATTGCAGAGTATCATTGAAAATACCTTATGATATAACGTAATATGCAGTGTATCTTTGAAAATACCTTATAATATAACGTAATATGCAGTGTATCGTTGAAAATACCTTATGATATAACGTAATATGCAGTGTATCATTGAAAATAACTTATAATATAACGGAATATGCAGAGTATCATTGAAAATACCTTATAATATAGCGTACTATGCAGTGTATCATTGAAAATACCTTATAATATAACGTAATATGCAGTGTATCATTGAAAACACCTTATAATATAACGAAATATGCAGTGTATCATTGAAAATACCTTATAATATATCGTAGTTTATCATTGAAAATACCTTATAATGTATCGTAATATGCAGTGTATCATTGAAAATACCATATAATATAGCGTAATATGCAGTGTATCATTGAAAATACTTTATATTATGTCGTAGTTTATCATTGAAAATACCTTATAGTATAACGTAATATGCAGTGTATCATTGAAAATACCTTATAACATAACGTAAATTGCAGAGTATCATTGAAAATACCTTATGATATAACGTAATATGCAGTGTATCTTTGAAAATACCTTATAATATAACGTAATATGCAGTGTATCGTTGAAAATACCTTATGATATAACGTAATATGCAGTGTATCATTGAAAATAACTTATAATATAACGAAATATGCATTGTGTCATTGAAAAGACCTTATAATATAACGTAATATGCAGTGTATCATTGAAAATACCTTATAATATAACGGAATATGCAGTGTATCATTGAAAATACCTTATAATTTATCGTAGTTTATCATTGAAAATACATTATAATATAACGAAATATGCAGTGTATCATTGAAAATACCTTATAATATGTCGTAGTTTATCATTGAAAATACCTTATAATGTATCGTAATATGCATAGTATGAATGAAAATACCTTATAGTATAACGTAATATGCAGTGTTTTCATTGAAAATACCTTATAATATATCGTAGTTTATCATTGAAAATACCTTATAATATAACGTAATCTGCAGTGTATCATTGAAAATACCTTATAATATAACGTGATATGCAATGTATCATTGAAAATAACTTATAATATAACCAAATAAGCAGTGTGTCATTGAAAAGACCTTATAATATAACGAAATATGCAGTGTGTCATTGAACATACGTTATATTATGTCGTAGTTTATCATTGAAAATACGTTATAGTATAACGTAATATGCAGTGTATCAATGAAAATAACTTATAATATAACGAAATAAGCAGTGTGTCATTGAAAAGACCTGAAAGAGATATTAATATAACGAAATATGCAGTGTATCATTGAAAATACCTTATAATATGTCGTAGTTTAACATTGAAAATACATAATAATATAACGTAATATGCAGTGTATCATTGAAAATAACTTATAATATAACGAAATATGCAGTGTATCACTGAAAATACCTTCTAATATATCGTAGTTTATCATTGAAAATACCTCATAATATAAAATAATATGCAGTGTATCATTGAAAATGCCTTATAATTTCAATGCTTATAGTTTCAATGAAAATACCTTATAATATAACGGAATATGCAGAGTATCATTGAAAATACCTTATAATATAGCGTACTATGCAGTGTATCATTGAAAATACCTTATAATATAACGTAATATGCAGTGTATCATTGAAAATACCTTATAATATAACGAAATATGCAGTGTATCTTTGAAAATACCTTATAATATAACGTAATATGCAGTGTATCGTTGAAAATACCTTATAATATAACGTGACATGCAATGAATCATTGAAAATAACTTATAATATAACGAAATAAGCAGTGTGTCATTGAAAAGACCTTATAATAGTACGTAATATGCAGTGTATCATTGAAAACACCTTATAATATAACGAAATATGCAGTGTATCATTGAAAATACCTTATAATATGTCGTAGTTTAACATTGAAAATACCCAATAATATAACGTAATATGCAGTGTATCATTGAAAATACCTTATAATATAACGTAATATGCAGTGTATCATTGAAAATACCTTATAATATAACGTAATATGCAGTATATCATTTAAAATACCTTATAATATAGCGTAATATGCAGTGTATCATTGAAAATACCTTATAATATATCGTAGTTTATCATTGAAAATGCCTTATAGTATAACGTAATATGCAGTGTATCATTGAAAATACCTTATAACATAACGTAAATTGCAGAGTATCATTGAAAATACCTTATGATATAACGTAATATGCAGTGTATCTTTGAAAATACCTTATAATATAACGTAATATGCAGTGTATCGTTGAAAATACCTTATGATATAACGTAATATGCAGTGTATCTTTGAAAATAACTTATAATATAACGGAATATGCAGAGTATCATTGAAAATACCTTATAATATAGCGTACTATGCAGTGTATCATTGAAAATACCTTATAATATAACGTAATATGCAGTGTATCATTGAAAACACCTTATAATATAACGAAATATGCAGTGTATCATTGAAAATACCTTATAATATATCGTAGTTTATCATTGAAAATACCTTATAATGTATCGTAATATGCAGTGTATCATTGAAAATACCATATAATATAGCGTAATATGCAGTGTATCATTGAAAATACCTTATATTATGTCGTAGTTTATCATTGAAAATACCTTATAGTATAACGTAATATGCAGTGTATCATTGAAAATACCTTATAACATAACGTAAATTGCAGAGTATCATTGAAAATACCTTATAATATAACGAAATATGCAGTGTATCTTTGAAAATACCTTATAATATAACGTAATATGCAGTGTATCGTTGAAAATACCTTATAATATAACGTGACATGCAATGAATCATTGAAAATAACTTATAATATAACGAAATAAGCAGTGTGTCATTGAAAAGACCTTATAATAGTACGTAATATGCAGTGTATCATTGAAAACACCTTATAATATAACGAAATATGCAGTGTATCATTGAAAATACCTTATAATATGTCGTAGTTTAACATTGAAAATACCCAATAATATAACGTAATATGCAGTGTATCATTGAAAATACCTTATAATATAACGTAATATGCAGTGTATCATTGAAAATACCTTATAATATAACGTAATATGCAGTATATCATTTAAAATACCTTATAATATAGCGTAATATGCAGTGTATCATTGAAAATACCTTATAATATATCGTAGTTTATCATTGAAAATGCCTTATAGTATAACGTAATATGCAGTGTATCATTGAAAATACCTTATAACATAACGTAAAATGCAGAGTATCATTGAAAATACCTTATGATATAACGTAATATGCAGTGTATCTTTGAAAATACCTTATAATATAACGTAATATGCAGTGTATCGTTGAAAATACCTTATGATATAACGTAATATGCAGTGTATCTTTGAAAATAACTTATAATATAACGGAATATGCAGAGTATCATTGAAAATACCTTATAATATAGCGTACTATGCAGTGTATCATTGAAAATACCTTATAATATAACGTAATATGCAGTGTATCATTGAAAACACCTTATAATATAACGAAATATGCAGTGTATCATTGAAAATACCTTATAATATATCGTAGTTTATCATTGAAAATACCTTATAATGTATCGTAATATGCAGTGTATCATTGAAAATACCATATAATATAACGTAATATGCAGTGTATCATTGAAAATACCTTATATTATGTCGTAGTTTATCATTGAAAATACCTTATAGTATAACGTAATATGCAGTGTATCATTGAAAATACCTTATAACATAACGTAAATTGCAGAGTATCATTGAAAATACCTTATGATATAACGTAATATGCAGTGTATCTTTGAAAATACCTTATAATATAACGTAATATGCAGTGTATCGTTGAAAATACCTTATGATATAACGTAATATGCAGTGTATCATTGAAAATAACTTATAATATAACGAAATATGCATTGTGTCATTGAAAAGACCTTATAATATAACGTAATATGCAGTGTATCATTGAAAATACCTTATAATATAACGTAATATGCAGTGTATCATTGAAAATACCTTATAATATAACGTTATATGCATTGTATCATTGAAAATACCTTATAATATAACGTAATATGCAGTGTATCGTTGAAAATACCTTATGATATAACGTAATATGCAGTGTATCATTGAAAATAACTTATAATATAACGAAATATGCATTGTGTCATTGAAAAGACCTTATAATATAACGTAATATGCAGTGTATCATTGAAAATACCTTATAATATAACGTAATATGCAGTGTATCATTGAAAATACCTTATAATATATCGTAGTTTATCATTGAAAATACATTATAATATAACGAAATATGCAGTGTATCATTGAAAATACCTTATAATATGTCGTAGTTTATCATTGAAAATACCTTATAATGTATCGTAATATGCATAGTATGAATGAAAATACCTTATAGTATAACGTAATATGCAGTGTTTTCATTGAAAATACCTTATAATATATCGTAGTTTATCATTGAAAATACCTTATAATATAACGTAATATGCAGTGTATCATTGAAAATACCTTATAATATAACGTGATATGCAATGTATCATTGAAAATAACTTATAATATAACCAAATAAGCAGTGTGTCATTGAAAAGACCTTATAATATAACGAAATATGCAGTGTGTCATTGAACATACCTTATATTATGTCGTAGTTTATCATTGAAAATACGTTATAGTATAACGTAATATGCAGTGTATCAATGAAAATAACTTATAATATAACGAAATAAGCAGTGTGTCATTGAAAAGACCTGAAAGAGATATTAATATAACGAAATATGCAGTGTATCATTGAAAATACCTTATAATATGTCGTAGTTTAACATTGAAAATACATAATAATATAACGTAATATGCAGTGTATCATTGAAAATAACTTATAATATAACGAAATATGCAGTGTATCACTGAAAATACCTTCTAATATATCGTAGTTTATCATTGAAAATACCTTATAATATAACGTAATATGCAGTGTATCATTGAAAATGCCTTATAATTTCAATGCTTATAGTTTCAATGAAAATACCTTATAATATAACGGAATATGCAGAGTATCATTGAAAATACCTTATAATATAGCGTACTATGCAGTGTATCATTGAAAATACCTTATAATATAACGTAATATGCAGTGTATCATTGAAAACACCTTATAATATAACGAAATATGCAGTGTATCATTGAAAATACCTTATAATATATCGTAGTTTATCATTGAAAATACATACATTATAAATAAATACATTATAATGTATCGTAATATGCAGTGTATCATTGAAAATACCATATAATATAGCGTAATATGCAGTGTATCATTGAAAATACCTTATAATATATCGTAGTTTATCATTGAAAATGCCTTATAATGTAACGTAATATGGAGTGTTTCAATGAAAATACCTTATAATATAACGGAATATGCAGAGTATCATTGAAAATACCTTATAATATAACGGAATTTGTAGTGTATCATTGAAAATACCTTATAATATAACGAAATAAGCAGTGTGTCATTGAAAAGACCTGAAAGAGATATTAATATAACGAAATATGCAGTGTATCATTGAAAATACCTTATAATATAACGTGACATGCAATGAATCATTGAAAATAACTTATAATATAACGAAATAAGCAGTGTGTCATTGAAAAGACCTTATAATATAACGTAATATGCAGTGTATCATTGAAAACACCTTATAATATAACGAAATATGCAGTGTATCATTGAAAATACCTTATAATATGTCGTAGTTTAACATTGAAAATACCCAATAATATAACGTAATATGCAGTGTATCATTGAAAATACCTTATAATATAACGTAATATGCAGTGTATCATTGAAAATACCTTATAATATAACGTAAATTGCAGAGTATCATTGAAAATACCTTATGATATAACGTAATATGCAGTGTATCTTTGAAAATACCTTATAATATAACGTAATATGCAGTGTATCGTTGAAAATACCTTATGATATAACGTAATATGCAGTGTATCTTTGAAAATAACTTATAATATAACGGAATAAGCAGAGTATCATTGAAAATACCTTATAATATAGCGTACTATGCAGTGTATCATTGAAAATACCTTATAATATAACGTAATATGCAGTGTATCATTGAAAACACCTTATAATATAACGAAATATGCAGTGTATCATTGAAAATACCTTATAATATATCGTAGTTTATCATTGAAAATACCTTATAATGTATCGTAATATGCAGTGTATCATTGAAAATACCATATAATATAGCGTAATATGCAGTGTATCATTGAAAATACCTTATATTATGTCGTAGTTTATCATTGAAAATACCTTATAGTATAACGTAATATGCAGTGTATCATTGAAAATACCTTATAACATAACGTAAATTGCAGAGTATCATTGAAAATACCTTATGATATAACGTAATATGCAGTGTATCTTTGAAAATACCTTATAATATAACGTAATATGCAGTGTATCGTTGAAAATACCTTATGATATAACGTAATATGCAGTGTATCATTGAAAATAACTTATAATATAACGAAATATGCATTGTGTCATTGAAAAGACCTTATAATATAACGTAATATGCAGTGTATCATTGAAAATACCTTATAATATAACGTAATATGCAGTGTATCATTGAAAATACCTTATAATATAACGTTATATGCATTGTATCATTGAAAATACCTTATAATATAACGTAATATGCAGTGTATCGTTGAAAATACCTTATGATATAACGTAATATGCAGTGTATCATTGAAAATAACTTATAATATAACGAAATATGCATTGTGTCATTGAAAAGACCTTATAATATAACGTAATATGCAGTGTATCATTGAAAATACCTTATAATATAACGTAATATGCAGTGTATCATTGAAAATACCTTATAATTTATCGTAGTTTATCATTGAAAATACATTATAATATAACGAAATATGCAGTGTATCATTGAAAATACCTTATAATATGTCGTAGTTTATCATTGAAAATACCTTATAATGTATCGTAATATGCATAGTATGAATGAAAATACCTTATAGTATAACGTAATATGCAGTGTTTTCATTGAAAATACCTTATAATATATCGTAGTTTATCATTGAAAATACCTTATAATATAACGTAATATGCAGTGTATCATTGAAAATACCTTATAATATAACGTTATATGCATTGTATCATTGAAAATACCTTATAATATAACGTAATATGCAGTGTATCGTTGAAAATACCTTATAATATAACGTAATATGCAGTGTATCATTGAAAATACCTTATAATTTATCGTAGTTTATCATTGAAAATACATTATAATATAACGAAATATGCAGTGTATCATTGAAAATACCTTATAATATGTCGTAGTTTATCATTGAAAATACCTTATAATGTATCGTAATATGCATAGTATGAATGAAAATACCTTATAGTATAACGTAATATGCAGTGTTTTCATTGAAAATACCTTATAATATATCGTAGTTTATCATTGAAAATACCTTATAATATAACGTAATATGCAGTGTATCATTGAAAATACCTTATAATATAACGTGATATGCAATGTATCATTGAAAATAACTTATAATATAACCAAATAAGCAGTGTGTCATTGAAAAGACCTTATAATATAACGAAATATGCAGTGTGTCATTGAACATACCTTATATTATGTCGTAGTTTATCATTGAAAATACGTTATAGTATAACGTAATATGCAGTGTATCAATGAAAATAACTTATAATATAACGAAATAAGCAGTGTGTCATTGAAAAGACCTGAAAGAGATATTAATATAACGAAATATGCAGTGTATCATTGAAAATACCTTATAATATGTCGTAGTTTAACATTGAAAATACATAATAATATAACGTAATATGCAGTGTATCATTGAAAATAACTTATAATATAACGAAATATGCAGTGTATCACTGAAAATACCTTCTAATATATCGTAGTTTATCATTGAAAATACCTTATAATATAACGTAATATGCAGTGTATCATTGAAAATGCCTTATAATTTCAATGCTTATAGTTTCAATGAAAATACCTTATAATATAACGGAATATGCAGAGTATCATTGAAAATACCTTATAATATAGCGTACTATGCAGTGTATCATTGAAAATACCTTATAATATAACGTAATATGCAGTGTATCATTGAAAACACCTTATAATATAACGAAATATGCAGTGTATCATTGAAAATACCTTATAATATATCGTAGTTTATCATTGAAAATACCTTATAATGTATCGTAATATGCAGTGTATCATTGAAAATACCATATAATATAGCGTAATATGCAGTGTATCATTGAAAATACCTTATAATATATCGTAGTTTATCATTGAAAATGCCTTATAATGTAACGTAATATGGAGTGTTTCAATGAAAATACCTTATAATATAACGGAATATGCAGAGTATCATTGAAAATACCTTATAATATAACGGAATTTGTAGTGTATCATTGAAAATACCTTATAATATAACGAAATATGCAGTGTGTCATTGAACATACCTTATATTATGTCGTAGTTTATCATTGAAAATACCTTATAGTATAACGTAATATGCAGTGTATCATTGAAAATAACTTATAATATAACGAAATAAGCAGTGTGTCATTGAAAAGACCTGAAAGAGATATTAATATAACGAAATATGCAGTGTATCATTGAAAATACCTTATAATATAACGTGACATGCAATGAATCATTGAAAATAACTTATAATATAACGAAATAAGCAGTGTGTCATTGAAAAGACCTTATAATATAACGTAATATGCAGTGTATCATTGAAAACACCTTATAATATAACGAAATATGCAGTGTATCATTGAAAATACCTTATAATATGTCGTAGTTTAACATTGAAAATACCCAATAATATAACGTAATATGCAGTGTATCATTGAAAATACCTTATAATATAACGTAATATGCAGTGTATCATTGAAAATACCTTATAATATAACGTAATATGCAGTATATCATTTAAAATACCTTATAATATAGCGTAATATGCAGTGTATCATTGAAAATACCTTATAATATATCGTAGTTTATCATTGAAAATGCCTTATAGTATAACGTAATATGCAGTGTATCATTGAAAATACCTTATAACATAACGTAAATTGCAGAGTATCATTGAAAATACCTTATGATATAACGTAATATGCAGTGTATCTTTGAAAATACCTTATAATATAACGTAATATGCAGTGTATCGTTGAAAATACCTTATGATATAACGTAATATGCAGTGTATCATTGAAAATAACTTATAATATAACGAAATATGCATTGTGTCATTGAAAAGACCTTATAATATAACGTAATATGCAGTGTATCAGTGAAAATACCTTATAATATAACGTAATATGCAGTGTATCATTGAAAATACCTTATAATATAACGTTATATGCATTGTATCATTGAAAATACCTTATAATATAACGTAATATGCAGTGTATCATTGAAAATACCTTATAATATAACGTGATATGCAATGTATCATTGAAAATAACTTATAATATAACCAAATAAGCAGTGTGTCATTGAAAAGACCTTATAATATAACGAAATATGCAGTGTGTCATTGAACATACCTTATATTATGTCGTAGTTTATCATTGAAAATACCTTATGATATAACGTAATATGCAGTGTATCATTGAAAATAACTTATAATATAACGAAATATGCATTGTGTCATTGAAAAGACCTTATAATATAACGTAATATGCAGTGTATCATTGAAAATACCTTATAGTATAACGTAATATGCAGTGTATCATTGAAAATACCTTATAATATATCGTAGTTTATCATTGAAAATACCTTATAATGTATCGTAATATGCAGTGTATCATTGAAAATACCATATAATATAGCGTAATATGCAGTGTATCATTGAAAATACCTTATATTATGTCGTAGTTTATCATTGAAAATACCTTATAGTATAACGTAATATGCAGTGTATCATTGAAAATACCTTATAACATAACGTAAATTGCAGAGTATCATTGAAAATACCTTATGATATAACGTAATATGCAGTGTATCTTTGAAAATACCTTATAATATAACGTAATATGCAGTGTATCGTTGAAAATACCTTATGATATAACGTAATATGCAGTGTATCATTGAAAATAACTTATAATATAACGAAATATGCATTGTGTCATTGAAAAGACCTTATAATATAACGTAATATGCAGTGTATCATTGAAAATACCTTATAATATAACGTAATATGCAGTGTATCATTGAAAATACCTTATAATATAACGTTATATGCATTGTATCATTGAAAATACCTTATAATATAACGTAATATGCAGTGTATCGTTGAAAATACCTTATGATATAACGTAATATGCAGTGTATCATTGAAAATAACTTATAATATAACGAAATATGCATTGTGTCATTGAAAAGACCTTATAATATAACGTAATATGCAGTGTATCATTGAAAATACCTTATAATATAACGTAATATGCAGTGTATCATTGAAAATACCTTATAATTTATCGTAGTTTATCATTGAAAATACATTATAATATAACGAAATATGCAGTGTATCATTGAAAATACCTTATAATATGTCGTAGTTTATCATTGAAAATACCTTATAATGTATCGTAATATGCATAGTATGAATGAAAATACCTTATAGTATAACGTAATATGCAGTGTTTTCATTGAAAATACCTTATAATATATCGTAGTTTATCATTGAAAATACCTTATAATATAACGTAATATGCAGTGTATCATTGAAAATACCTTATAATATAACGTGATATGCAATGTATCATTGAAAATAACTTATAATATAACCAAATAAGCAGTGTGTCATTGAAAAGACCTTATAATATAACGAAATATGCAGTGTGTCATTGAACATACCTTATATTATGTCGTAGTTTATCATTGAAAATACGTTATAGTATAACGTAATATGCAGTGTATCAATGAAAATAACTTATAATATAACGAAATAAGCAGTGTGTCATTGAAAAGACCTGAAAGAGATATTAATATAACGAAATATGCAGTGTATCATTGAAAATACCTTATAATATGTCGTAGTTTAACATTGAAAATACATAATAATATAACGTAATATGCAGTGTATCATTGAAAATAACTTATAATATAACGAAATATGCAGTGTATCACTGAAAATACCTTCTAATATATCGTAGTTTATCATTGAAAATACCTTATAATATAACGTAATATGCAGTGTATCATTGAAAATGCCTTATAATTTCAATGCTTATAGTTTCAATGAAAATACCTTATAATATAACGGAATATGCAGAGTATCATTGAAAATACCTTATAATATAGCGTACTATGCAGTGTATCATTGAAAATACCTTATAATATAACGTAATATGCAGTGTATCATTGAAAACACCTTATAATATAACGAAATATGCAGTGTATCATTGAAAATACCTTATAATATATCGTAGTTTATCATTGAAAATACCTTATAATGTATCGTAATATGCAGTGTATCATTGAAAATACCATATAATATAGCGTAATATGCAGTGTATCATTGAAAATACCTTATAATATATCGTAGTTTATCATTGAAAATGCCTTATAATGTAACGTAATATGGAGTGTTTCAATGAAAATACCTTATAATATAACGGAATATGCAGAGTATCATTGAAAATACCTTATAATATAACGGAATTTGTAGTGTATCATTGAAAATACCTTATAATATAACGAAATATGCAGTGTGTCATTGAACATACCTTATATTATGTCGTAGTTAATCATTGAAAATACCTTATAGTATAACGTAATATGCAGTGTATCATTGAAAATAACTTATAATATAACGAAATAAGCAGTGTGTCATTGAAAAGACCTGAAAGAGATATTAATATAACGAAATATGCAGTGTATCATTGAAAATACCTTATAATATAACGTGACATGCAATGAATCATTGAAAATAACTTATAATATAACGAAATAAGCAGTGTGTCATTGAAAAGACCTTATAATATAACGTAATATGCAGTGTATCATTGAAAACACCTTATAATATAACGAAATATGCAGTGTATCATTGAAAATACCTTATAATATGTCGTAGTTTAACATTGAAAATACCCAATAATATAACGTAATATGCAGTGTATCATTGAAAATACCTTATAATATAACGTAATATGCAGTGTATCATTGAAAATACCTTATAATATAACGTAATATGCAGTATATCATTTAAAATACCTTATAATATAGCGTAATATGCAGTGTATCATTGAAAATACCTTATAATATATCGTAGTTTATCATTGAAAATGCCTTATAGTATAACGTAATATGCAGTGTATCATTGAAAATACCTTATAACATAACGTAAATTGCAGAGTATCATTGAAAATACCTTATGATATAACGTAATATGCAGTGTATCTTTGAAAATACCTTATAATATAACGAAATATGCAGTGTGTCATTGAACATACCTTATATTATGTCGTAGTTTATCATTGAAAATACCTTATAGTATAACGTAATATGCAGTGTATCATTGAAAATACCTTATAACATAACGTAAATTGCAGAGTATCATTGAAAATACCTTATGATATAACGTAATATGCAGTGTATCTTTGAAAATACCTTATAATATAACGTAATATGCAGTGTATCATTGAAAACACCTTATAATATAACGAAATATGCAGTGTATCATTGAAAATACCTTATAATATGTCGTAGTTTAACATTGAAAATACCCAATAATATAACGTAATATGCAGTGTATCATTGAAAATACCTTATAATATAACGTAATATGCAGTGTATCATTGAAAATACCTTATAATATAACGTAATATGCAGTATATCATTTAAAATACCTTATAATATAGCGTAATATGCAGTGTATCATTGAAAATACCTTATAATATATCGTAGTTTATCATTGAAAATACCTTATAATATTTCGTAATTTGTAGTGTATCATTGAAAATACCTTATAATATAACGTAATATGCAGTGTATCATCGAAAATACCTTATAATATAACGTAATATGCAGTATATCATTTAAAATACCTTATAATATAGTGTAACATGCAGTGTATCATTGAAAATACCTTATAATATATCGTAGTTTATCATTGAAAATGCCTTATAATGTAACGTAATATGGAGTGTTTCAATGAAAATACCTTATAATATAACGGAATATGCAGAGTATCATTGAAAATACCTTATAATATAACGTAATATGCAGTGTATCATTGAAAATACATTATAATATAACGTAATATGTAGTGTATCATTGAAAATACCTTATAATATAACGGAATTTGTAGTGTATCATTGAAAATACCTTATAATATAACGAAATATGCAGTGTATCATTGAAAATACCTTATAATATGTCGTAGTTTAACATTGAAAATACCCAATAATATAACGTAATATGCAGTGTATCATTGAAAATACCTTATAATATAACGTAATATGCAGTGTATCATTGAAAATACCTTATAATATAACGTAATATGCAGTATATCATTTAAAATACCTTATAATATAGCGTAATATGCAGTGTATCATTGAAAATACCTTATAATATATCGTAGTTTATCATTGAAAATACCTTATAATATTTCGTAATTTGTAGTGTATCATTGAAAATACCTTATAATATAGCGTAATATGCAGTGTATCATTGAAAATACCTTATAATATATCGTAGTTTATCATTGAAAATACATTATAATATAACGGAATTTGTAGTGTATCATTGAAAAGACCTTATAATATAACGTGATATGCAATGTAACATTGAAAATAGCTTATAATATAACGTAATTTGTAGTGTATCTTTGAAAATACCTTATTATATAACGTAATATGCAGTGTATCGTTGAAAATACCTTATAATATAACGTAATATGCAGTGTATCATTGAAAATACCTTATAATATTTCGTAATTTGTAGTGTATCATTGAAAATACCTTATAATATAACGAAATATGCAGTGTATCACTGAAAATACCTAATAATATAACGTAATATGCAGTGTATCATTGAAAATACCTTATAATATAACGTACATTGCAGCGTATCACTGAAAATAACTTCGAATATATCGTAGTTTATCATTGAAAATACCTTATAATATAACGTAATATGCAGTGTATCATTGAAAATACCTTATAATATATCGTAATATGCAGTGTATCATTGAAAATACCTTATAATATGTCGTAGTTTAACATTGAAAATACCTAATAATATAACGTAATATGCAGTGTATCATTGAAAATGCCGTATAGTGTAACGTAATTTGTAGTGTATCATTGAAAATACCTTATAATATAACGTAATATGCAGTGTATCATTGAAAATACCTTATAATATAGCGTACTATGCAGTGTATCATTGAAAATACCTTATAATATAACGTAATATGCAGTGTATCATTGAAAATACCTTATAATATAACGTAATATGCAGTATATCATTTAAAATACCTTATAATATAGTGTAACATGCAGTGTATCATTGAAAATACCTTATAATATATCGTAGTTTATCATTGAAAATGCCTTATAATGTAACGTAATATGGAGTGTTTCAATGAAAATACCTTATAATATAACGGAATATGCAGAGTATCATTGAAAATACCTTATAATATAACGTAATATGCAGTGTATCATTGAAAATACATTATAATATAACGTAATATGTAGTGTATCATTGAAAATACCTTATAATATAACGGAATTTGTAGTGTATCATTGAAAATACCTTATAATATAACGAAATATGCAGTGTATCATTGAAAATACCTTATAATATAACGTAATATGCAGTGTATCATTGAAAATACCTTATAATACATAGTAGTTTATCATTGAAAATACCTTATAACATAACGTAATATACAGTGTAACATTGAAAATACCTTATAATATAACGTACTATGCAGCGTATCATTGAAAATACCTTCTAATATATCGTAGTTTATCATTGAAAATACCTTATAATATAACGTAATATACAGTGTACCATTGAAAATACCTTATAATATAACGAAATATGCAGTGTATCACTGAAAATACCTTCTAATATATCGTAGTTTATCATTGAAAATACCTTATAATATAACGTAATATGCAGTGTATCATTGAAAATACCTTATAATATAGTGTACTATGCAGTGTATCATTGAAAATACCTTATAATATAACGTAATATGCAGTGTATCATTGAAAATACCTTATAATATATCGTAGTTTATCAATGAAAATACATTATAATATAACGGAATTTGTAGTGTATCATTGAAAATACCTTATAATATAACGAAATAAGCAGTGTGTCATTGAAAAGACCTTATAATATAACGTGATATGCAATGTAACATTGAAAATAGCTTATAATATAACGTAATTTGTAGTGTATCTTTGAAAATACCTTATTATATAACGTAATATGCAGTGTATCGTTGAAAATACCGTATAATATAACGTAATATGTAGTGTATCATTGAAAATACCTTATAATATAACGGAATTTGTAGTGTATCATTGAAAATACCTTATAATATAACGAAATATGCAGTGTATCATTGAAAATACCTTATAATATGTCGTAGTTTAACATTGAAAATACCCAATAATATAACGTAATATGCAGTGTATCATTGAAAATACCTTATAATATAACGTAATATGCAGTGTATCATTGAAAATACCTTATAATATAACGTAATATGCAGTATATCATTTAAAATACCTTATAATATAGCGTAATATGCAGTGTATCATTGAAAATACCTTATAATATATCGTAGTTTATCATTGAAAATACCTTATAATATTTCGTAATTTGTAGTGTATCATTGAAAATACCTTATAATATAACGTAATATGCAGTGTATCATTGAAAATACCTTATAATATATCGTAGTTTATCATTGAAAATACATTATAATATAACGGAATTTGTAGTGTATCATTGAAAAGACCTTATAATATAACGTGATATGCAATGTAACATTGAAAATAGCTTATAATATAACGTAATTTGTAGTGTATCTTTGAAAATACCTTATTATATAACGTAATATGCAGTGTATCGTTGAAAATACCTTATAATATAACGTAATATGCAGTGTATCATTGAAAATACCTTATAATATTTCGTAATTTGTAGTGTATCATTGAAAATACCTTATAATATAACGAAATATGCAGTGTATCACTGAAAATACCTAATAATATAACGTAATATGCAGTGTATCATTGAAAATACCTTATAATATAACGTACATTGCAGCGTATCACTGAAAATAACTTCGAATATATCGTAGTTTATCATTGAAAATACCTTATAATATAACGTAATATGCAGTGTATCATTGAAAATACCTTATAATATATCGTAATATGCAGTGTATCATTGAAAATACCTTATAATATGTCGTAGTTTAACATTGAAAATACCTAATAATATAACGTAATATGCAGTGTATCATTGAAAATGCCGTATAGTGTAACGTAATTTGTAGTGTATCATTGAAAATACCTTATAATATAACGTAATATGCAGTGTATCATTGAAAATACCTTATAATATAGCGTACTATGCAGTGTATCATTGAAAATACCTTATAATATAACGTAATATGCAGTGTATCATTGAAAATACCTTATAATATAACGTAATATGCAGTATATCATTTAAAATACCTTATAATATAGTGTAACATGCAGTGTATCATTGAAAATACCTTATAATATATCGTAGTTTATCATTGAAAATGCCTTATAATGTAACGTAATATGGAGTGTTTCAATGAAAATACCTTATAATATAACGGAATATGCAGAGTATCATTGAAAATACCTTATAATATAACGTAATATGCAGTGTATCATTGAAAATACATTATAATATAACGTAATATGTAGTGTATCATTGAAAATACCTTATAATATAGCGGAATTTGTAGTGTATCATTGAAAATACCTTATAATATAACGAAATATGCAGTGTATCATTGAAAATACCTTATAATATGTCGTAGTTTAACATTGAAAATACCCAATAATATAACGTAATATGCAGTGTATCATTGAAAATACCTTATAATATAACGTAATATGCAGTGTATCATTGAAAATACCTTATAATATAACGTAATATGCAGTATATCATTTAAAATACCTTATAATATAGCGTAATATGCAGTGTATCATTGAAAATACCTTATAATATAACGTAATATGCAGTATATCATTTAAAATACCTTATAATATAGCGTAATATGCAGTGTATCATTGAAAATACCTTATAATATATCGTAGTTTATCATTGAAAATACCTTATAATATTTCGTAATTTGTAGTGTATCATTGAAAATACCTTATAATATAACGTAATATGCAGTGTATCATTGAAAATACCTTATAATATAGCGTACTATGCAGTGTATCATTGAAAATACCTTATAATATAACGTAATATGCAGTGTATCATTGAAAATACCTTATAATATAACGTAATATGCAGTATATCATTTAAAATACCTTATAATATAGTGTAACATGCAGTGTATCATTGAAAATAACTTATAATATAACGAAATATGCAGTGTGTCATTGAAAAGACCTTATAATATAACGTAATATTTAGTTTATCATTGAAAATACCTTATAACATAACGTAAATTGCAGAGTATCATTGAAAATACCTTATAATATAACGTAATATGCAGTGTATCATTGAAAATACCTTATAATATAACGTAATATGCAGTGTATCATTGAAAATACCTTATAATATAACGTAATATGCAGTGTATCATTGAAAATACCTTATAATATAACGTAATATGCAGTATATCATTTAAAATACCTTATAATATAATGTAACATGCAGTGTATCATTGAAAATACCTTATAATATATCGTAGTTTATCATTGAAAATGCCTTATAATGTAACGTAATATGGAGTGTTTCAATGAAAATACCTTATAATATAACGGAATATGCAGAGTATCATTGAAAATACCTTATAATATAACGTAATATGCAGTGTATCATTGAAAATACCTTATAATATAACGTACTATGCAGCGTATCATTGAAAATACCTTCTAATATATCGTAGTTTATCATTGAAAATACCTTATAATATAACGTAATATACAGTGTACCATTGAAAATACTTTACAATATAACGAAATATGCAGTGTATCACTGGAAATACCTTCTAATATATCGTAGTTTATCATTGAAAATACCTTATAATATAACGTAATATGCAGTGTATCATTGAAAATACCTTATAATATAGTGTACTATGCAGTGTATCATTGAAAAGACCTTATAATATAACGTGATATGCAATGTAACATTGAAAATAGATTATAATATAACGTAATTTGTACTGTATCTTTGAAAATACCTTATTATATAACGTAATATGCAGTGTATCGTTGAAAATACCTTATAATATAACGTAATATGCAGTGTATCATTGAAAATACCTTATAATATTTCGTAATTTGTAGTGTATCATTGAAAATACCTTATAATATAACGAAATATGCAGTGTATCACTGAAAATACCTAATAATATAACGTAATATGCAGTGTATCATTGAAAATACCTTATAATATAACGTACATTGCAGCGTATCACTGAAAATAACTTCGAATATATCGTAGTTTATCATTGAAAATACCTTATAATATAACGTAATATACAGTGTATCATTGAAAATACCTTATAATATAACGTAATATGCAGTGTATCATTGAAAATACCTTATAATATGTCGTAGTTTAACATTGAAAATACCTAATAATATAACGTAATATGCAGTGTATCATTGAAAATGCCTTATAGTGTAACGTAATTTGTAGTGTATCATTGAAAATACCTTATAATATAACGTAATATGCAGTGTATCATTGAAAATACCTTGTAATATAACGTAATATGCAGTGTATCATTGAAAATACCTTATAATATAACGTAATATACAGTGTATCATTGAAAATACCTTATAATATAGCGTACTATGCAGTGTATCATTGAAAATACCTTATAATATAACGTAATATGCAGTGTATCATTGAAAATACCTTATAATATAACGAAATATGCAGTGTATCACTGAAAATACCTTATAATATATCGTAATATGCAGTGTATCATTGAAAATACCATATAATATAACGTAATATGCAGTGTATCATTGAAAATACCTAATAATATGTCGTAGTTTATCATTGAAAATACCTTATAATATAACGTAATATGCAGTGTATCATTGAAAATGCCTTATAATGTAACGTAATATGGAGTGTTTCAATGAAAATACCTTATAATATAACGTAATATGCAGTGTATCATTGAAAATACCTATTAATATAACGTAATATGCAGTGTATCATTGAAAATACCTAATAATATAACGTACATTGCAGCGTATTACTGAAAATACCTTCTAATATATCGTAGTTTATCATTGAAAATACCTTATAATATAACGTAATATACAGTGTATCATTGAAAATACCTTATAATATAACGTAATATGCAGTGTATCATTGAAAATACCTTATAATATATAGTAGTTTATCATTGAAAATACCTTATAACATAACGTAATATACAGTGTAACATTGAAAATACCTTATAATATAACGTACTATGCAGCGTATCATTGAAAATACCTTATAATATATCGTAATATGCAGTGTATCATTGAAAATACCATATAATATAACGTAATATGCAGTGTATCATTGAAAATACCTTATATTATAACGTACTATGCAGTGTATCATTGAAAATACCTTGTAATATAACGTAATATGCAGTGTATCATTGAAAATACCTTATAATATAACGTAATATACAGTGTATCATTGAAAATACCTTATAATATAGCGTACTATGCAGTGTATCATTGAAAATACCTTATAATATAACGTAATATGCAGTGTATCATTGAAAATACCTTATAATATAACGAAATATGCAGTGTATCACTGAAAATACCTTATAATATAGCGTAATATGCAGTGTATCATTGAAAATACCTTATAATATATCGTAGTTTATCATTGAAAATGCCTTATAATGAAACGGAATATGCAGTGTATCATTGAAAATACCTTATAATATAACGTAATATGCATTGTATCATTGAAAATACCTTATAATATAACGTAATTTGCAGTGTATCAATGAAAATACCTTATAATATAACGTGATATGCAATGTATCATTGAAAATAGCTTATAATATAACGTAATTTGTAGTGTATCTTTGAAAATACCTTATAATATAACGTAATATGCAGTGTATCATTGAAAATAACTTATAATATAACGAAATAAGCAGTGTGTCATTGAAAAGACCTTGTAATATAACGAAATATGCAGTGTATCATTGAAAATACCTTATAATATGTCGTAGTTTAACATTGAAAATACATAATAATATAACGTAATATGCAGTGTATCATAGAAAATAACTTATAATATAACGAAATATGCAGTGTATCACTGAAAATACCTTCTAATATATCGTAGTTTATCATTGAAAATACCTTATAATATAACGTACTATGCAGCGTATCATTGAAAATACCTTATAATATATCGTAATATGCAGTGTATCATTGAAAATACCATATAATATAACGTAATATGCAGTGTATCATTGAAAATACCTAATAATATAACGTAATATGCAGTGTATCATTGAAAATACCTAATAATATAACGTACATTGCAGCGTATCACTGAAAATACCTTCTAATATATCGTAGTTTATCATTGAAAATACCTTATAATATGTCGTAGTTTATCATTGAAAATACCTTATAATATAACGTAATATGCAGTGTATCATTGAAAATGCCTTATAATGTAACGTAATATGGAGTGTTTCAATGAAAATACCTTATAATATATAGTAGTTTATCATTGAAAATACCTTATAACATAACGTAATATACAGTGTAACATTGAAAATACCATATAATATAACGTAATATGCAGTGTATCATTGAAAATACCTTATATTATAACGTAATATGCAGTGTATCATTGAAAATACCATATAATATAACGTAATATGCAGTGTATCATTGAAAATACCTTATATTATAACGTAATATGCAGTGTATCATTGAAAATACCTAATAATATGTCGTAGTTTATCATTGAAAATACCTTATAATATAACGTAATGTGCAGTGTATCATTGAAAATGCCTTATAATGTAACGTAATATGGAGTGTTTCAATGAAAATACCTTATAATACAACGTAATATGCAGTGTATCATTGAAAATACCTAATAATATAACGTACATTGCAGCGTATCACTGAAAATACCTTCTAATATATCGTAGTTTATCATTGAAAATACCTTATAATATAACGTAATATACAGTGTATCATTAAAAATACCTAATAATATAACGTAATATGCAGTGTATCATTGAAAATACCTTATAATATATAGTAGTTTATCATTCAAAATACCTTATAATATAACGTAATATGCAGTGTATCATTGAAAATACCTTATAATATATAGTAGTTTATCATTGAAAATACCTTATAACATAACGTAATATACAGTGTAACATTGAAAATACCTTATAATATAACGTACTATGCAGCGTATCATTGAAAATACCTTATAATATATCGTAATATGCAGTGTATCATTGAAAATACCATATAATATAACGTAATATGCAGTGTATCATTGAAAATACCTAATAATATGTCGTAGTTTATCATTGAAAATACCTTATAATATAACGTAATATGCAGTGTATCATTGAAAATGCCTTATAATGTAACGTAATATGGAGTGTTTCAATGAAAATACCTTATAATACAACGTAATATGCAGTGTATCATTGAAAATACCTATTAATATAACGTAATATGCAGTGTATCATTGAAAATACCTAATAATATAACGTACATTGCAGCGTATTACTGAAAATACCTTCTAATATATCGTAGTTTATCATTGAAAATACCTTATAATATAACGTAATATACAGTGTATCATTGAAAATACCTTATAATATAACGTAATATGCAGTGTATCATTGAAAATACCTTATAATATATAGTAGTTTATCATTGAAAATACCTTATAACATAACGTAATATACAGTGTAACATTGAAAATACCTTATAATATAACGTACTATGCAGCGTATCATTGAAAATACCTTATAATATATCGTAATATACAGTGTATCATTGAAAATACCTTATAATATAACGTAATATGCAGTGTATCATTGAAAATACCTTATAATATATAGTAGTTTATCATTGAAAATACCTTATAACATAACGTAATATACAGTGTAACATTGAAAATACCTTATAATATAACGTACTATGCAGCGTATCACTGAAAATACCTTCGAATATATCGTAGTTTATCATTGAAAATACCTTATAATATGTCGTAGTTTATCATTGAAAATACCTTATAATATAACGTAATATGCAGTGTATCATTGAAAATGCCTTATAATGTAACGTAATATGGAGTGTTTCAATGAAAATACCTTATAATATATAGTAGTTTATCATTGAAAATACCTTATAACATAACGTAATATACAGTGTAACATTGAAAATACCATATAATATAATTTAATATGCAGTGTATCATTGAAAATACATTCTAATATATCGTAGTTTATCATTGAAAATACCTTATAATATAACGAAATATGCAGTGTATCATTGAAAATACCTTATAGTTAGTCGTAGTTTATCATTGAAAATACCTTATAATACAACGTAATATGCAGTGTATCATTGAAAATACCTTATAATATAACGTAATATACAGTGTATCATTGAAAATACCTTATAATATAGCGTACTATGCAGTGTATCATTGAAAATACCTTATAATATTTCGTAATTTGTAGTGTATCATTGAAAATACCTTATAATATAGCGTAATATGCAGTGTATCATTGAAAATACCTTATAATATAACGTAATATGCAGTGTATCATTGAAAATACCTTATAATATAACGTAATATGCAGTATATCATTTAAAATACCTTATAATATAGCGTAATATGCAGTGTATCATTGAAAATACCTTATAATATATCGTAGTTTATCATTGAAAATGCCTTATAATGTAACGTAATATGGAGTGTTTCAATGAAAATACCTTATAATATAACGGAATATGCAGTGTATCATTGAAAATACCTTATAATATATCGTAATATGCAGTGTATCATTGAAAATACCATATAATATAACGTAATATGCAGTGTATCATTGAAAATACCTTATAATATAGCGTAATATGCAGTGTATCATTGAAAATACCTTATAATATAACGAAATATGCAGTGTATCATTGAAAATACCTTATAATATGTCGTAGTTTATCATTGAAAATACCTTATAATATAACGTAATATGCAGTGTATCATTGAAAAAGCCTTATAATGTAACGTAATATGGAGTGTTTCAATGAAAATACCTTATAATATATAGTAGTTTATCATTGAAAATACCTTATAACATAACGTAATATACAGTGTAACATTGAAAATACCATATAATATAACGTAATATGCAGTGTATCATTGAAAATACCTTATATTATAACGTAATATGCAGTGTATCATTTAAAATACCTTGTAATATAACGTAATATGCAGTGTATCATTGAAAATACCTTATAATATAACGTAATATGCAGTGTATCATTGAAAATACCTTCTAATATATCGTAGTTTATCATTGAAAATACCTTATAATATAACGAAATATGCAGTGTATCATTGAAAATACCTTATAGTTAGTCGTAGTTTATCATTGAAAATACCTTATAATACAACGTAATATGCAGTGTATCATTGAAAATACCTTATAATATAACGTAATATACAGTGTATCATTGAAAATACCTTATAATATAGCGTACTATGCAGTGTATCATTGAAAATACCTTATAATATAACGTAATATGCAGTGTATCATTGAAAATACCTTATAATATAACGTAATATGCAGTGTATCATTGAAAATACCTTATAATATAGCGTAATATGCAGTATATCATTGAAAATACCTTATAATATAGCGTAATATGCAGTGTATCATTGAAAATACCGTATAATATAACGAAATATGCAGTGTATCATTGAAAATACCTTATAATATGTCGTAGTTTATCATTGAAAATACCTTATAATATAACGTAATATGCAGTGTATCATTGAAAATGCCTTATAATGTAACGTAATATGGAGTGTTTCAATGAAAATACCTTATAATACAACGTAATATGCAGTGTATCATTGAAAATACCTAATAATATAACGTAATATGCAGTGTATCATTGAAAATACCTAATAATATAACGTACATTGCAGCGTATCACTGAAAATACCTTCTAATATATCGTAGTTTATCATTGAAAATACCTTATAATATAACGTAATATACAGTGTATCATTGAAAATACCTTATAATATAACGTAATATGCAGTGTGTCATTGAAAATACCTTATAATATATAGTAGTTTATCATTGAAAATACCTTATAACATAACGTAATATACAGTGTAACATTGAAAATACCATATAATATAACGTAATATGCAGTGTATCATTGAAAATACCTTATATTATAACGTAATATGCAGTGTATCATTTAAAATACCTTGTAATATAACGTAATATGCAGTGTATCATTGAAAATACCTTATAATATAACGTAATATGCAGTGTATCATTGAAAATACCTTCTAATATATCGTAGTTTATCATTGAAAATACCTTATAATATAACGTAATATGCAGTGTATCATTGAAAATACCTTATAGTTAGTCGTAGTTTATCATTGAAAATACCTTATAATACAACGTAATATGCAGTGTATCATTGAAAATACCTTATAATATAACGTAATATACAGTGTATCATTGAAAATACCTTATAATATAGCGTACTATGCAGTGTATCATTGAAAATACCTTATAATATAACGTAATATGCAGTGTATCATTGAAAATACCTTATAATATAACGTAATATGCAGTGTATCATTGAAAATACCTTATAATATAGCGTAATATGCAGTATATCATTGAAAATACCTTATAATATAGCGTAATATGCAGTGTATCATTGAAAATACCGTATAATATAACGAAATATGCAGTGTATCATTGAAAATACCTTATAATATGTCGTAGTTTATCATTGAAAATACCTTATAATATAACGTAATATGCAGTGTATCATTGAAAATGCCTTATAATGTAACGTAATATGGAGTGTTTCAATGAAAATACCTTATAATACAACGTAATATGCAGTGTATCATTGAAAATACCTAATAATATAACGTAATATGCAGTGTATCATTGAAAATACCTAATAATATAACGTACATTGCAGCGTATCACTGAAAATACCTTCTAATATATCGTAGTTTATCATTGAAAATACCTTATAATATAACGTAATATACAGTGTATCATTGAAAATACCTTATAATATAACGTAATATGCAGTGTGTCATTGAAAATACCTTATAATATATAGTAGTTTATCATTGAAAATACCTTATAACATAACGTAATATACAGTGTAACATTGAAAATACCTTATAATATAACGTACTATGCAGCGTATCATTGAAAATACCTTATAATATATCGTAATATGCAGTGTATCATTGAAAATACCATATAATATAACGTAATATGCAGTGTATCATTGAAAATACCTTATAATATAGCGTAATATGCAGTGTATCATTGAAAATACCTTATAATATAACGTAATATGCAGTGTATCATTGAAAATACCTTATAATATAACGTAATATGCAGTATATCATTTAAAATACCTTATAATATAGCGTAATATGCAGTGTATCATTGAAAATACCTTATAATATATCGTAGTTTATCATTGAAAATGCCTTATAATGTAACGTAATATGGAGTGTTTCAATGAAAATACCTTATAATATAACGGAATATGCAGTGTATCATTGAAAATACCTTATAATATATCGTAATATGCAGTGTATCATTGAAAATACCATATAATATAACGTAATATGCAGTGTATCATTGAAAATACCTTATAATATAGCGTAATATGCAGTGTATCATTGAAAATACCTTATAATATAACGAAATATGCAGTGTATCATTGAAAATACCTTATAATATGTCGTAGTTTATAATTGAAAATACCTTATAATATAACGTAATATGCAGTGTATCATTGAAAATGCCTTATAATGTAACGTAATATGGAGTGTTTCAATGAAAATACCTTATAATATATCGTAATATGCAGTGTATCATTGAAAATACCATATAATATAACGTAATATGCAGTGTATCATTGAAAATACCTTATAATATAGCGTAATATGCAGTGTATCATTGAAAATACCTTATAATATAACGAAATATGCAGTGTATCATTGAAAATACCTTATAATATGTCGTAGTTTATCATTGAAAATACCTTATAATATAACGTAATATGCAGTGTATCATTGAAAATGCCTTATAATGTAACGTAATATGGAGTGTTTCAATGAAAATACCTTATAATATATAGTAGTTTATCATTGAAAATACCTTATAACATAACGTAATATGCAGTGTAACATTGAAAATACCATATAATATAACGTAATATGCAGTGTATCATTGAAAATACCTTATATTATAACGTAATATGCAGTGTATCATTGAAAATACCTTGTAATATAACGTAATATGCAGTGTATCATTGAAAATACCTTATAATATAACGTAATATGCAGTGTATCATTGAAAATACCTTCTAATATATCGTAGTATATCATTGAAAATACCTTATAATATAACGAAATATGCAGTGTATCATTGAAAATACCTTATAGTTAGTCGTAGTTTATCATAGAAAATACCTTATAATACAACGTAATATGCAGTGTATCATTGAAAATACCTTACAATATAACGTAATATACAGTGTATCATTGAAAATACCTTATAATATATAGTAGTTTATCATTGAAAATACCTTATAACATAACGTAATATACAGTGTAACATTGAAAATACCTTATAATATAACGTACTATGCAGCGTATCATTGAAAATACCTTATAATATAACGGAATATGCAGTGTATCATTGAAAATACCTTATAATATAACGTAATATACAGTGTATCATTGAAAATACCTTATAATATAACGTAATATGCAGTGTATCATTGAAAATACCTTATAATATATAGTAGTTTATCATTGAAAATACCTTATAACATAACGTAATATACAGTGTAACATTGAAAATACCTTATAATATAACGTACTATGCAGCGTATCATTGAAAATACCTTATAATATATCGTAATATACAGTGTATCATTGAAAATACCTTATAATATAACGTAATATGCATTGTATCATTGAAAATACCTTATAATATATAGTAGTTTATCATTGAAAATACCTTATAACATAACGTAATATACAGTGTAACATTGAAAATACCTTATAATATAACGTACTATGCAGCGTATCATTGAAAATACCTTATAATATATCGTAATATGCAGTGTATCACTGAAAATACCTTATAATGTAACGTAATATGGAGTGTTTCAATGAAAATACCTTATAATACAACGTAATATGCAGTGTATCATTGAAAATACCTATTAATATAACGTAATATGCAGTGTATCATTGAAAATACCTAATAATATAACGTACATTGCAGCGTATCACTGAAAATACCTTCTAATATATCGTAGTTTATCATTGAAAATACCTTATAATATAACGTAATATACAGTGTATCATTGAAAATACCTTATAATATAACGTAATATGCAGTGTATCATTGAAAATACCTTATAATATAACGTAATATGCAGTGTATCATTGAAAATGCCTTATAATGTAACGTAATATGCAGTGTATCATTGAAAATACCTAATAATATAACGTACATTGCAGCGTATCACTGAAAATACCTTCGAATATATCGTAGTTTATCATTGAAAATACCTTATAATATGTCGTAGTTTATCATTGAAAATACCTTATAATATAACGTAATATGCAGTGTATCATTGAAAATGCCTTATAATGTAACGTAATATGGAGTGTTTCAATGAAAATACCTTATAATATATAGTAGTTTATCATTGAAAATACCTTATAACATAACGTAATATACAGTGTAACATTGAAAATACCATATAATATAACGTAATATGCAGTGTATCATTGAAAATACCTTCTAATATATCGTAGTTTATCATTGAAAATACCTTATAATATAACGTAATATGCAGTGTATCATTGAAAATACCTTATAGTTAGTCGTAGTTTATCATTGAAAATACCTTATAATACAACGTAATATGCAGTGTATCATTGAAAATACCTTATAATATAACGTAATATACAGTGTATCATTGAAAATACCTTATAATATAGCGTACTATGCAGTGTATCATTGAAAATACCTTATAATATTTCGTAATTTGTAGTGTATCATTGAAAATACCTTATAATATAGCGTAATATGCAGTGTATCATTGAAAATACCTTATAATATAACGTAAAGTGCAGTGTATCATTGAAAATACCTTATAATATAACGTAATATGCAGTATATCATTTAAAATACCTTATAATATAGCGTAATATGCAGTGTATCATTGAAAATACCTTATAATATATCGTAGTTTATCATTGAAAATGCCTTATAATGTAACGTAATATGGAGTGTTTCAATGAAAATACCTTATAATATAACGGAATATGCAGTGTATCATTGAAAATACCTTATAATATATCGTAATATGCAGTGTATCATTGAAAATACCATATAATATAACGTAATATGCAGTGTATCATTGAAAATACCTTATAATATAGCGTAATATGCAGTGTATCATTGAAAATACCTTATAATATAACGAAATATGCAGTGTATCATTGAAAATACCTTATAATATGTCGTAGTTTATCATTGAAAATACCTTATAATATAACGTAATATGCAGTGTATCATTGAAAATGCCTTATAATGTAACGTAATATGGAGTGTTTCAATGAAAATACCTTATAATATATAGTAGTTTATCATTGAAAATACCTTATAACATAACGTAATATACAGTGTAACATTGAAAATACCATATAATATAACGTAATATGCAGTGTATCATTGAAAATACCTTATATTATAACGTAATATGCAGTGTATCATTTAAAATACCTTGTAATATAACGTAATATGCAGTGTATCATTGAAAATACCTTATAATATAACGTAATATGCAGTGTATCATTGAAAATACCTTCTAATATATCGTAGTTTATCATTGAAAATACCTTATAATATAACGAAATATGCAGTGTATCATTGAAAATACCTTATAGTTAGTCGTAGTTTATCATTGAAAATACCTTATAATACAACGTAATATGCAGTGTATCATTGAAAATGCCTTATAATGTAACGTAATATGGAGTGTTTCAATGAAAATACCTTATAATATATAGTAGTTTATCATTGAAAATACCTTATAACATAACGTAATATACAGTGTAACATTGAAAATACCATATAATATAACGTAATATGCAGTGTATCATTGAAAATACATTCTAATATATCGTAGTTTATCATTGAAAATACCTTATAATATAACGAAATATGCAGTGTATCATTGAAAATACCTTATAGTTAGTCGTAGTTTATCATTGAAAATACCTTATAATACAACGTAATATGCAGTGTATCATTGAAAATACCTTATAATATAACGTAATATACAGTGTATCATTGAAAATACCTTATAATATAGCGTACTATGCAGTGTATCATTGAAAATACCTTATAATATTTCGTAATTTGTAGTGTATCATTGAAAATACCTTATAATATAGCGTAATATGCAGTGTATCATTGAAAATACCTTATAATATAACGTAATATGCAGTGTATCATTGAAAATACCTTATAATATAACGTAATATGCAGTATATCATTTAAAATACCTTATAATATAGCGTAATATGCAGTGTATCATTGAAAATACCTTATAATATATCGTAGTTTATCATTGAAAATGCCTTATAATGTAACGTAATATGGAGTGTTTCAATGAAAATACCTTATAATATAACGGAATATGCAGTGTATCATTGAAAATACCTTATAATATATCGTAATATGCAGTGTATCATTGAAAATACCATATAATATAACGTAATATGCAGTGTATCATTGAAAATACCTTATAATATAGCGTAATATGCAGTGTATCATTGAAAATACCTTATAATATAACGAAATATGCAGTGTATCATTGAAAATACCTTATAATATGTCGTAGTTTATCATTGAAAATACCTTATAATATAACGTAATATGCAGTGTATCATTGAAAATGCCTTATAATGTAACGTAATATGGAGTGTTTCAATGAAAATACCTTATAATATATAGTAGTTTATCATTGAAAATACCTTATAACATAACGTAATATACAGTGTAACATTGAAAATACCATATAATATAACGTAATATGCAGTGTATCATTGAAAATACCTTATATTATAACGTAATATGCAGTGTATCATTTAAAATACCTTGTAATATAACGTAATATGCAGTGTATCATTGAAAATACCTTATAATATAACGTAATATGCAGTGTATCATTGAAAATACCTTCTAATATATCGTAGTTTATCATTGAAAATACCTTATAATATAACGAAATATGCAGTGTATCATTGAAAATACCTTATAGTTAGTCGTAGTTTATCATTGAAAATACCTTATAATACAACGTAATATGCAGTGTATCATTGAAAATACCTTATAATATAACGTAATATACAGTGTATCATTGAAAATACCTTATAATATAGCGTACTATGCAGTGTATCATTGAAAATACCTTATAATATAACGTAATATGCAGTGTATCATTGAAAATACCTTATAATATAACGTAATATGCAGTGTATCATTGAAAATACCTTATAATATAGCGTAATATGCAGTATATCATTGAAAATACCTTATAATATAGCGTAATATGCAGTGTATCATTGAAAATACCGTATAATATAACGAAATATGCAGTGTATCATTGAAAATACCTTATAATATGTCGTAGTTTATCATTGAAAATACCTTATAATATAACGTAATATGCAGTGTATCATTGAAAATGCCTTATAATGTAACGTAATATGGAGTGTTTCAATGAAAATACCTTATAATACAACGTAATATGCAGTGTATCATTGAAAATACCTTATAATATAACGTAATATGCAGTGTATCATTGAAAATACCTAATAATATAACGTACATTGCAGCGTATCACTGAAAATACCTTCTAATATATCGTAGTTTATCATTGAAAATACCTTATAATATAACGTAATATACAGTGTATCATTGAAAATACCTTATAATATAACGTAATATGCAGTGTGTCATTGAAAATACCTTATAATATATAGTAGTTTATCATTGAAAATACCTTATAACATAACGTAATATACAGTGTAACATTGAAAATACCTTATAATATAACGTACTATGCAGCGTATCATTGAAAATACCTTATAATATATCGTAATATGCAGTGTATCATTGAAAATACCATATAATATAACGTAATATGCAGTGTATCATTGAAAATACCTTATAATATAGCGTAATATGCAGTGTATCATTGAAAATACCTTATAATATAACGTAATATGCAGTGTATCATTGAAAATACCTTATAATATAACGTAATATGCAGTATATCATTTAAAATACCTTATAATATAGCGTAATATGCAGTGTATCATTGAAAATACCTTATAATATATCGTAGTTTATCATTGAAAATGCCTTATAATGTAACGTAATATGGAGTGTTTCAATGAAAATACCTTATAATATAACGGAATATGCAGTGTATCATTGAAAATACCTTATAATATATCGTAATATGCAGTGTATCATTGAAAATACCATATAATATAACGTAATATGCAGTGTATCATTGAAAATACCTTATAATATAGCGTAATATGCAGTGTATCATTGAAAATACCTTATAATATAACGAAATATGCAGTGTATCATTGAAAATACCTTATAATATGTCGTAGTTTATCATTGAAAATACCTTATAATATAACGTAATATGCAGTGTATCATTGAAAATGCCTTATAATGTAACGTAATATGGAGTGTTTCAATGAAAATACCTTATAATATTTAGTAGTTTATCATTGAAAATACCTTATAACATAACGTAATATACAGTGTAACATTGAAAATACCATATAATATAACGTAATATGCAGTGTATCATTGAAAATACCTTATAATATAACGTAATATGCAGTGTATCATTGAAAATACCTTATAATATATAGTAGTTTATCATTGAAAATACCTTATAACATAACGTAATATACAGTGTAACATTGAAAATACCTTATAATATAACGTACTATGCAGCGTATCATTGAAAATACCTTATAATATGTCGTAGTTTATCATTGAAAATACCTTATAATATAACGTAATATGCAGTGTATCATTGAAAATACCATATAATATAACGTAATATGCAGTGTATCATTGAAAATACCTTATAATATAGCGTAATATGCAGTGTATCATTGAAAATACCTTATAATATAACGAAATATGCAGTGTATCATTGAAAATACCTTATAATATGTCGTAGTTTATCATTGAAAATACCTTATAATATAACGTAATATGCAGTGTATCATTGAAAATGCCTTATAATGTAACGTAATATGGAGTGTTTCAATGAAAATACCTTATAATATATAGTAGTTTATCATTGAAAATACCTTATAACATAACGTAATATACAGTGTAACATTGAAAATACCATATAATATAACGTAATATGCAGTGTATCATTGAAAATACCTTATATTATAACGTAATATGCAGTGTATCATTGAAAATACCTTATAATATAACGTAATATGCAGTGTATCATTGAAAATACCTTATAATATAACGTAATATGCAGTATATCATTTAAAATACCTTATAATATAGCGTAATATGCAGTGTATCATTGAAAATACCTTATAATATATCGTAGTTTATCATTGAAAATGCCTTATAATGTAACGTAATATGGAGTGTTTCAATGATACACTGCATATTACGTTATAATATAACGGAATATGCAGTGTATCATTGAAAATACCTTATAATATAACGTAATATGCAGTGTATCATTGAAAATACCATATAATATAACGTAATATGCAGTGTATCATTGAAAATACCTTATAATATAGCGTAATATGCAGTGTATCATTGAAAATACCTTATAATATAACGAAATATGCAGTGTATCATTGAAAATACCTTATAATATGTCGTAGTTTATCATTGAAAATACCTTATAATATAACGTAATATGCAGTGTATCATTGAAAATGCCTTATAATGTAACGTAATATGGAGTGTTTCAATGAAAATACCTTATAATATTTAGTAGTTTATCATTGAAAATACCTTATAACATAACGTAATATACAGTGTAACATTGAAAATACCATATAATATAACGTAATATGCAGTGTATCATTGAAAATACCTTATAATATAACGTAATATGCAGTGTATCATTGAAAATACCTTATAATATATAGTAGTTTATCATTGAAAATACCTTATAACATAACGTAATATACAGTGTAACATTGAAAATACCTTATAATATAACGTACTATGCAGCGTATCATTGAAAATACCTTATAATATATCGTAATATGCAGTGTATCATTGAAAATACCATATAATATAACGTAATATGCAGTGTATCATTGAAAATACCTTATAATATAGCGTAATATGCAGTGTATCATTGAAAATACCTTATAATATAACGAAATATGCAGTGTATCATTGAAAATACCTTATAATATGTCGTAGTTTATCATTGAAAATACCTTATAATATAACGTAATATGCAGTGTATCATTGAAAATGCCTTATAATGTAACGTAATATGGAGTGTTTCAATGAAAATACCTTATAATATATAGTAGTTTATCATTGAAAATACCTTATAACATAACGTAATATACAGTGTAACATTGAAAATACCATATAATATAACGTAATATGCAGTGTATCATTGAAAATACCTTATATTATAACGTAATATGCAGTGTATCATTGAAAATACCTTGTAATATAACGTAATATGCAGTGTATCATTGAAAATACCTTATAATATAACGAAATATGCAGTGTATCATTGAAAATACCTTCTAATATATCGTAGTATATCATTGAAAATACCTTATAATATAACGAAATATGCAGTGTATCATTGAAAATACCTTATAGTTAGTCGTAGTTTATCATAGAAAATACCTTATAATACAACGTAATATGCAGTGTATCATTGAAAATACCTTACAATATAACGTAATATACAGTGTATCATTGAAAATACCTTATAATATAGCGTACTATGCAGTGTATCATTGAAAATACCTTATAATATAACGTAATATGCAGTGTATCATTGAAAATACCTTATAATATAACGAAATATGCAGTGTATCAGTGAAAATACCTTATAATATAGCGTAATATGCAGTGTATCATTGAAAATACCTTATAATATATCGTAGTTTATCATTGAAAATGCCTTATAATGAAACGGAATATGCAGTGTATCATTGAAAATACCTTATAATATAACGTAATATGCATTGTATCATTGAAAATACCTTATAATATAACGTAATATGCAGTATATCATTTAAAATACCTTATAATATAGCGTAATATGCAGTGTATCATTGAAAATACCTTATAATATATCGTAGTTTATCATTGAAAATGCCTTATAATGTAACGAAATATGGAGTGTTTCAATGAAAATACCTTATAATACAACGCAATATGCAGTGTATCATTGAAAATACCTTATAACATAACGTAAATTGCAGTGTATCATTGAAAATACCTTGTAATATAACGTAATATGCAGTGTATCTTTGAAAATACCTTATAAAATAACGTAATATGCAGTGTATCGTTGAAAATACCTTATGATATAACGTAATATGCAGTGTATCATTGAAAATAACTTATAATATAACGAAATATGCATTGTGTCATTGAAAAGACCTTATAATATAACGTAATATGCAGTGTATCATTGAAAATACCTTATAATATAACGTCATATGCAGTGTATCATTGAAAATACCTTATAATATAACGTTATATGCATTGTATCATTGAAAATACCTTATAATATAACGTAATTTGCAGTGTATCAATGAAAATACCTTATAATATAACGTGATATGCAATGTATCATTGAAAATAGCTTATAATATAACGTAATTTGTAGTGTATCTTTGAAAATACCTTATAATATAACGTAATATGCAGTGTATCATTGAAAATACCTTATAATATAACGTAATATGCAGTGTATCGTTGAAAATACCTTATGATATAACGTAATATGCAGTGTATCATTGAAAATACCTTATAATATGTCGTAGTTTAACATTGAAAATACCCAATAATATAACGTAATATGCAGTGTATCATTGAAAATACCTTATAATATATCGTAGTTTATCATTGAAAATGCCTTATAATGAAACGGAATATGCAGTGTATCATTGAAAATACCTTATAATATAACGTAATATGCATTGTATCATTGAAAATACCTTATAATATAACGTAATATGCAGTATATCATTTAAAATACCTTATAATATAACGTAATATGCAGTGTATCATTGAAAATACCTTATAATATATCGTAGTTTATCATTGAAAATGCCTTATAATGTAACGTAATATGGAGTGTTTCAATGAAAATACCTTATAATATAACGGAATATGCAGAGTATCATTGAAAATACCTTATAATATAACGGAATTTGTAGTGTATCATTGAAAATACCTTATAATATAACGAAATATGCAGTGTGTCATTGAACATACCTTATATGATGTCGTAGTTTATCATTGAAAATACCTTATAGTATAACGTAATATGCAGTGTATCATTGAAAATACCTTATAACATAACGTAAATTGCAGAGTATCATTGAAAATACCTTATGATATAACGTAATATGCAGTGTATCTTTGAAAATACCTTATAATATAACGTAATATGCAGTGTATCGTTGAAAATACCTTATGATATAACGTAATATGCAGTGTATCATTGAAAATAACTTATAATATAACGAAATATGCATTGTGTCATTGAAAAGACCTTATAATATAACGTAATATGCAGTGTATCATTGAAAATACCTTATAATATAACGTCATATGCAGTGTATCATTGAAAATACCTTATAATATAACGTTATATGCATTGTATCATTGAAAATACCTTATAATATAACGTAATTTGCAGTGTATCAATGAAAATACCTTATAATATAACGTGATATGCAATGTATCATTGAAAATACCTTATAATATAACGTAATTTGTAGTGTATCATTGAAAATACCTTATAATATAACGTAATATGCAGTGTATCTTTGAAAATACCTTATAATATAACGTAATATGCAGTGTATCGTTGAAAATACCTTATGATATAACGTAATATGCAGTGTATCATTGAAAATAACTTATAATATAACGAAATATGCATTGTGTCATTGAAAAGACCTTATAATATAACGTAATATGCAGTGTATCAGTGAAAATACCTTATAATATAACGTAATATGCAGTGTATCATTGAAAATACCTTATAATATAACGTTATATGCATTGTATCATTGAAAATACCTTATAATATAACGTAATTTGCAGTGTATCAATGAAAATACCTTATAATATAACGTGATATGCAATGTATCATTGAAAATAACTTATAATATAACCAAATAAGCAGTGTGTCATTGAAAAGACCTTATAATATAACGAAATATGCAGTGTGTCATTGAACATACCTTATATTATGTCGTAGTTTATCATTGAAAATACCTTATGATATAACGTAATATGCAGTGTATCATTGAAAATAACTTATAATATAACGAAATATGCATTGTGTCATTGAAAAGACCTTATAATATAACGTAATATGCAGTGTATCATTGAAAATACCTTATAGTATAACGTAATATGCAGTGTATCATTGAAAATACCTTATAATATATCGTAGTTTATCATTGAAAATACCTTATAATATAACGTAATATGCAGTGTATCATTGAAAATACCTTATAATATAACGTGACATGCAATGAATCATTGAAAATAACTTATAATATAACGAAATAAGCAGTGTGTCATTGAAAAGACCTTATAATATAACGTAATATGCAGTGTATCATTGAAAACACCTTATAATATAACGAAATATGCAGTGTATCATTGAAAATACCTTATAATATGTCGTAGTTTAACATTGAAAATACCCAATAATATAACGTAATATGCAGTGTATCATTGAAAATACCTTATAATATAACGTAATATGCAGTGTATCATTGAAAATACCTTATAATATAACGTAATATGCAGTATATCATTTAAAATACCTTATAATATAGCGTAATATGCAGTGTATCATCGAAAATACCTTATAATATAACGTAATATGCAGTATATCATTTAAAATACCTTATAATATAGTGTAACATGCAGTGTATCATTGAAAATACCTTATAATATATCGTAGTTTATCATTGAAAATGCCTTATAATGTAACGTAATATGGAGTGTTTCAATGAAAATACCTTATAATATAACGGAATATGCAGAGTATCATTGAAAATACCTTATAATATAACGTAATATGCAGTGTATCATTGAAAATACATTATAATATAACGTAATATGTAGTGTATCATTGAAAATACCTTATAATATAACGGAATTTGTAGTGTATCATTGAAAATACCTTATAATATAACGAAATATGCAGTGTATCATTGAAAATACCTTATAATATGTCGTAGTTTAACATTGAAAATACCCAATAATATAACGGAATATGCAGAGTATCATTGAAAATACCTTATAATATAACGTAATATGCAGTGTATCATTGAAAATACATTATAATATAACGTAATATGTAGTGTATCATTGAAAATACCTTATAATATAACGGAATTTGTAGTGTATCATTGAAAATACCTTATAATATAACGAAATATGCAGTGTATCATTGAAAATACCTTATAATATGTCGTAGTTTAACATTGAAAATACCCAATAATATAACGTAATATGCAGTGTATCATTGAAAATACCTTATAATATAACGTAATATGCAGTGTATCATTGAAAATACCTTATAATATAACGTAATATGCAGTATATCATTTAAAATACCTTATAATATAACGTAATATGCAGTGTATCATTGAAAATACCTTATAATATAACGTAATATGCAGTATATCATTTAAAATACCTTATAATATAACGTAATATGCAGTGTATCATTGAAAATACCTTATAATATATCGTAGTTTATCATTGAAAATACCTTATAATATTTCGTAATTTGTAGTGTATCATTGAAAATACCTTATAATATAACGTAATATGCAGTGTATCATTGAAAATACCTTATAATATAGCGTACTATGCAGTGTATCATTGAAAATACCTTATAATATAACGTAATATGCAGTGTATCATTGAAAATACCTTATAATATAACGTAATATGCAGTATATCATTTAAAATACCTTATAATATAGTGTAACATGCAGTGTATCATTGAAAATACCTTATAATATATCGTAGTTTATCATTGAAAATGCCTTATAATGTAACGTAATATGGAGTGTTTCAATGAAAATACCTTATAATATAACGGAATATGCAGAGTATCATTGAAAATACCTTATAATATAACGTAATATGCAGTGTATCATTGAAAATACATTATAATATAACGTAATATGTAGTGTATCATTGAAAATACCTTATAATATAACGGAATATGCAGTGTATCATTGAAAATACCTTATAATATAACGTAATATGCAGTGTATCATTGAAAATACCTTATAATATAACGTAATATGCAGTGTATCATTGAAAATACCTTATAATATAACGGAATTTGTAGTGTATCATTGAAAATACCTTATAATATAACGAAATATGCAGTGTATCATTGAAAATACCTTATAATATGTCGTAGTTTAACATTGAAAATACCCAATAATATAACGTAATATGCAGTGTATCATTGAAAATACCTTATAATATAACGTAATATGCAGTGTATCATTGAAAATACCTTATAATATAACGTAATATGCAGTATATCATTTAAAATACCTTATAATATAGCGTAATATGCAGTGTGTCATTGAAAAGACCTTATAATATAACGAAATATGCAGTGTGTCATTGAACATACCTTATATTATGTCGTAGTTTATCATTGAAAATACCTTATGATATAACGTAATATGCAGTGTATCATTGAAAATAACTTATAATATAACGAAATATGCATTGTGTCATTGAAAAGACCTTATAATATAACGTAATATGCAGTGTATCATTGAAAATGCCTTATAATGTAACGTAATATGGAGTGTTTCAATGAAAATACCTTATAATATATAGTAGTTTATCATTGAAAATACCTTATAACATAACGTAATATACAGTGTAACATTGAAAATACCATATAATATAACGTAATATGCAGTGTATCATTGAAAATACCTTATATTATAACGTAATATGCAGTGTATCATTTAAAATACCTTGTAATATAACGTAATATGCAGTGTATCATTGAAAATACCTTATAATATAACGTAATATGCAGTGTATCATTGAAAATACCTTCTAATATATCGTAGTTTATCATTGAAAATACCTTATAATATAACGAAATATGCAGTGTATCATTGAAAATACCTTATAGTTAGTCGTAGTTTATCATTGAAAATACCTTATAATACAACGTAATATGCAGTGTATCATTGAAAATACCTTATAATATAACGTAATATACAGTGTATCATTGAAAATACCTTATAATATAGCGTACTATGCAGTGTATCATTGAAAATACCTTATAATATAACGTAATATGCAGTGTATCATTGAAAATACCTTATAATATAACGTAATATGCAGTGTATCATTGAAAATACCTTATAATATAGCGTAATATGCAGTATATCATTGAAAATACCTTATAATATAGCGTAATATGCAGTGTATCATTGAAAATACCGTATAATATAACGAAATATGCAGTGTATCATTGAAAATACCTTATAATATGTCGTAGTTTATCATTGAAAATACCTTATAATATAACGTAATATGCAGTGTATCATTGAAAATGCCTTATAATATAACGTAATATGCAGTGTATCATTGAAAATACCTTATAATATAACGTAATATGCAGTGTATCATTGAAAATACCTTATAATATATAGTAGTTTATCATTGAAAATACCTTATAACATAACGTAATATACAGTGTAACATTGAAAATACCTTATAATATAACGTACTATGCAGCGTATCATTGAAAATACCTTATAATATAACGGAATATGCAGTGTATCATTGAAAATACCTTATAATATAACGTAATATACAGTGTATCATTGAAAATACCTTATAATATAACGTAATATGCAGTGTATCATTGAAAATACCTTATAATATATAGTAGTTTATCATTGAAAATACCTTATAACATAACGTAATATACAGTGTAACATTGAAAATACCTTATAATATAACGTACTATGCAGCGTATCATTGAAAATACCTTATAATATATCGTAATATACAGTGTATCATTGAAAATACCTTATAATATAACGTAATATGCATTGTATCATTGAAAATACCTTATAATATATAGTAGTTTATCATTGAAAATACCTTATAACATAACGTAATATACAGTGTAACATTGAAAATACCTTATAATATAACGTACTATGCAGCGTATCATTGAAAATACCTTATAATATATCGTAATATGCAGTGTATCACTGAAAATGCCTTATAATGTAACGTAATATGGAGTGTTTCAATGAAAATACCTTATAATACAACGTAATATGCAGTGTATCATTGAAAATACCTATTAATATAACGTAATATGCAGTGTATCATTGAAAATACCTAATAATATAACGTACATTGCAGCGTATCACTGAAAATACCTTCTAATATATCGTAGTTTATCATTGAAAATACCTTATAATATAACGTAATATGCAGTGTATCATTGAAAATACCTTATAATATAACGTAATATGCAGTGTATCATTGAAAATACCTTATAATATAACGTAATATGCAGTGTATCATTGAAAATGCCTTATAATGTAACGTAATATGCAGTGTATCATTGAAAATACCTAATAATATAACGTACATTGCAGCGTATCACTGAAAATACCTTCGAATATATCGTAGTTTATCATTGAAAATACCTTATAATATGTCGTAGTTTATCATTGAAAATACCTTATAATATAACGTAATATGCAGTGTATCATTGAAAATGCCTTATAATGTAACGTAATATGGAGTGTTTCAATGAAAATACCTTATAATATATAGTAGTTTATCATTGAAAATACCTTATAACATAACGTAATATACAGTGTAACATTGAAAATACCATATAATATAACGTAATATGCAGTGTATCATTGAAAATACCTTATAATATATCGTAGTTTATCATTGAAAATACCTTATAATATAACGAAATATGCAGTGTATCATTGAAAATACCTTATAGTTAGTCGTAGTTTATCATTGAAAATACCTTATAATACAACGTAATATGCAGTGTATCATGGAAAATACCTTATAATATAACGTAATATACAGTGTATCATTGAAAATACCTTATAATATAGCGTACTATGCAGTGTATCATTGAAAATACCTTATAATATTTCGTAATTTGTAGTGTATCATTGAAAATACCTTATAATATAGCGTAATATGCAGTGTATCATTGAAAATACCTTATAATATAACGTAATATGCAGTGTATCATTGAAAATACCTTATAATATAACGTAATATGCAGTATATCATTTAAAATACCTTATAATATAGCGTAATATGCAGTGTATCATTGAAAATACCTTATAATATATCGTAGTTTATCATTGAAAATGCCTTATAATGTAACGTAATATGGAGTGTTTCAATGAAAATACCTTATAATATAACGGAATATGCAGTGTATCATTGAAAATACCTTATAATATATCGTAATATGCAGTGTATCATTGAAAATACCATATAATATAACGTAATATGCAGTGTATCATTGAAAATACCTTATAATATAGCGTAATATGCAGTGTATCATTGAAAATACCTTATAATATAACGAAATATGCAGTGTATCATTGAAAATACCTTATAATATGTCGTAGTTTATCATTGAAAATACCTTATAATATAACGTAATATGCAGTGTATCATTGAAAATGCCTTATAATGTAACGTAATATGGAGTGTTTCAATGAAAATACCTTATAATATATAGTAGTTTATCATTGAAAATACCTTATAACATAACGTAATATACAGTGTAACATTGAAAATACCATATAATATAACGTAATATGCAGTGTATCATTGAAAATACCTTATATTATAACGTAATATGCAGTGTATCATTTAAAATACCTTGTAATATAACGTAATATGCAGTGTATCATTGAAAATACCTTATAATATAACGTAATATGCAGTGTATCATTGAAAATACCTTCTAATATATCGTAGTTTATCATTGAAAATACCTTATAATATAACGAAATATGCAGTGTATCATTGAAAATACCTTATAGTTAGTCGTAGTTTATCATTGAAAATACCTTATAATACAACGTAATATGCAGTGTATCATTGAAAATACCTTATAATATAACGTAATATACAGTGTATCATTGAAAATACCTTATAATATAGCGTACTATGCAGTGTATCATTGAAAATACCTTATAATATAACGTAATATGCAGTGTATCATTGAAAATACCTTATAATATAACGTAATATGCAGTGTATCATTGAAAATACCTTATAATATAGCGTAATATGCAGTATATCATTGAAAATACCTTATAATATAGCGTAATATGCAGTGTATCATTGAAAATACCGTATAATATAACGAAATATGCAGTGTATCATTGAAAATACCTTATAATATGTCGTAGTTTATCATTGAAAATACCTTATAATATAACGTAATATGCAGTGTATCATTGAAAATGCCTTATAATGTAACGTAATATGGAGTGTTTCAATGAAAATACCTTATAATACAACGTAATATGCAGTGTATCATTGAAAATACCTAATAATATAACGTAATATGCAGTGTATCATTGAAAATACCTAATAATATAACGTACATTGCAGCGTATCACTGAAAATACCTTCTAATATATCGTAGTTTATCATTGAAAATACCTTATAATATAACGTAATATACAGTGTATCATTGAAAATACCTTATAATATAACGTAATATGCAGTGTGTCATTGAAAATACCTTATAATATATAGTAGTTTATCATTGAAAATACCTTATAACATAACGTAATATACAGTGTAACATTGAAAATACCTTATAATATAACGTACTATGCAGCGTATCATTGAAAATACCTTATAATATATCGTAATATGCAGTGTATCATTGAAAATACCATATAATATAACGTAATATGCAGTGTATCATTGAAAATACCTTATAATATAGCGTAATATGCAGTGTATCATTGAAAATACCTTATAATATAACGTAATATGCAGTGTATCATTGAAAATACCTTATAATATAACGTAATATGCAGTATATCATTTAAAATACCTTATAATATAGCGTAATATGCAGTGTATCATTGAAAATACCTTATAATATATCGTAGTTTATCATTGAAAATGCCTTATAATGTAACGTAATATGGAGTGTTTCAATGAAAATACCTTATAATATAACGGAATATGCAGTGTATCATTGAAAATACCTTATAATATATCGTAATATGCAGTGTATCATTGAAAATACCATATAATATAACGTAATATGCAGTGTATCATTGAAAATACCTTATAATATAGCGTAATATGCAGTGTATCATTGAAAATACCTTATAATATAACGAAATATGCAGTGTATCATTGAAAATACCTTATAATATGTCGTAGTTTATCATTGAAAATACCTTATAATATAACGTAATATGCAGTGTATCATTGAAAATGCCTTATAATGTAACGTAATATGGAGTGTTTCAATGAAAATACCTTATAATATTTAGTAGTTTATCATTGAAAATACCTTATAACATAACGTAATATACAGTGTAACATTGAAAATACCATATAATATAACGTAATATGCAGTGTATCATTGAAAATACCTTATAATATAACGTAATATGCAGTGTATCATTGAAAATACCTTATAATATATAGTAGTTTATCATTGAAAATACCTTATAACATAACGTAATATACAGTGTAACATTGAAAATACCTTATAATATAACGTACTATGCAGCGTATCATTGAAAATACCTTATAATATATCGTAATATGCAGTGTATCATTGAAAATACCATATAATATAACGTAATATGCAGTGTATCATTGAAAATACCTTATAATATAGCGTAATATGCAGTGTATCATTGAAAATACCTTATAATATAACGAAATATGCAGTGTATCATTGAAAATACCTTATAATATGTCGTAGTTTATCATTGAAAATACCTTATAATATAACGTAATATGCAGTGTATCATTGAAAATGCCTTATAATGTAACGTAATATGGAGTGTTTCAATGAAAATACCTTATAATATATAGTAGTTTATCATTGAAAATACCTTATAACATAACGTAATATACAGTGTAACATTGAAAATACCATATAATATAACGTAATATGCAGTGTATCATTGAAAATACCTTATATTATAACGTAATATGCAGTGTATCATTGAAAATACCTTATAATATAACGTAATATGCAGTGTATCATTGAAAATACCTTATAATATAACGTAATATGCAGTATATCATTTAAAATACCTTATAATATAGCGTAATATGCAGTGTATCATTGAAAATACCTTATAATATATCGTAGTTTATCATTGAAAATGCCTTATAATGTAACGTAATATGGAGTGTTTCAATGAAAATACCTTATAATATAACGGAATATGCAGTGTATCATTGAAAATACCTTATAATATATCGTAATATGCAGTGTATCATTGAAAATACCATATAATATAACGTAATATGCAGTGTATCATTGAAAATACCTTATAATATAGCGTAATATGCAGTGTATCATTGAAAATACCTTATAATATAACGAAATATGCAGTGTATCATTGAAAATACCTTATAATATGTCGTAGTTTATCATTGAAAATACCTTATAATATAACGTAATATGCAGTGTATCATTGAAAATGCCTTATAATGTAACGTAATATGGAGTGTTTCAATGAAAATACCTTATAATATTTAGTAGTTTATCATTGAAAATACCTTATAACATAACGTAATATACAGTGTAACATTGAAAATACCATATAATATAACGTAATATGCAGTGTATCATTGAAAATACCTTATAATATAACGTAATATGCAGTGTATCATTGAAAATACCTTATAATATATAGTAGTTTATCATTGAAAATACCTTATAACATAACGTAATATACAGTGTAACATTGAAAATACCTTATAATATAACGTACTATGCAGCGTATCATTGAAAATACCTTATAATATATCGTAATATGCAGTGTATCATTGAAAATACCATATAATATAACGTAATATGCAGTGTATCATTGAAAATACCTTATAATATAGCGTAATATGCAGTGTATCATTGAAAATACCTTATAATATAACGAAATATGCAGTGTATCATTGAAAATACCTTATAATATGTCGTAGTTTATCATTGAAAATACCTTATAATATAACGTAATATGCAGTGTATCATTGAAAATGCCTTATAATGTAACGTAATATGGAGTGTTTCAATGAAAATACCTTATAATATATAGTAGTTTATCATTGAAAATACCTTATAACATAACGTAATATACAGTGTAACATTGAAAATACCATATAATATAACGTAATATGCAGTGTATCATTGAAAATACCTTATATTATAACGTAATATGCAGTGTATCATTGAAAATACCTTGTAATATAACGTAATATGCAGTGTATCATTGAAAATACCTTATAATATAACGTAATATGCAGTGTATCATTGAAAATACCTTCTAATATATCGTAGTATATCATTGAAAATACCTTATAATATAACGAAATATGCAGTGTATCATTGAAAATACCTTATAGTTAGTCGTAGTTTATCATAGAAAATACCTTATAATACAACGTAATATGCAGTGTATCATTGAAAATACCTTACAATATAACGTAATATACAGTGTATCATTGAAAATACCTTATAATATAGCGTACTATGCAGTGTATCATTGAAAATACCTTATAATATAACGTAATATGCAGTGTATCATTGAAAATACCTTATAATATAACGAAATATGCAGTGTATCAGTGAAAATACCTTATAATATAGCGTAATATGCAGTGTATCATTGAAAATACCTTATAATATATCGTAGTTTATCATTGAAAATGCCTTATAATGAAACGGAATATGCAGTGTATCATTGAAAATACCTTATAATATAACGTAATATGCATTGTATCATTGAAAATACCTTATAATATAACGTAATATGCAGTATATCATTTAAAATACCTTATAATATAGCGTAATATGCAGTGTATCATTGAAAATACCTTATAATATATCGTAGTTTATCATTGAAAATGCCTTATAATGTAACGAAATATGGAGTGTTTCAATGAAAATACCTTATAATATAACGGAATATGCAGTGTATCATTGAAAATACCTTATAACATAACGTAAATTGCAGAGTATCATTGAAAATACCTTATGATATAACGTAATATGCAGTGTATCTTTGAAAATACCTTATAAAATAACGTAATATGCAGTGTATCGTTGAAAATACCTTATGATATAACGTAATATGCAGTGTATCATTGAAAATAACTTATAATATAACGAAATATGCATTGTGTCATTGAAAAGACCTTATAATATAACGTAATATGCAGTGTATCATTGAAAATACCTTATAATATAACGTCATATGCAGTGTATCATTGAAAATACCTTATAATATAACGTTATATGCATTGTATCATTGAAAATACCTTATAATATAACGTAATATGCAGTGTATCAATGAAAATACCTTATAATATAACGTGATATGCAATGTATCATTGAAAATAGCTTATAATATAACGTAATTTGTAGTGTATCTTTGAAAATACCTTATAATATAACGTAATATGCAGTGTATCATTGAAAATACCTTATAATATAACGTAATATGCAGTGTATCGTTGAAAATACCTTATGATATAACGTAATATGCAGTGTATCATTGAAAATACCTTATAATATGTCGTAGTTTAACATTGAAAATACCCAATAATATAACGTAATATGCAGTGTATCATTGAAAATACCTTATAATATATCGTAGTTTATCATTGAAAATGCCTTATAATGAAACGGAATATGCAGTGTATCATTGAAAATACCTTATAATATAACGTAATATGCATTGTATCATTGAAAATACCTTATAATATAACGTAATATGCAGTATATCATTTAAAATACCTTATAATATAGCGTAATATGCAGTGTATCATTGAAAATACCTTATAATATATCGTAGTTTATCATTGAAAATGCCTTATAATGTAACGTAATATGGAGTGTTTCAATGAAAATACCTTATAATATAACGGAATATGCAGAGTATCATTGAAAATACCTTATAATATAACGGAATTTGTAGTGTATCATTGAAAATACCTTATAATATAACGAAATATGCAGTGTGTCATTGAACATACCTTATATTATGTCGTAGTTTATCATTGAAAATACCTTATAGTATAACGTAATATGCAGTGTATCATTGAAAATACCTTATAACATAACGTAAATTGCAGAGTATCATTGAAAATACCTTATGATATAACGTAATATGCAGTGTATCTTTGAAAATACCTTATAATATAACGTAATATGCAGTGTATCGTTGAAAATACCTTATGATATAACGTAATATGCAGTGTATCATTGAAAATAACTTATAATATAACGAAATATGCATTGTGTCATTGAAAAGACCTTATAATATAACGTAATATGCAGTGTATCATTGAAAATACCTTATAATATAACGTCATATGCAGTGTATCATTGAAAATACCTTATAATATAACGTAATATGCATTGTATCATTGAAAATACCTTATAATATAACGTAATTTGCAGTGTATCAATGAAAATACCTTATAATATAACGTGATATGCAATGTATCATTGAAAATAGCTTATAATATAACGTAATTTGTAGTGTATCTTTGAAAATACCTTATAATATAACGTAATATGCAGTGTATCTTTGAAAATACCTTATAATATAACGTAATATGCAGTGTATCGTTGAAAATACCTTATGATATAACGTAATATGCAGTGTATCATTGAAAATAACTTATAATATAACGAAATATGCATTGTGTCATTGAAAAGACCTTATAATATAACGTAATATGCAGTGTATCAGTGAAAATACCTTATAATATAACGTAATATGCAGTGTATCATTGAAAATACCTTATAATATAACGTTATATGCATTGTATCATTGAAAATACCTTATAATATAACGTAATTTGCAGTGTATCAATGAAAATACCTTATAATATAACGTGATATGCAATGTATCATTGAAAATAACTTATAATATAACCAAATAAGCAGTGTGTCATTGAAAAGACCTTATAATATAACGAAATATGCAGTGTGTCATTGAACATACCTTATATTATGTCGTAGTTTATCATTGAAAATACCTTATGATATAACGTAATATGCAGTGTATCATTGAAAATAACTTATAATATAACGAAATATGCATTGTGTCATTGAAAAGACCTTATAATATAACGTAATATGCAGTGTATCATTGAAAACACCTTATAATATAACGAAATATGCAGTGTATCATTGAAAATACCTTATAATATAACGTAATATGCAGTGTATCATTGAAAATACCTTATAATATAACGTAATATGCAGTATATCATTTAAAATACCTTATAATATAACGTAATATGCAGTGTATCATTGAAAATACCTTATAATATAACGTGACATGCAATGAATCATTGAAAATAACTTATAATATAACGAAATAAGCAGTGTGTCATTGAAAAGACCTTATAATATAACGTAATATGCAGTGTATCATTGAAAACACCTTATAATATAACGAAATATGCAGTGTATCATTGAAAATACCTTATAATATGTCGTAGTTTAACATTGAAAATACCCAATAATATAACGTAATATGCAGTGTATCATTGAAAATACCTTATAATATAACGTAATATGCAGTGTATCATTGAAAATACCTTATAATATAACGTAATATGCAGTATATCATTTAAAATACCTTATAATATAGCGTAATATGCAGTGTATCATCGAAAATACCTTATAATATAACGTAATATGCAGTATATCATTTAAAATACCTTATAATATAGTGTAACATGCAGTGTATCATTGAAAATACCTTATAATATATCGTAGTTTATCATTGAAAATGCCTTATAATGTAACGTAATATGGAGTGTTTCAATGAAAATACCTTATAATATAACGGAATATGCAGAGTATCATTGAAAATACCTTATAATATAACGTAATATGCAGTGTATCATTGAAAATACATTATAATATAACGTAATATGTAGTGTATCATTGAAAATACCTTATAATATAACGGAATTTGTAGTGTATCATTGAAAATACCTTATAATATAACGAAATATGCAGTGTATCATTGAAAATACCTTATAATATGTCGTAGTTTAACATTGAAAATACCCAATAATATAACGGAATATGCAGAGTATCATTGAAAATACCTTATAATATAACGTAATATGCAGTGTATCATTGAAAATACATTATAATATAACGTAATATGTAGTGTATCATTGAAAATACCTTATAATATAACGGAATTTGTAGTGTATCATTGAAAATACCTTATAATATAACGAAATATGCAGTGTATCATTGAAAATACCTTATAATATGTCGTAGTTTAACATTGAAAATACCCAATAATATAACGTAATATGCAGTATATCATTTAAAATACCTTATAATATAGCGTAATATGCAGTGTATCATTGAAAATACCTTATAATATAACGTAATATGCAGTATATCATTTAAAATACCTTATAATATAGCGTAATATGCAGTGTATCATTGAAAATACCTTATAATATATCGTAGTTTATCATTGAAAATACCTTATAATATTTCGTAATTTGTAGTGTATCATTGAAAATACCTTATAATATAACGTAATATGCAGTGTATCATTGAAAATACCTTATAATATAGCGTACTATGCAGTGTATCATTGAAAATACCTTATAATATAACGTAATATGCAGTGTATCATTGAAAATACCTTATAATATAACGTAATATGCAGTATATCATTTAAAATACCTTATAATATAGTGTAACATGCAGTGTATCATTGAAAATACCTTATAATATATCGTAGTTTATCATTGAAAATGCCTTATAATGTAACGTAATATGGAGTGTTTCAATGAAAATACCTTATAATATAACGGAATATGCAGAGTATCATTGAAAATACCTTATAATATAACGTAATATGCAGTGTATCATTGAAAATACATTATAATATAACGTAATATGTAGTGTATCATTGAAAATACCTTATAATATAACGTAATATGCAGTGTATCATTGAAAATACCTTATAATATAACGTAATATGCAGTGTATCATTGAAAATACATTATAATATAACGTAATATGTAGTGTATCATTGAAAATACCTTATAATATAACGGAATTTGTAGTGTATCATTGAAAATACCTTATAATATAACGAAATATGCAGTGTATCATTGAAAATACCTTATAATATGTCGTAGTTTAACATTGAAAATACCCAATAATATAACGTAATATGCAGTGTATCATTGAAAATACCTTATAATATAACGTAATATGCAGTGTATCATTGAAAATACCTTATAATATAACGTAATATGCAGTATATCATTTAAAATACCTTATAATATAGCGTAATATGCAGTGTATCATTGAAAATACCTTATAATATAACGTAATATGCAGTATATCATTTAAAATACCTTATAATATAGCGTAATATGCAGTGTATCATTGAAAATACCTTATAATATAACGTAATATGCAGTGTATCGTTGAAAATACCTTATGATATAACGTAATATGCAGTGTATCATTGAAAATAACTTATAATATAACGAAATATGCATTGTGTCATTGAAAAGACCTTATAATATAACGTAATATGCAGTGTATCATTGAAAATACCTTATAATATAACGTCATATGCAGTGTATCATTGAAAATACCTTATAATATAACGTTATATGCATTGTATCATTGAAAATACCTTATAATATAACGTAATTTGCAGTGTATCAATGAAAATACCTTATAATATAACGTGATATGCAATGTATCATTGAAAATAGCTTATAATATAACGTAATTTGTAGTGTATCTTTGAAAATACCTTATAATATAACGTAATATGCAGTGTATCTTTGAAAATACCTTATAATATAACGTAATATGCAGTGTATCGTTGAAAATACCTTATGATATAACGTAATATGCAGTGTATCATTGAAAATAACTTATAATATAACGAAATATGCATTGTGTCATTGAAAAGACCTTATAATATAACGTAATATGCAGTGTATCAGTGAAAATACCTTATAATATAACGTAATATGCAGTGTATCATTGAAAATACCTTATAATATAACGTTATATGCATTGTATCATTGAAAATACCTTATAATATAACGTAATTTGCAGTGTATCAATGAAAATACCTTATAATATAACGTGATATGCAATGTATCATTGAAAATAACTTATAATATAACCAAATAAGCAGTGTGTCATTGAAAAGACCTTATAATATAACGAAATATGCAGTGTGTCATTGAACATACCTTATATTATGTCGTAGTTTATCATTGAAAATACCTTATGATATAACGTAATATGCAGTGTATCATTGAAAATAACTTATAATATAACGAAATATGCATTGTGTCATTGAAAAGACCTTATAATATAACGTAATATGCAGTGTATCATTGAAAATACCTTATAGTATAACGTAATATGCAGTGTATCATTGAAAATACCTTATAATATATCGTAGTTTATCATTGAAAATACCTTATAATATAACGTAATATGCAGTGTATCATTGAAAATACCTTATAATATAACGTGACATGCAATGAATCATTGAAAATAACTTATAATATAACGAAATAAGCAGTGTGTCATTGAAAAGACCTTATAATATAACGTAATATGCAGTGTATCATTGAAAACACCTTATAATATAACGAAATATGCAGTGTATCATTGAAAATACCTTATAATATGTCGTAGTTTAACATTGAAAATACCCAATAATATAACGGAATATGCAGTGTATCATTGAAAATACCTTATAATATAACGTAATATGCAGTGTATCATTGAAAATACCTTATAATATAACGTAATATGCAGTATATCATTTAAAATACCTTATAATATAGCGTAATATGCAGTGTATCATCGAAAATACCTTATAATATAACGTAATATGCAGTATATCATTTAAAATACCTTATAATATAGTGTAACATGCAGTGTATCATTGAAAATACCTTATAATATATCGTAGTTTATCATTGAAAATGCCTTATAATGTAACGTAATATGGAGTGTTTCAATGAAAATACCTTATAATATAACGGAATATGCAGAGTATCATTGAAAATACCTTATAATATAACGTAATATGCAGTGTATCATTGAAAATACATTATAATATAACGTAATATGTAGTGTATCATTGAAAATACCTTATAATATAACGGAATTTGTAGTGTATCATTGAAAATACATTATAATATAACGAAATATGCAGTGTATCATTGAAAATACCTTATAATATGTCGTAGTTTAACATTGAAAATACCCAATAATATAACGGAATATGCAGAGTATCATTGAAAATACCTTATAATATAACGTAATATGCAGTGTATCATTGAAAATACATTATAATATAACGTAATATGTAGTGTATCATTGAAAATACCTTATAATATAACGGAATTTGTAGTGTATCATTGAAAATACCTTATAATATAACGAAATATGCAGTGTATCATTGAAAATACCTTATAATATGTCGTAGTTTAACATTGAAAATACCCAATAATATAACGTAATACGCAGTGTATCATTGAAAATACCTTATAATATAACGTAATATGCAGTGTATCATTGAAAATACCTTATAATATAACGTAATATGCAGTATATCATTTAAAATACCTTATAATATAGCGTAATATGCAGTGTATCATTGAAAATACCTTATAATATAACGTAATATGCAGTATATCATTTAAAATACCTTATAATATAACGAAATAAGCAGTGTATCATTGAAAATACCTTATAATATATCGTAGTTTATCATTGAAAATACCTTATAATATTTCGTAATTTGTAGTGTATCATTGAAAATACCTTATAATATAACGTAATATGCAGTGTATCATTGAAAATACCTTATAATATAGCGTACTATGCAGTGTATCATTGAAAATACCTTATAATATAACGTAATATGCAGTGTATCATTGAAAATACCTTATAATATAACGTAATATGCAGTATATCATTTAAAATACCTTATAATATAGTGTAACATGCAGTGTATCATTGAAAATACCTTATAATATATCGTAGTTTATCATTGAAAATGCCTTATAATGTAACGTAATATGGAGTGTTTCAATGAAAATACCTTATAATATAACGGAATATGCAGAGTATCATTGAAAATACCTTATAATATAACGTAATATGCAGTGTATCATTGAAAATACATTATAATATAACGTAATATGTAGTGTATCATTGAAAATACCTTATAATATAACGGAATATGCAGAGTATCATTGAAAATACCTTATAATATAACGTAATATGCAGTGTATCATTGAAAATACATTATAATATAACGTAATATGTAGTGTATCATTGAAAATACCTTATAATATAACGGAATTTGTAGTGTATCATTGAAAATACCTTATAATATAACGAAATATGCAGTGTATCATTGAAAATACCTTATAATATGTCGTAGTTTAACATTGAAAATACCCAATAATATAACGTAATATGCAGTGTATCATTGAAAATACCTTATAATATAACGTAATATGCAGTGTATCATTGAAAATACCTTATAATATAACGTAATATGCAGTATATCATTTAAAATACCTTATAATATAGCGTAATATGCAGTGTATCATTGAAAATACCTTATAATATAACGTAATATGCAGTATATCATTTAAAATACCTTATAATATAGCGTAATATGCAGTGTATCATTGAAAATACCTTATAATATATCGTAGTTTATCATTGAAAATACCTTATAATATTTCGTAATTTGTAGTGTATCATTGAAAATACCTTATAATATAACGTAATATGCAGTGTATCATTGAAAATACCTTATAATATAGCGTACTATGCAGTGTATCATTGAAAATACCTTATAATATAACGTAATATGCAGTGTATCATTGAAAATACCTTATAATATAACGTAATATGCAGTATATCATTTAAAATACCTTATAATATAGTGTAACATGCAGTGTATCATTGAAAATACCTTATAATATATCGTAGTTTATCATTGAAAATGCCTTATAATGTAACGTAATATGGAGTGTTTCAATGAAAATACCTTATAATATAACGGAATATGCAGAGTATCATTGAAAATACCTTATAATATAACGTAATATGCAGTGTATCATTGAAAATACATTATAATATAACGTAATATGTAGTGTATCATTGAAAATACCTTATAATATAACGGAATTTGTAGTGTATCATTGAAAATACCTTATAATATAACGAAATATGCAGTGTATCATTGAAAATACCTTATAATATGTCGTAGTTTAACATTGAAAATACCCAATAATATAACGTAATATGCAGTGTATCATGAAAAATACCTTATAATATAACGTAATATGCAGTGTATCATTGAAAATACCTTATAATATAACGTAATATGCAGTATATCATTTAAAATACCTTATAATATAGCGTAATATGCAGTGTATCATTGAAAATACCTTATAATATATCGTAGTTTATCATTGAAAATACCTTATAATATTTCGTAATTTGTAGTGTATCATTGAAAATACCTTATAATATAGCGTAATATGCAGTGTATCATTGAAAATACCTTATAATATATCGTAGTTTATCATTGAAAATACATTATAATATAACGGAATTTGTAGTGTATCATTGAAAATACCTTATAATATAACGAAATAAGCAGTGTGTCATTGAAAAGACCTTATAATATAACGTGATATGCAATGTAACATTGAAAATAGCTTATAATATAACGTAATTTGTAGTGTATCTTTGAAAATACCTTATTATATAACGTAATATGCAGTGTTTCGTTGAAAATACCTTATAATATAACGTAATATGCAGTGTATCATTGAAAATACCTTATAATATTTCGTAATTTGTAGTGTATCATTGAAAATACCTTATAATATAACGAAATATGCAGTGTATCACTGAAAATACCTAATAATATAACGTAATATGCAGTGTATCATTGAAAATACCTTATAATATAACGTACATTGCAGCGTATCACTGAAAATAACTTCGAATATATCGTAGTTTATCATTGAAAATACCTTATAATATAACGTAATATACAGTGTATCATTGAAAATACCTTATAATATAACGTAATATGCAGTGTATCATTGAAAATACCTTATAATACATAGTAGTTTATCATTGAAAATACCTTATAACATAACGTAATATACAGTGTAACATTGAAAATACCTTATAATATAACGTACTATGCAGCGTATCATTGAAAATACCTTCTAATATATCGTAGTTTATCATTGAAAATACCTTATAATATAACGTAATATACAGTGTACCATTGAAAATACCTTATAATATAACGAAATATGCAGTGTATCACTGAAAATACCTTCTAATATATCGTAGTTTATCATTGAAAATACCTTATAATATAACGTAATATGCAGTGTATCATTGAAAATACCTTATAATATAACGTAATATGCAGTATATCATTTAAAATACCTTATAATATAGTGTAACATGCAGTGTATCATTGAAAATACCTTATAATATATCGTAGTTTATCATTGAAAATGCCTTATAATGTAACGTAATATGGAGTGTTTCAATGAAAATACCTTATAATATAACGGAATATGCAGAGTATCATTGAAAATACCTTATAATATAACGTAATATGCAGTGTATCATTGAAAATACATTATAATATAACGTAATATGTAGTGTATCATTGAAAATACCTTATAATATAACGGAATTTGTAGTGTATCATTGAAAATACCTTATAATATAACGAAATATGCAGTGTATCATTGAAAATACCTTATAATATGTCGTAGTTTAACATTGAAAATACCCAATAATATAACGTAATATGCAGTGTATCATTGAAAATACCTTATAATATAACGTAATATGCAGTGTATCATTGAAAATACCTTATAATATAACGTAATATGCAGTATATCATTTAAAATACCTTATAATATAGCGTAATATGCAGTGTATCATTGAAAATACCTTATAATATATCGTAGTTTATCATTGAAAATACCTTATAATATTTCGTAATTTGTAGTGTATCATTGAAAATACCTTATAATATAGCGTAATATGCAGTGTATCATTGAAAATACCTTATAATATATCGTAGTTTATCATTGAAAATACATTATAATATAACGGAATTTGTAGTGTATCATTGAAAATACCTTATAATATAACGAAATAAGCAGTGTGTCATTGAAAAGACCTTATAATATAACGTGATATGCAATGTAACATTGAAAATAGCTTATAATATAACGTAATTTGTAGTGTATCTTTGAAAATACCTTATTATATAACGTAATATGCAGTGTTTCGTTGAAAATACCTTATAATATAACGTAATATGCAGTGTATCATTGAAAATACCTTATAATATTTCGTAATTTGTAGTGTATCATTGAAAATACCTTATAATATAACGTAATATGCAGTGTATCATTGAAAATACCTTATAATATAACGTAATATGCAGTATATCATTTAAAATACCTTATAATATAGTGTAACATGCAGTGTATCATTGAAAATACCTTATAATATATCGTAGTTTATCATTGAAAATGCCTTATAATGTAACGTAATATGGAGTGTTTCAATGAAAATACCTTATAATATAACGGAATATGCAGAGTATCATTGAAAATACCTTATAATATAACGTAATATGCAGTGTATCATTGAAAATACATTATAATATAACGTAATATGTAGTGTATCATTGAAAATACCTTATAATATAACGGAATTTGTAGTGTATCATTGAAAATACCTTATAATATAACGTAATATGCAGTGTATCATTGAAAATACCTTATAATATGTCGTAGTTTAACATTGAAAATACCTAATAATATAACGTAATATGCAGTGTATCATTGAAAATGCCTTATAGTGTAACGTAATTTGTAGTGTATCATTGAAAATACCTTATAATATAACGGAATATGCAGAGTATCATTGAAAATACCTTATAATATAACGTAATATGCAGTGTATCATTGAAAATACATTATAATATAACGTAATATGTAGTGTATCATTGAAAATACCTTATAATATAACGGAATTTGTAGTGTATCATTGAAAATACCTTATAATATAACGTAATATGCAGTGTATCATTGAAAATACCTTATAATATGTCGTAGTTTAACATTGAAAATACCTAATAATATAACGTAATATGCAGTGTATCATTGAAAATGCCTTATAGTGTAACGTAATTTGTAGTGTATCATTGAAAATACCTTATAATATAACGTAATATGCAGTGTATCATTGAAAATACCTTATAATATAGCGTAGTTTATCATTGAAAATGCCTTATAATGTAACGTAATATGGAGTGTTTCAATGAAAATACCTTATAATATAACGGAATATGCAGAGTATCATTGAAAATACCTTATAATATAACGTAATATGCAGTGTATCATTGAAAATACATTATAATATAACGTAATATGTAGTGTATCATTGAAAATACCTTATAATATAACGGAATTTGTAGTGTATCATTGAAAATACCTTATAATATAACGAAATATGCAGTGTATCATTGAAAATACCTTATAATATGTCGTAGTTTAACATTGAAAATACCCAATAATATAACGTAATATGCAGTGTATCATGAAAAATACCTTATAATATAACGTAATATGCAGTGTATCATTGAAAATACCTTATAATATAACGTAATATGCAGTATATCATTTAAAATACCTTATAATATAGCGTAATATGCAGTGTATCATTGAAAATACCTTATAATATATCGTAGTTTATCATTGAAAATACCTTATAATATTTCGTAATTTGTAGTGTATCATTGAAAATACCTTATAATATAACGTAATATGCAGTGTATCATTGAAAATACCTTATAATATAGCGTACTATGCAGTGTATCATTGAAAATACCTTATAATATAACGTAATATGCAGTGTATCATTGAAAATACCTTATAATATAACGTAATATGCAGTATATCATTTAAAATACCTTATAATATAGTGTAACATGCAGTGTATCATTGAAAATACCTTATAATATATCGTAGTTTATCATTGAAAATGCCTTATAATGTAACGTAATATGGAGTGTTTCAATGAAAATACCTTATAATATAACGGAATATGCAGAGTATCATTGAAAATACCTTATAATATAACGTAATATGCAGTGTATCATTGAAAATACATTATAATATAACGTAATATGTAGTGTATCATTGAAAATACCTTATAATATAACGGAATTTGTAGTGTATCATTGAAAATACCTTATAATATAACGAAATATGCAGTGTATCATTGAAAATACCTTATAATATGTCGTAGTTTAACATTGAAAATACCCAATAATATAACGTAATATGCAGTGTATCATGAAAAATACCTTATAATATAACGTAATATGCAGTGTATCATTGAAAATACCTTATAATATAACGTAATATGCAGTATATCATTTAAAATACCTTATAATATAGCGTAATATGCAGTGTATCATTGAAAATACCTTATAATATATCGTAGTTTATCATTGAAAATACCTTATAATATTTCGTAATTTGTAGTGTATCATTGAAAATACCTTATAATATAGCGTAATATGCAGTGTATCATTGAAAATACCTTATAATATATCGTAGTTTATCATTGAAAATACATTATAATATAACGGAATTTGTAGTGTATCATTGAAAATACCTTATAATATAACGAAATAAGCAGTGTGTCATTGAAAAGACCTTATAATATAACGTGATATGCAATGTAACATTGAAAATAGCTTATAATATAACGTAATTTGTAGTGTATCTTTGAAAATACCTTATTATATAACGTAATATGCAGTGTTTCGTTGAAAATACCTTATAATATAACGTAATATGCAGTGTATCATTGAAAATACCTTATAATATTTCGTAATTTGTAGTGTATCATTGAAAATACCTTATAATATAACGAAATATGCAGTGTATCACTGAAAATACCTAATAATATAACGTAATATGCAGTGTATCATTGAAAATACCTTATAATATAACGTACATTGCAGCGTATCACTGAAAATAACTTCGAATATATCGTAGTTTATCATTGAAAATACCTTATAATATAACGTAATATACAGTGTATCATTGAAAATACCTTATAATATAACGTAATATGCAGTGTATCATTGAAAATACCTTATAATACATAGTAGTTTATCATTGAAAATACCTTATAACATAACGTAATATACAGTGTAACATTGAAAATACCTTATAATATAACGTACTATGCAGCGTATCATTGAAAATACCTTCTAATATATCGTAGTTTATCATTGAAAATACCTTATAATATAACGTAATATACAGTGTACCATTGAAAATACCTTATAATATAACGAAATATGCAGTGTATCACTGAAAATACCTTCTAATATATCGTAGTTTATCATTGAAAATACCTTATAATATAACGTAATATGCAGTGTATCATTGAAAATACCTTATAATATAACGTAATATGCAGTATATCATTTAAAATACCTTATAATATAGTGTAACATGCAGTGTATCATTGAAAATACCTTATAATATATCGTAGTTTATCATTGAAAATGCCTTATAATGTAACGTAATATGGAGTGTTTCAATGAAAATACCTTATAATATAACGGAATATGCAGAGTATCATTGAAAATACCTTATAATATAACGTAATATGCAGTGTATCATTGAAAATACATTATAATATAACGTAATATGTAGTGTATCATTGAAAATACCTTATAATATAACGGAATTTGTAGTGTATCATTGAAAATACCTTATAATATAACGAAATATGCAGTGTATCATTGAAAATACCTTATAATATGTCGTAGTTTAACATTGAAAATACCCAATAATATAACGTAATATGCAGTGTATCATTGAAAATACCTTATAATATAACGTAATATGCAGTGTATCATTGAAAATACCTTATAATATAACGTAATATGCAGTATATCATTTAAAATACCTTATAATATAGCGTAATATGCAGTGTATCATTGAAAATACCTTATAATATATCGTAGTTTAACATTGAAAATACCTTATAATATTTCGTAATTTGTAGTGTATCATTGAAAATACCTTATAATATAGCGTAATATGCAGTGTATCATTGAAAATACCTTATAATATATCGTAGTTTATCATTGAAAATACATTATAATATAACGGAATTTGTAGTGTATCATTGAAAATACCTTATAATATAACGAAATAAGCAGTGTGTCATTGAAAAGACCTTATAATATAACGTGATATGCAATGTAACATTGAAAATAGCTTATAATATAACGTAATTTGTAGTGTATCTTTGAAAATACCTTATTATATAACGTAATATGCAGTGTTTCGTTGAAAATACCTTATAATATAACGTAATATGCAGTGTATCATTGAAAATACCTTATAATATTTCGTAATTTGTAGTGTATCATTGAAAATACCTTATAATATAACGAAATATGCAGTGTATCACTGAAAATACCTAATAATATAACGTAATATGCAGTGTATCATTGAAAATACCTTATAATATAACGTACATTGCAGCGTATCACTGAAAATAACTTCGAATATATCGTAGTTTATCATTGAAAATACCTTATAATATAACGTAATATACAGTGTATCATTGAAAATACCTTATAATATAACGAAATATGCAGTGTATCACTGAAAATACCTTCTAATATATCGTAGTTTATCATTGAAAATACCTTATAATATAACGTAATATGCAGTGTATCATTGAAAATACCTTATAATATAGTGTACTATGCAGTGTATCATTGAAAATACCTTATAATATAACGTAATATGCAGTGTATCATTGAAAATACCTTATAATATATCGTAGTTTATCATTGAAAATACATTATAATATAACGGAATTTGTAGTGTATCATTGAAAATACCTTATAATATAACGAAATAAGCAGTGTGTCATTGAAAAGACCTTATAATATAACGTGATATGCAATGTAACATTGAAAATAGCTTATAATATAACGTAATTTGTAGTGTATCTTTGAAAATACCTTATTATATAACGTAATATGCAGTGTATCGTTGAAAATACCGTATAATATAACGTAATATGCAGTGTATCATTGAAAATACCTTATAATATTTCATAATTTGTAGTGTATCATTGAAAATACCTTATAATATAACGAAATATGCAGTGTATCACTGAAAATACCTAATAATATAACGTAATATGCAGTGTATCATTGAAAATACCTTATAATATAACGTACATTGCAGCGTATCACTGAAAATAACTTCGAATATATCGTAGTTTATTATTGAAAATACCTTATAATATAACGTAATATACAGTGTATCATTGAAAATACCTTATAATATAACGTAATATGCAGTGTATCATTGAAAATACCTTATAATATGTCGTAGTTTAACATTGAAAATACCTAATAATATAACGTAATATGCAGTGTATCATTGAAAATGCCTTATAGTGTAACGTAATTTGTAGTGTATCATTGAAAATACCTTATAATATAACGTAATATGCAGTGTATCATTGAAAATACCTTATAATATAACGTAATATGCAGTGTATCATTGAAAATACCTTATAATATAACGTAATATGCAGTGTATCATTGAAAATACCTTATAATATAACGTAATATGCAGTATATCATTTAAAATACCTTATAATATAGTGTAACATGCAGTGTATCATTGAAAATACCTTATAATATATCGTAGTTTATCATTGAAAATGCCTTATAATGTAACGTAATATGGAGTGTTTCAATGAAAATACCTTATAATATAACGGAATATGCAGAGTATCATTGAAAATACCTTATAATATAACGTAATATGCAGTGTATCATTGAAAATACATTATAATATAACGTAATATGTAGTGTATCATTGAAAATGCCTTATAGTGTAACGTAATTTGTAGTGTATCATTGAAAATACCTTATAATATAACGTAATATGCAGTGTATCATTGAAAATACCTTATAATATGTCGTAGTTTAACATTGAAAATACCTAATAATATAACGTAATATGCAGTGTATCATTGAAAATGCCTTATAGTGTAACGTAATTTGTAGTGTATCATTGAAAATACCTTATAATATAACGGAATATGCAGAGTATCATTGAAAATACCTTATAATATAACGTAATATGCAGTGTATCATTGAAAATACATTATAATATAACGTAATATGTAGTGTATCATTGAAAATACCTTATAATATAACGGAATTTGTAGTGTATCATTGAAAATACCTTATAATATAACGTAATATGCAGTGTATCATTGAAAATACCTTATAATATGTCGTAGTTTAACATTGAAAATACCTAATAATATAACGTAATATGCAGTGTATCATTGAAAATGCCTTATAGTGTAACGTAATTTGTAGTGTATCTTTGAAAATACCTTATTATATAACGTAATATGCAGTGTATCATTGAAAATACCTTATAATATAGCGTACTATGCAGTGTATCATTGAAAATACCTTATAATATAACGTAATATGCAGTGTATCATTGAAAATACCTTATAATATAACGTAATATGCAGTATATCATTTAAAATACCTTATAATATAGTGTAACATGCAGTGTATCATTGAAAATACCTTATAATATATCGTAGTTTATCATTGAAAATGCCTTATAATGTAACGTAATATGGAGTGTTTCAATGAAAATACCTTATAATATAACGGAATATGCAGAGTATCATTGAAAATACCTTATAATATAACGTAATATGCAGTGTATCATTGAAAATACATTATAATATAACGTAATATGTAGTGTATCATTGAAAATACCTTATAATATAACGGAATTTGTAGTGTATCATTGAAAATACCTTATAATATAACGAAATATGCAGTATGTCATTGAACATACCTTATATTATATCGTAGTTTATCATTGAAAATACCTTATAGTATAACGTAATATGCAGTGTATCATTGAAAATAACTTATAATATAACGAAATATGCAGTGTGTCATTGAAAAGACCTTATAATATAACGTAATATTTAGTTTATCATTGAAAATACCTTATAACATAACGTAAATTGCAGAGTATCATTGAAAATACCTTATAATATAACGTAATATGCAGTGTATCATTGAAAATACCTTATAATATAACGTAATATGCAGTGTATCATTGAAAATACCTTATAATATAACGTAATATGCAGTGTATCATTGAAAATACCTTATAATATAACGTAATATGCAGTATATCATTTAAAATACCTTATAATATAGTGTAACATGCAGTGTATCATTGAAAATACCTTATAATATATCGTAGTTTATCATTGAAAATGCCTTATAATGTAACGTAATATGGAGTGTTTCAATGAAAATACCTTATAATATAACGGAATATGCAGAGTATCATTGAAAATACCTTATAATATAACGTAATATGCAGTGTATCATTGAAAATACCTTATAATATAACGTACTATGCAGCGTATCATTGAAAATACCTTCTAATATATCGTAGTTTATCATTGAAAATACCTTATAATATAACGTAATATACAGTGTACCATTGAAAATAACTTATAATATAACGAAATATGCAGTGTGTCATTGAAAAGACCTTATAATATAACGTAATATTTAGTTTATCATTGAAAATACCTTATAACATAACGTAAATTGCAGAGTATCATTGAAAATACCTTATAATATAACGTAATATGCAGTGTATCATTGAAAATACCTTATAATATAACGTAATATGCAGTGTATCATTGAAAATACCTTATAATATAACGTAATATGCAGTGTATCATTGAAAATACCTTATAATATAACGTAATATGCAGTATATCATTTAAAATACCTTATAATATAGTGTAACATGCAGTGTATCATTGAAAATACCTTATAATATATCGTAGTTTATCATTGAAAATGCCTTATAATGTAACGTAATATGGAGTGTTTCAATGAAAATACCTTATAATATAACGGAATATGCAGAGTATCATTGAAAATACCTTATAATATAACGTAATATGCAGTGTATCATTGAAAATACCTTATAATATAACGTACTATGCAGCGTATCATTGAAAATACCTTCTAATATATCGTAGTTTATCATTGAAAATACCTTATAATATAACGTAATATACAGTGTACCATTGAAAATACTTTACAATATAACGAAATATGCAGTGTATCACTGGAAATACCTTCTAATATATCGTAGTTTATCATTGAAAATACCTTATAATATAACGTAATATCCAGTGTATCATTGAAAATACCTTATAATATACTGTACTATGCAGTGTATCATTGAAAATACCTTATAATATAACGTAATATGCAGTGTATCATTGAAAATACCTTATAATATACTGTACTATGCAGTGTATCATTGAAAATACCTTATAATATAACGTAATATGCAGTGTATCATTGAAAATACCTTATAATATATCGTAATATGCAGTGTATCATTGAAAATACCATATAATATAACGTAATATGCAGTGTATCATTGAAAATACCTTATATTATAACGTAATATGCAGTGTATCATTGAAAATACCTTGTAATATAACGTAATATGCAGTGTATCATTGAAAATACCTTATAATATAACGTACTATGCAGCGTATCATTGAAAATACCTTGTAATATAACGTAGTTTATCATTGAAAATACCTTATAATATAACGTAATATGCAGTGTATCATTGAAAATGCCTTATAATGTAACGTAATATGGAGTGTTTCAATGAAAATACCTTATAATACAACGTAATATGCAGTGTATCATTGAAAATACCTAATAATATAACGTACATTGCAGCGTATCACTGAAAATACCTTCTAATATATCGTAGTTTATCATTGAAAATACCTTATAATATAACGTAATATACAGTGTATCATTGAAAATACCTTATAATATAACGAAATATGCAGTGTATCATTGAAAATACCTTATAATATGTCGTAGTTTATCATTGAAAATACCTTATAATATAACGTAATATGCAGTGTATCATTGAAAATGCCTTATAATATAACGAAATATGCAGTGTATCACTGAAAATACCTTCTAATATATCGTAGTTTATCATTGAAAATACCTTATAATATAACGTAATATGCAGTGTATCATTGAAAATACCTTATAATATAGTGTACTATGCAGTGTATCATTGAAAATACCTTATAATATAACGTAATATGCAGTGTATCATTGAAAATACCTTATAATATATCGTAGTTTATCATTGAAAATACATTATAATATAACGGAATTTGTAGTGTATCATTGAAAATACCTTATAATATAACGAAATAAGCAGTGTGTCATTGAAAAGACCTTATAATATAACGTGATATGCAATGTAACATTGAAAATAGCTTATAATATAACGTAATTTGTAGTGTATCTTTGAAAATACCTTATTATATAACGTAATATGCAGTGTATCGTTGAAAATACCGTATAATATAACGTAATATGCAGTGTATCATTGAAAATACCTTATAATATTTCATAATTTGTAGTGTATCATTGAAAATACCTTATAATATAACGAAATATGCAGTGTATCACTGAAAATACCTAATGATATAACGTAATATGCAGTGTATCATTGAAAATACCTTATAATATAACGTACATTGCAGCGTATCACTGAAAATAACTTCGAATATATCGTAGTTTATTATTGAAAATACCTTATAATATAACGTAATATACAGTGTATCATTGAAAATACCTTATAATATAACGTAATATGCAGTGTATCATTGAAAATACCTTATAATATAACGTAATATGCAGTGTATCATTGAAAATACCTTATAATATAACGTAATATGCAGTATATCATTTAAAATACCTTATAATATAGTGTAACATGCAGTGTATCATTGAAAATACCTTATAATATATCGTAGTTTATCATTGAAAATGCCTTATAATGTAACGTAATATGGAGTGTTTCAATGAAAATACCTTATAATATAACGGAATATGCAGAGTATCATTGAAAATACCTTATAATATAACGTAATATGCAGTGTATCATTGAAAATACATTATAATATAACGTAATATGTAGTGTATCATTGAAAATACCTTATAATATAACGTAATTTGTAGTGTATCATTGAAAATACCTTATAATATAACGTAATATGCAGTGTATCATTGAAAATACCTTATAATATGTCGTAGTTTAACATTGAAAATACCTAATAATATAACGTAATATGCAGTGTATCATTGAAAATGCCTTATAGTGTAACGTAATTTGTAGTGTATCATTGAAAATACCTTATAATATAACGGAATATGCAGAGTATCATTGAAAATACCTTATAATATAACGTAATATGCAGTGTATCATTGAAAATACATTATAATATAACGTAATATGTAGTGTATCATTGAAAATACCTTATAATATAACGGAATTTGTAGTGTATCATTGAAAATACCTTATAATATAACGTAATATGCAGTGTATCATTGAAAATACTTTATAATATGTCGTAGTTTAACATTGAAAATACCTAATAATATAACGTAATATGCAGTGTATCATTGAAAATGCCTTATAGTGTAACGTAATTTGTAGTGTATCATTGAAAATACCTTATAATATAACGTAATATGCAGTGTATCATTGAAAATACCTTATAATATAGCGTACTATGCAGTGTATCATTGAAAATACCTTATAATATAACGTAATATGCAGTGTATCATTGAAAATACCTTATAATATAACGTAATATGCAGTATATCATTTAAAATACCTTATAATATAGTGTAACATGCAGTGTATCATTGAAAATACCTTATAATATATCGTAGTTTATCATTGAAAATGCCTTATAGTGTAACGTAATTTGTAGTGTATCATTGAAAATACCTTATAATATAACGGAATATGCAGAGTATCATTGAAAATACCTTATAATATAACGTAATATGCAGTGTATCATTGAAAATACATTATAATATAACGTAATATGTAGTGTATCATTGAAAATACCTTATAATATAACGGAATTTGTAGTGTATCATTGAAAATACCTTATAATATAACGTAATATGCAGTGTATCATTGAAAATACCTTATAATATGTCGTAGTTTAACATTGAAAATACCTAATAATATAACGTAATATGCAGTGTATCATTGAAAATGCCTTATAGTGTAACGTAATTTGTAGTGTATCATTGAAAATACCTTATAATATAACGTAATATGCAGTGTATCATTGAAAATACCTTATAATATAGCGTACTATGCAGTGTATCATTGAAAATACCTTATAATATAACGTAATATGCAGTGTATCATTGAAAATACCTTATAATATAACGTAATATGCAGTATATCATTTAAAATACCTTATAATATAGTGTAACATGCAGTGTATCATTGAAAATACCTTATAATATATCGTAGTTTATCATTGAAAATGCCTTATAATGTAACGTAATATGGAGTGTTTCAATGAAAATACCTTATAATATAACGGAATATGCAGAGTATCATTGAAAATACCTTATAATATAACGTAATATGCAGTGTATCATTGAACATACATTATAATATAACGTAATATGTAGTGTATCATTGAAAATACCTTATAATATAACGGAATTTGTAGTGTATCATTGAAAATACCTTATAATATAACGAAATATGCAGTATGTCATTGAACATACCTTATATTATATCGTAGTTTATCATTGAAAATACCTTATAGTATAACGTAATATGCAGTGTATCATTGAAAATAACTTATAATATAACGAAATATGCAGTGTGTCATTGAAAAGACCTTATAATATAACGTAATATTTAGTTTATCATTGAAAATACCTTATAACATAACGTAAATTGCAGAGTATCATTGAAAATACCTTATAATATAACGTAATATGCAGTGTATCATTGAAAATACCTTATAATATAACGTAATATGCAGTGTATCATTGAAAATACCTTATAATATAACGTAATATGCAGTGTATCATTGAAAATACCTTATAATATAACGTAATATGCAGTATATCATTTAAAATACCTTATAATATAGTGTAACATGCAGTGTATCATTGAAAATACCTTATAATATATCGTAGTTTATCATTGAAAATGCCTTATAATGTAACGTAATATGGAGTGTTTCAATGAAAATACCTTATAATATAACGGAATATGCAGAGTATCATTGAAAATACCTTATAATATAACGTAATATGCAGTGTATCATTGAAAATACCTTATAATATAACGTACTATGCAGCGTATCATTGAAAATACCTTCTAATATATCGTAGTTTATCATTGAAAATACCTTATAATATAACGTAATATACAGTGTACCATTGAAAATAACTTATAATATAACGAAATATGCAGTGTGTCATCGAAAAGACCTTATAATATAACGTAATATTTAGTTTATCATTGAAAATACCTTATAACATAACGTAAATTGCAGAGTATCATTGAAAATACCTTATAATATAACGTAATATGCAGTGTATCATTGAAAATACCTTATAATATAACGTAATATGCAGTGTATCATTGAAAATACCTTATAATATAACGTAATATGCAGTGTATCATTGAAAATACCTTATAATATAACGTAATATGCAGTATATCATTTAAAATACCTTATAATATAGTGTAACATGCAGTGTATCATTGAAAATACCTTATAATATATCGTAGTTTATCATTGAAAATGCCTTATAATGTAACGTAATATGGAGTGTTTCAATGAAAATACCTTATAATATAACGGAATATGCAGAGTATCATTGAAAATACCTTATAATATAACGTAATATGCAGTGTATCATTGAAAATACCTTATAATATAACGTACTATGCAGCGTATCATTGAAAATACCTTCTAATATATCGTAGTTTATCATTGAAAATACCTTATAATATAACGTAATATACAGTGTACCATTGAAAATACTTTACAATATAACGAAATATGCAGTGTATCACTGGAAATACCTTCTAATATATCGTAGTTTATCATTGAAAATACCTTATAATATAACGTAATATGCAGTGTATCATTGAAAATACCTTATAATATAATGTACTATGCAGTGTATCATTGAAAATACCTTATAATATAACGTAATATGCAGTGTATCATTGAAAATACCTTATAATATACTGTACTATGCAGTGTATCATTGAAAATACCTTATAATATAACGTAATATGCAGTGTATCATTGAAAATACCTTATAATATATCGTAATATGCAGTGTATCATTGAAAATACCATATAATATAACGTAATATGCAGTGTATCATTGAAAATACCTTATATTATAACGTAATATGCAGTGTATCATTGAAAATACCTTGTAATATAACGTAATATGCAGTGTATCATTGAAAATACCTTATAATATAACGTAATATGCAGAGTATCATTGAAAATACCTTCTAATATATCGTAGTTTATCATTGAAAATACCTTATAATATAACGTAATATGCAGTGTATCATTGAAAATACCTTATAATGTAACGTAATATGGAGTGTTTCAATGAAAATACCTTATAATACAACGTAATATGCAGTGTATCATTGAAAATACCTAATAATATAACGTACATTGCAGCGTATCACTGAAAATACCTTCTAATATATCGTAGTTTATCATTGAAAATACCTTATAATATAACGTAATATACAGTGTATCATTGAAAATACCTTATAATATAACGAAATATGCAGTGTATCATTGAAAATACCTTATAATATGTCGTAGTTTATCATTGAAAATACCTTATAATATAACGTAATATGCAGTGTATCATTGAAAATGCCTTATAATGTAACGTAATATGGAGTGTTTCAATGAAAATACCTTATAATACAACGTAATATGCAGTGTATCATTGAAAATACCTAATAATATAACGTAATATGCAGTGTATCATTGAAAATACCTAATAATATAACGTACATTGCAGCGTATCACTGAAAATACCTTCTAATATATCGTAGTTTATCATTGAAAATACCTTATAATATAACGTAATATACAGTGTATCATTGAAAATACCTTATAATATAACGTAATATGCAGTGTGTCATTGAAAATACCTTATAATATATAGTAGTTTATCATTGAAAATACCTTATAACATAACGTAATATACAGTGTAACATTGAAAATACCTTATAATATAACGTACTATGCAGCGTATCATTGAAAATACCTTATAATATATCGTAATATGCAGTGTATCATTGAAAATACCATATAATATAACGTAATATGCAGTGTATCATTGAAAATACCTTATAATATAGCGTAATATGCAGTGTATCATTGAAAATACCTTATAATATAACGTAATATGCAGTGTATCATTGAAAATACCTTATAATATAACGTAATATGCAGTATATCATTTAAAATACCTTATAATATAGCGTAATATGCAGTGTATCATTGAAAATACCTTATAATATATCGTAGTTTATCATTGAAAATGCCTTATAATGTAACGTAATATGGAGTGTTTCAATGAAAATACCTTATAATATAACGGAATATGCAGTGTATCATTGAAAATACCTTATAATATATCGTAATATGCAGTGTATCATTGAAAATACCATATAATATAACGTAATATGCAGTGTATCATTGAAAATACCTTATAATATAGCGTAATATGCAGTGTATCATTGAAAATACCTTATAATATAACGAAATATGCAGTGTATCATTGAAAATACCTTATAATATGTCGTAGTTTATCATTGAAAATACCTTATAATATAACGTAATATGCAGTGTATCATTGAAAATGCCTTATAATGTAACGTAATATGGAGTGTTTCAATGAAAATACCTTATAATATTTAGTAGTTTATCATTGAAAATACCTTATAACATAACGTAATATACAGTGTAACATTGAAAATACCATATAATATAACGTAATATGCAGTGTATCATTGAAAATACCTTATAATATAACGTAATATGCAGTGTATCATTGAAAATACCTTATAATATATAGTAGTTTATCATTGAAAATACCTTATAACATAACGTAATATACAGTGTAACATTGAAAATACCTTATAATATAACGTACTATGCAGCGTATCATTGAAAATACCTTATAATATATCGTAATATGCAGTGTATCATTGAAAATACCATATAATATAACGTAATATGCAGTGTATCATTGAAAATACCTTATAATATAGCGTAATATGCAGTGTATCATTGAAAATACCTTATAATATAACGAAATATGCAGTGTATCATTGAAAATACCTTATAATATGTCGTAGTTTATCATTGAAAATACCTTATAATATAACGTAATATGCAGTGTATCATTGAAAATGCCTTATAATGTAACGTAATATGGAGTGTTTCAATGAAAATACCTTATAATATATAGTAGTTTATCATTGAAAATACCTTATAACATAACGTAATATACAGTGTAACATTGAAAATACCATATAATATAACGTAATATGCAGTGTATCATTGAAAATACCTTATATTATAACGTAATATGCAGTGTATCATTGAAAATACCTTGTAATATAACGTAATATGCAGTGTATCATTGAAAATACCTTATAATATAACGTAATATGCAGTGTATCATTGAAAATACCTTATAATATAACGTAATATGCAGTGTATCATTGAAAATACCTTCTAATATATCGTAGTATATCATTGAAAATACCTTATAATATAACGAAATATGCAGTGTATCATTGAAAATACCTTATAGTTAGTCGTAGTTTATCATAGAAAATACCTTATAATACAACGTAATATGCAGTGTATCATTGAAAATACCTTACAATATAACGTAATATACAGTGTATCATTGAAAATACCTTATAATATAGCGTACTATGCAGTGTATCATTGAAAATACCTTATAATATAACGTAATATGCAGTGTATCATTGAAAATACCTTATAATATAACGAAATATGCAGTGTATCAGTGAAAATACCTTATAATATAGCGTAATATGCAGTGTATCATTGAAAATACCTTATAATATATCGTAGTTTATCATTGAAAATGCCTTATAATGAAACGGAATATGCAGTGTATCATTGAAAATACCTTATAATATAACGTAATATGCATTGTATCATTGAAAATACCTTATAATATAACGTAATATGCAGTATATCATTTAAAATACCTTATAATATAGCGTAATATGCAGTGTATCATTGAAAATACCTTATAATATATCGTAGTTTATCATTGAAAATGCCTTATAATGTAACGAAATATGGAGTGTTTCAATGAAAATACCTTATAATACAACGCAATATGCAGTGTATCATTGAAAATACCTTATAACATAACGTAAATTGCAGTGTATCATTGAAAATACCTTGTAATATAACGTAATATGCAGTGTATCTTTGAAAATACCTTATAAAATAACGTAATATGCAGTGTATCGTTGAAAATACCTTATGATATAACGTAATATGCAGTGTATCATTGAAAATAACTTATAATATAACGAAATATGCATTGTGTCATTGAAAAGACCTTATAATATAACGTAATATGCAGTGTATCATTGAAAATACCTTATAATATAACGTCATATGCAGTGTATCATTGAAAATACCTTATAATATAACGTTATATGCATTGTATCATTGAAAATACCTTATAATATAACGTAATTTGCAGTGTATCAATGAAAATACCTTATAATATAACGTGATATGCAATGTATCATTGAAAATAGCTTATAATATAACGTAATTTGTAGTGTATCTTTGAAAATACCTTATAATATAACGTAATATGCAGTGTATCGTTGAAAATACCTTATAATATAACGTAATATGCAGTGTATCGTTGAAAATACCTTATGATATAACGTAATATGCAGTGTATCATTGAAAATAACTTATAATATAACGAAATATGCATTGTGTCATTGAAAAGACCTTATAATATAACGTAATATGCATTGTATCATTGAAAATGCCTTATAATATATCGGAATTTATAGTGTATCTTTGAAAATACCTTATAATATAACGAAATATGCAGTGTGTCATTGAACATACCTTATATTATGTCGTAGTTTATCATTAAAAATACCTTATAGTATAACGTAATATGCAGTGTATCATTGAAAATAACTTATAATATAACGAAATAAGCAGTCTGTCATTGAAAAGACCTTGTAATATAACGTAATATGCAGTGTATCATAGAAAACACCTTATAATATAACGAAATATGCAGTGTATCATTGAAAATACCTTATAATATATCGTAGTTTATCATTGAAAATACCTTATAATGTATCGTAATAAGCAGTGTGTCATTGAAAAGACCTTATAATATAACGAAATATGCAGTGTATCATTGAAAATACCTTATAATATGTCGTAGTTTAACATTGAAAATACCCAATAATATAACGTAATATGCAGTGTATCATTGAAAATACCTTATAACATAACGTAAATTGCAGAGTATCATTGAAAATACCTTATGATATAACGTAATATGCAGTGTATCTTTGAAAATACCTTATAATATAACGTAATATGCAGTGTATCGTTGAAAATACCTTATGATATAACGTAATATGCAGTGTATCATTGAAAATACCTTATAATATATCGTAATATGCAGTGTATCATTGAAAATACCATATAATATAACGTAATATGCACTGTATCATTGAAAATACCTTATTATATACCGTAATATGCAGTGTATCATTGAAAATACCTTATAATATAACGTAATATGCAGTGTATCATTGAAAATACCTTATAATATGTCGTAGTTTATCATTGACAATACCTTATAATATAACGTAATATGCAGTGTATCATTGAAAATGCCTTATAATGTAACGTAATATGGAGTGTTTCAATGAAAATACCTTATGATATAACGTAATATGCAGTGTATCATTGAAAATACCTTATAACATAACGTAATATACAGTGTAACATTGAAAATACCATATAATATAACGTAATATGCAGTGTATCATTGAAAATACCTTATATTATAACGTAATATGCAGTGTATCATTGAAAATACCTTGTAATATAACGTAATATGCAGTGTATCATTGAAAATACCTTATAATATAACGTAATATGCAGTGTATCATTGAAAATACCTTATAATATAACGTAATATGCAGTGTATCATTGAAAATACCTTATAATATAACGAAATATGCAGTGTATCACTGAAAATACCTTATAATATAGCGTAATATGCAGTGTATCATTGAAAATACCTTATAATATAACGTAATATGCAGTGTATCATTGAAAATACCTTATAATATAACGTAATATGCAGTGTATCACTGAAAATACCTTATAATATAGCGTAATATGCAGTGTATCATTGAAAATACCTTATAATATATCGTAGTTTATCATTGAAAATGCCTTATAATGAAACGGAATATGCAGTGTATCATTGAAAATACCTTATAATATAACGTAATATGCAGTGTATCATTGAAAATACCTTATAATATATCGTAATATGCAGTATATCATTTAAAATACCTTATAATATAGCGTAATATGCAGTGTATCATTGAAAATACCTTATAATATATCGTAGTTTATCATTGAAAATGCCTTATAATGTAACGTAATATGGAGTGTTTCAATGAAAATACCTTATAATATAACGGAATATGCAGAGTATCATTGAAAATACCTTATAATATAACGGAATTTGTAGTGTATCATTGAAAATACCTTATAATATAACGAAATATGCAGTGTGTCATTGAACATACCTTATATTATGTCGTAGTTTATCATTGAAAATACCTTATAGTATAACGTAATATGCAGTGTATCATTGAAAATACCTTATAACATAACGTAAATTGCAGAGTATCATTGAAAATACCTTATGATATAACGTAATATGCAGTGTATCTTTGAAAATACCTTATAATATAACGTAATATGCAGTGTATCGTTGAAAATACCTTATGATATAACGTAATATGCAGTGTATCATTGAAAATAACTTATAATATAACGAAATATGCATTGTGTCATTGAAAAGACCTTATAATATAACGTAATATGCAGTGTATCATTGAAAATACCTTATAATATAACGTCATATGCAGTGTATCATTGAAAATACCTTATAATATAACGTTATATGCATTGTATCATTGAAAATACCTTATAATATAACGTAATTTGCAGTGTATCAATGAAAATACCTTATAATATAACGTGATATGCAATGTATCATTGAAAATAGCTTATAATATAACGTAATTTGTAGTGTATCTTTGAAAATACCTTATAATATAACGTAATATGCAGTGTATCTTTGAAAATACCTTATAATATAACGTAATATGCAGTGTATCGTTGAAAATACCTTATAATATAACGTAATATGCAGTGTATCGTTGAAAATACCTTATGATATAACGTAATATGCAGTGTATCATTGAAAATAACTTATAATATAACGAAATATGCATTGTGTCATTGAAAAGACCTTATAATATAACGTAATATGCATTGTATCATTGAAAATGCCTTATAATATATCGGAATTTATAGTGTATCTTTGAAAATACCTTATAATATAACGAAATATGCAGTGTGTCATTGAACATACCTTATATTATGTCGTAGTTTATCATTAAAAATACGTTATAGTATAACGTAATATGCAGTGTATCATTGAAAATAACTTATAATATAACGAAATAAGCAGTCTGTCATTGAAAAGACCTTGTAATATAACGTAATATGCAGTGTATCATAGAAAACACCTTATAATATAACGAAATATGCAGTGTATCATTGAAAATACCTTATAATATATCGTAGTTTATCATTGAAAATACCTTATAATGTATCGTAATAAGCAGTGTGTCATTGAAAAGACCTTATAATATAACGAAATATGCAGTGTATCATTGAAAATACCTTATAATATGTCGTAGTTTAACATTGAAAATACCCAATAATATAACGTAATATGCAGTGTATCATTGAAAATACCTTATAACATAACGTAAATTGCAGAGTATCATTGAAAATACCTTATGATATAACGTAATATGCAGTGTATCTTTGAAAATACCTTATAATATAACGTAATATGCAGTGTATCGTTGAAAATACCTTATGATATAACGTAATATGCAGTGTATCATTGAAAATACCTTATAATATATCGTAATATGCAGTGTATCATTGAAAATACCATATAATATAACGTAATATGCACTGTATCATTGAAAATACCTTATAATATAGCGTAATATGCAGTGTATCATTGAAAATACCTTATAATATAACGAAATATGCAGTGTATCATTGAAAATACCTTATAATATGTCGTAGTTTATCATTGACAATACCTTATAATATAACGTAATATGCAGTGTATCATTGAAAATGCCTTATAATGTAACGTAATATGGAGTGTTTCAATGAAAATACCTTATGATATAACGTAATATGCAGTGTATCATTGAAAATACCTTATAACATAACGTAATATACAGTGTAACATTGAAAATACCATATAATATAACGTAATATGCAGTGTATCATTGAAAATACCTTATATTATAACGTAATATGCAGTGTATCATTGAAAATACCTTGTAATATAACGTAATATGCAGTGTATCATTGAAAATACCTTATAATATAACGTAATATGCAGTGTATCATTGAAAATACCTTATAATATAACGTAATATGCAGTGTATCATTGAAAATACCTTATAATATAACGAAATATGCAGTGTATCACTGAAAATACCTTATAATATAGCGTAATATGCAGTGTATCATTGAAAATACCTTATAATATAACGTAATATGCAGTGTATCATTGAAAATACCTTATAATATAACGAAATATGCAGTGTATCACTGAAAATACCTTATAATATAGCGTAATATGCAGTGTATCATTGAAAATACCTTATAATATATCGTAGTTTATCATTGAAAATGCCTTATAATGAAACGGAATATGCAGTGTATCATTGAAAATACCTTATAATATAACGTAATATGCATTGTATCATTGAAAATACCTTATAATATAACGTAATATGCAGTATATCATTTAAAATACCTTATAATATAGCGTAATATGCAGTGTATCATTGAAAATACCTTATAATATATCGTAGTTTATCATTGAAAATGCCTTATAATGTAACGTAATATGGAGTGTTTCAATGAAAATACCTTATAATATAACGGAATATGCAGAGTATCATTGAAAATACCTTATAATATAACGGAATTTGTAGTGTATCATTGAAAATACCTTATAATATAACGAAATATGCAGTGTGTCATTGAACATACCTTATATTATGTCGTAGTTTATCATTGAAAATACCTTATAGTATAACGTAATATGCAGTGTATCATTGAAAATACCTTATAACATAACGTAAATTGCAGAGTATCATTGAAAATACCTTATGATATAACGTAATATGCAGTGTATCTTTGAAAATACCTTATAATATAACGTAATATGCAGTGTATCGTTGAAAATACCTTATGATATAACGTAATATGCAGTGTATCATTGAAAATAACTTATAATATAACGAAATATGCATTGTGTCATTGAAAAGACCTTATAATATAACGTAATATGCAGTGTATCATTGAAAATACCTTATAATATAACGTCATATGCAGTGTATCATTGAAAATACCTTATAATATAACGTTATATGCATTGTATCATTGAAAATACCTTATAATATAACGTAATTTGCAGTGTATCAATGAAAATACCTTATAATATAACGTGATATGCAATGTATCATTGAAAATAGCTTATAATATAACGTAATTTGTAGTGTATCATTGAAAATACCTTATAATATAACGTAATATGCAGTGTATCTTTGAAAATACCTTATAATATAACGTAATATGCAGTGTATCGTTGAAAATACCTTATGATATAACGTAATATGCAGTGTATCATTGAAAATAACTTATAATATAACGAAATATGCATTGTGTCATTGAAAAGACCTTATAATATAACGTAATATGCAGTGTATCAGTGAAAATACCTTATAATATAACGTAATATGCAGTGTATCATTGAAAATACCTTATAATATAACGTTATATGCATTGTATCATTGAAAATACCTTATAATATAACGTAATTTGCAGTGTATCAATGAAAATACCTTATAATATAACGTGATATGCAATGTATCATTGAAAATAACTTATAATATAACCAAATAAGCAGTGTGTCATTGAAAAGACCTTATAATATAACGAAATATGCAGTGTGTCATTGAACATACCTTATATTATGTCGTAGTTTATCATTGAAAATACCTTATGATATAACGTAATATGCAGTGTATCATTGAAAATAACTTATAATATAACGAAATATGCATTGTGTCATTGAAAAGACCTTATAATATAACGTAATATGCAGTGTATCATTGAAAATACCTTATAGTATAACGTAATATGCAGTGTATCATTGAAAATACCTTATAATATATCGTAGTTTATCATTGAAAATACCTTATAATATAACGTAATATGCAGTGTATCATTGAAAATACCTTATAATATAACGTGACATGCAATGAATCATTGAAAATAACTTATAATATAACGAAATAAGCAGTGTGTCATTGAAAAGACCTTATAATATAACGTAATATGCAGTGTATCATTGAAAACACCTTATAATATAACGAAATATGCAGTGTATCATTGAAAATACCTTATAATATGTCGTAGTTTAACATTGAAAATACCCAATAATATAACGTAATATGCAGTGTATCATTGAAAATACCTTATAATATAACGTAATATGCAGTGTATCATTGAAAATACCTTATAATATAACGTAATATGCAGTATATCATTTAAAATACCTTATAATATAGCGTAATATGCAGTGTATCATCGAAAATACCTTATAATATAACGTAATATGCAGTATATCATTTAAAATACCTTATAATATAGTGTAACATGCAGTGTATCATTGAAAATACCTTATAATATATCGTAGTTTATCATTGAAAATGCCTTATAATGTAACGTAATATGGAGTGTTTCAATGAAAATACCTTATAATATAACGGAATATGCAGAGTATCATTGAAAATACCTTATAATATAACGTAATATGCAGTGTATCATTGAAAATACATTATAATATAACGTAATATGTAGTGTATCATTGAAAATACCTTATAATATAACGGAATTTGTAGTGTATCATTGAAAATACCTTATAATATAACGAAATATGCAGTGTATCATTGAAAATACCTTATAATATGTCGTAGTTTAACATTGAAAATACCCAATAATATAACGGAATATGCAGAGTATCATTGAAAATACCTTATAATATAACGTAATATGCAGTGTATCATTGAAAATACATTATAATATAACGTAATATGTAGTGTATCATTGAAAATACCTTATAATATAACGGAATTTGTAGTGTATCATTGAAAATACCTTATAATATAACGAAATATGCAGTGTATCATTGAAAATACCTTATAATATGTCGTAGTTTAACATTGAAAATACCCAATAATATAACGTAATATGCAGTGTATCATTGAAAATACCTTATAATATAACGTAATATGCAGTGTATCATTGAAAATACCTTATAATATAACGTAATATGCAGTATATCATTTAAAATACCTTATAATATAGCGTAATATGCAGTGTATCATTGAAAATACCTTATAATATAACGTAATATGCAGTATATCATTTAAAATACCTTATAATATAGCGTAATATGTAGTGTATCATTGAAAATACCTTATAATATATCGTAGTTTATCATTGAAAATACCTTATAATATTTCGTAATTTGTAGTGTATCATTGAAAATACCTTATAATATAACGTAATATGCAGTGTATCATTGAAAATACCTTATAATATAGCGTACTATGCAGTGTATCATTGAAAATACCTTATAATATAACGTAATATGCAGTGTATCATTGAAAATACCTTATAATATAACGTAATATGCAGTATATCATTTAAAATACCTTATAATATAGTGTAACATGCAGTGTATCATTGAAAATACCTTATAATATATCGTAGTTTATCATTGAAAATGCCTTATAATGTAACGTAATATGGAGTGTTTCAATGAAAATACCTTATAATATAACGGAATATGCAGAGTATCATTGAAAATACCTTATAATATAACGTAATATGCAGTGTATCATTGAAAATACATTATAATATAACGTAATATGTAGTGTATCATTGAAAATACCTTATAATATAACGGAATATGCAGAGTATCATTGAAAATACCTTATAATATAACGTAATATGCAGTGTATCATTGAAAATACATTATAATATAACGTAATATGTAGTGTATCATTGAAAATACCTTATAATATAACGGAATTTGTAGTGTATCATTGAAAATACCTTATAATATAACGAAATATGCAGTGTATCATTGAAAATACCTTATAATATGTCGTAGTTTAACATTGAAAATACCCAATAATATAACGTAATATGCAGTGTATCATTGAAAATACCTTATAATATAACGTAATATGCAGTGTATCATTGAAAATACCTTATAATATAACGTAATATGCAGTATATCATTTAAAATAACTTATAATATAACGTAATATGCAGTGTATCATTGAAAATACCTTATAATATAACGTAATATGCAGTATATCATTTAAAATACCTTATAATATAGCGTAATATGCAGTGTATCATTGAAAATACCTTATATTATGTCGTAGTTTATCATTGAAAATACCTTATAATATTTCGTAATTTGTAGTGTATCATTGAAAATACCTTATAATATAACGTAATATGCAGTGTATCATTGAAAATACCTTATAATATAACGTAATATGCAGTGTATCATTGAAAATACCTTATAATATAACGTAATATGCAGTGTATCATTGAAAATACCTTATAATATAACGTAATATGCAGTATATCATTTAAAATACCTTATAATATAGTGTAACATGCAGTGTATCATTGAAAATACCTTATAATATATCGTAGTTTATCATTGAAAATGCCTTATAATGTAACGTAATATGGAGTGTTTCAATGAAAATACCTTATAATATAACGGAATATGCAGAGTATCATTGAAAATACCTTATAATATAACGTAATATGCAGTGTATCATTGAAAATACATTATAATATAACGTAATATGTAGTGTATCATTGAAAATACCTTATAATATAACGGAATTTGTAGTGTATCATTGAAAATACCTTATAATATAACGAAATATGCAGTGTATCATTGAAAATACCTTATAATATGTCGTAGTTTAACATTGAAAATACCCAATAATATAACGTAATATGCAGTGTATCATGAAAAATACCTTATAATATAACGTAATATGCAGTGTATCATTGAAAATACCTTATAATATAACGTGATATGCAATGTAACATTGAAAATAGCTTATAATATAACGTAATTTGTAGTGTATCTTTGAAAATACCTTATTATATAACGTAATATGCAGTGTTTCGTTGAAAATACCTTATAATATAACGTAATATGCAGTGTATCATTGAAAATACCTTATAATATAACGTAATATGCAGTATATCATTTAAAATACCTTATAATATAGCGTAATATGCAGTGTATCATTGAAAATACCTTATAATATATCGTAGTTTATCATTGAAAATACCTTATAATATTTCGTAATTTGTAGTGTATCATTGAAAATACCTTATAATATAGCGTAATATGCAGTGTATCATTGAAAATACCTTATAATATATCGTAGTTTATCATTGAAAATACATTATAATATAACGGAATTTGTAGTGTATCATTGAAAATACCTTATAATATAACGAAATAAGCAGTGTGTCATTGAAAAGACCTTATAATATAACGTGATATGCAATGTAACATTGAAAATAGCTTATAATATAACGTAATTTGTAGTGTATCTTTGAAAATACCTTATTATATAACGTAATATGCAGTGTTTCGTTGAAAATACCTTATAATATAACGTAATATGCAGTGTATCATTGAAAATACCTTATAATATTTCGTAATTTGTAGTGTATCATTGAAAATACCTTATAATATAACGAAATATGCAGTGTATCACTGAAAATACCTAATAATATAACGTAATATGCAGTGTATCATTGAAAATACCTTATAATATAACGTACATTGCAGCGTATCACTGAAAATAACTTCGAATATATCGTAGTTTATCATTGAAAATACCTTATAATATAACGTAATATACAGTGTATCATTGAAAATACCTTATAATATAACGAAATATGCAGTGTATCACTGAAAATACCTTCTAATATATCGTAGTTTATCATTGAAAATACCTTATAATATAACGTAATATGCAGTGTATCATTGAAAATACCTTATAATATAGTGTACTATGCAGTGTATCATTGAAAATACCTTATAATATAACGTAATATGCAGTGTATCATTGAAAATACCTTATAATATATCGTAGTTTATCATTGAAAATACATTATAATATAACGGAATTTGTAGTGTATCATTGAAAATACCTTATAATATAACGAAATAAGCAGTGTGTCATTGAAAAGACCTTATAATATAACGTGATATGCAATGTAACATTGAAAATAGCTTATAATATAACGTAATTTGTAGTGTATCTTTGAAAATACCTTATTATATAACGTAATATGCAGTGTATCGTTGAAAATACCGTATAATATAACGTAATATGCAGTGTATCATTGAAAATACCTTATAATATTTCATAATTTGTAGTGTATCATTGAAAATACCTTATAATATAACGAAATATGCAGTGTATCACTGAAAATACCTAATAATATAACGTAATATGCAGTGTATCATTGAAAATACCTTATAATATAACGTACATTGCAGCGTATCACTGAAAATAACTTCGAATATATCGTAGTTTATTATTGAAAATACCTTATAATATAACGTAATATACAGTGTATCATTGAAAATACCTTATAATATAACGTAATATGCAGTGTATCATTGAAAATACCTTATAATATGTCGTAGTTTAACATTGAAAATACCTAATAATATAACGTAATATGCAGTGTATCATTGAAAATGCCTTATAGTGTAACGTAATTTGTAGTGTATCATTGAAATACCTTATAATATTTCATAATTTGTAGTGTATCATTGAAAATACCTTATAATATAACGAAATATGCAGTGTATCACTGAAAATACCTAATGATATAACGTAATATGCAGTGTATCATTGAAAATACCTTATAATATAACGTACATTGCAGCGTATCACTGAAAATAACTTCGAATATATCGTAGTTTATTATTGAAAATACCTTATAATATAACGTAATATACAGTGTATCATTGAAAATACCTTATAATATAACGTAATATGCAGTGTATCATTGAAAATACCTTATAATATGTCGTAGTTTAACATTGAAAATACCTAATAATATAACGTAATATGCAGTGTATCATTGAAAATGCCTTATAGTGTAACGTAATTTGTAGTGTATCATTGAAAATACCTTATAATATAACGTAATATGCAGTGTATCATTGAAAATACCTTATAATATTGCGTACTATGCAGTGTATCATTGAAAATACCTTATAATATAACGTAATATGCAGTGTATCATTGAAAATACCTTATAATATAACGTAATATGCAGTATATCATTTAAAATACCTTATAATATAGTGTAACATGCAGTGTATCATTGAAAATACCTTATAATATATCGTAGTTTATCATTGAAAATGCCTTATAATGTAACGTAATATGGAGTGTTTCAATGAAAATACCTTATAATATAACGGAATATGCAGAGTATCATTGAAAATACCTTATAATATAACGTAATATGCAGTGTATCATTGAAAATACATTATAATATAACGTAATATGTAGTGTATCATTGAAAATACCTTATAATATAACGGAATTTGTAGTGTATCATTGAAAATACCTTATAATATAACGTAATATGCAGTGTATCATTGAAAATACCTTATAATATGTCGTAGTTTAACATTGAAAATACCTAATAATATAACGTAATATGCAGTGTATCATTGAAAATGCCTTATAGTGTAACGTAATTTGTAGTGTATCATTGAAAATACCTTATAATATAACGGAATATGCAGAGTATCATTGAAAATACCTTATAATATAACGTAATATGCAGTGTATCATTGAAAATACATTATAATATAACGTAATATGTAGTGTATCATTGAAAATACCTTATAATATAGCGTAATATGCAGTGTATCATTGAAAATACCTTATAATATAGCGTAATATGCAGTGTATCATTGAAAATACCTTATAATATAACGTAATATGCAGTGTATCATTGAAAATACCTTATAATATAACGTAATATGCAGTGTATCATTGAAAATACCTTATAATATAACGTAATATGCAGTGTATCATAGAATATACCATGTAATATAACGTAATATACAGTGTATCATTGAAAATACCTTATAATATATCGTAGTTTATCATTGAAAATGCCTTATAATGTAACGTAATATGGAGTGTTTCAATGAAAATACCTTATAATATAACGGAATATGCAGAGTATCATTGAAAATACCTTATAATATAACGTAATATGCAGTGTATCATTGAAAATACATTATAATATAACGTAATATGTAGTGTATCATTGAAAATACCTTATAATATAACGGAATTTGTAGTGTATCATTGAAAATACCTTATAATATAACGAAATATGCAGTATGTCATTGAACATACCTTATATTATATCGTAGTTTATCATTGAAAATACCTTATAGTATAACGTAATATGCAGTGTATCATTGAAAATAACTTATAATATAACGAAATATGCAGTGTGTCATTGAAAAGACCTTATAATATAACGTAATATTTAGTTTATCATTGAAAATACCTTATAACATAACGTAAATTGCAGAGTATCATTGAAAATACCTTATAATATAACGTAATATGCAGTGTATCATTGAAAATACCTTATAATATAACGTAATATGCAGTGTATCATTGAAAATACCTTATAATATAACGTAATATGCAGTGTATCATTGAAAATACCTTATAATATAACGTAATATGCAGTATATCATTTAAAATACCTTATAATATAGTGTAACATGCAGTGTATCATTGAAAATACCTTATAATATATCGTAGTTTATCATTGAAAATGCCTTATAATGTAACGTAATATGGAGTGTTTCAATGAAAATACCTTATAATATAACGGAATATGCAGAGTATCATTGAAAATACCTTATAATATAACGTAATATGCAGTGTATCATTGAAAATACCTTATAATATAACGTACTATGCAGCGTATCATTGAAAATACCTTCTAATATATCGTAGTTTATCATTGAAAATACCTTATAATATAACGTAATATACAGTGTACCATTGAAAATAACTTATAATATAACGAAATATGCAGTGTGTCATTGAAAAGACCTTATAATATAACGTAATATTTAGTTTATCATTGAAAATACCTTATAATATAACGTAATATGCAGTGTATCATTGAAAATACCTTATAATATAACGTAATATGCAGTGTATCATTGAAAATACCTTATAATATAACGTAATATGCAGTATATCATTTAAAATACCTTATAATATAGTGTAACATGCAGTGTATCATTGAAAATACCTTATAATATATCGTAGTTTATCATTGAAAATGCCTTATAATGTAACGTAATATGGAGTGTTTCAATGAAAATACCTTATAATATAACGGAATATGCAGAGTATCATTGAAAATACCTTATAATATAACGTAATATGCAGTGTATCATTGAAAATACCTTATAATATAACGTACTATGCAGCGTATCATTGAAAATACCTTCTAATATATCGTAGTTTATCATTGAAAATACCTTATAATATAACGTAATATACAGTGTACCATTGAAAATACTTTACAATATAACGAAATATGCAGTGTATCACTGGAAATACCTTCTAATATATCGTAGTTTATCATTGAAAATACCTTATAATATAACGTAATATGCAGTGTATCATTGAAAATACCTTATAATATACTGTACTATGCAGTGTATCATTGAAAATACCTTATAATATAACGTAATATGCAGTGTATCATTGAAAATACCTTATAATATAGTGTACTATGCAGTGTATCATTGAAAATACCTTATAATATAACGTAATATGCAGTGTATCATTGAAAATACCTTATAATATAACGTAATATGCAGTGTATCATTGAAAATACCATATAATATAACGTAATATGCAGTGTATCATTGAAAATACCTTATATTATAACGTAATATGCAGTGTATCATTGAAAATACCTTGTAATATAACGTAATATGCAGTGTATCATTGAAAATACCTTATAATATAACGTAATATGCAGAGTATCATTGAAAATACCTTCTAATATATCGTAGTTTATCATTGAAAATACCTTATAATATAACGTAATATGCAGTGTATCATTGAAAATACCTTATAATGTAACGTAATATGGAGTGTTTCAATGAAAATACCTTATAATACAACGTAATATGCAGTGTATCATTGAAAATACCTAATAATATAACGTACATTGCAGCGTATCACTGAAAATACCTTCTAATATATCGTAGTTTATCATTGAAAATACCTTATAATATAACGTAATATACAGTGTATCATTGAAAATACCTTATAATATAACGTAATATGCAGTGTATCATTGAAAATACCTTATAATATATAGTAGTTTATCATTGAAAATACCTTATAACATAACGTAATATACAGTGTAACATTGAAAATACCTTATAATATAACGTACTATGCAGCGTATCATTGAAAATACCTTATAATATATCGTAATATGCAGTGTATCATTGAAAATACCATATAATATAACGTAATATGCAGTGTATCATTGAAAATACCTAATAATATGTCGTAGTTTATCATTGAAAATACCTTATAATATAACGTAATATGCAGTGTATCATTGAAAATGCCTTATAATGTAACGTAATATGGAGTGTTTCAATGAAAATACCTTATAATACAACGTAATATGCAGTGTATCATTGAAAATACCTATTAATATAACGTAATATGCAGTGTATCATTGAAAATACCTAATAATATAACGTACATTGCAGCGTATTACTGAAAATACCTTCTAATATATCGTAGTTTATCATTGAAAATACCTTATAATATAACGTAATATACAGTGTATCATTGAAAATACCTTATAATATAACGTAATATGCAGTGTATCATTGAAAATACCTTATAATATATAGTAGTTTATCATTGAAAATACCTTATAACATAACGTAATATACAGTGTAACATTGAAAATACCTTATAATATAACGTACTATGCAGCGTATCATTGAAAATACCTTATAATATATCGTAATATGCAGTGTATCATTGAAAATACCATATAATATAACGTAATATGCAGTGTATCATTGAAAATACCTTATATTATAACGTACTATGCAGTGTATCATTGAAAATACCTTGTAATATAACGTAATATGCAGTGTATCATTGAAAATACCTTATAATATAACGTAATATACAGTGTATCATTGAAAATACCTTATAATATAGCGTACTATGCAGTGTATCATTGAAAATACCTTATAATATAACGTAATATGCAGTGTATCATTGAAAATACCTTATAATATAACGAAATATGCAGTGTATCACTGAAAATACCTTATAATATAGCGTAATATGCAGTGTATCATTGAAAATACCTTATAATATATCGTAGTTTATCATTGAAAATGCCTTATAATGAAACGGAATATGCAGTGTATCATTGAAAATAACTTATAATATAACGAAATAAGCAGTGTGTCATTGAAAAGACCTTGTAATATAACGAAATATGCAGTGTATCATTGAAAATACCTTATAATATGTCGTAGTTTAACATTGAAAATACATAATAATATAACGTAATATGCAGTGTATCATAGAAAATAACTTATAATATAACGAAATATGCAGTGTATCACTGAAAATACCTTCTAATATATCGTAGTTTATCATTGAAAATACCTTATAATATAACGTACTATGCAGCGTATCATTGAAAATACCTTATAATATATCGTAATATGCAGTGTATCATTGAAAATACCATATAATATAACGTAATATGCAGTGTATCATTGAAAATACCTAATAATATAACGTAATATGCAGTGTATCATTGAAAATACCTAATAATATAACGTACATTGCAGCGTATCACTGAAAATACCTTCTAATATATCGTAGTTTATCATTGAAAATACCTTATAATATGTCGTAGTTTATCATTGAAAATACCTTATAATATAACGTAATATGCAGTGTATCATTGAAAATGCCTTATAATGTAACGTAATATGGAGTGTTTCAATGAAAATACCTTATAATATTTAGTAGTTTATCATTGAAAATACCTTATAACATAACGTAATATACAGTGTAACATTGAAAATACCTTATAATATAACGTAATATGCAGTGTATCATTGAAAATACCTTATATTATAACGTAATATGCAGTGTATCATTGAAAATACCATATAATATAACGTAATATGCAGTGTATCATTGAAAATACCTTATATTATAACGTAATATGCAGTGTATCATTGAAAATACCTTATAATATGTCGTAGTTTATCATTGAAAATACCTTATAATATAACGTAATATGCAGTGTATCATTGAAAATGCCTTATAATGTAACGTAATATGGAGTGTTTCAATGAAAATACCTTATAATACAACGTAATATGCAGTGTATCATTGAAAATACCTAATAATATAACGTACATTGCAGCGTATCACTGAAAATACCTTCTAATATATCGTAGTTTATCATTGAAAATACCTTATAATATAACGTAATATACAGTGTATCATTAAAAATACCTAATAATATAACGTAATATGCAGTGTATCATTGAAAATACCTTATAATATATAGTAGTTTATCATTGAAAATACCTTATAATATAACGTAATATACAGTGTATCATTGAAAATACCTTATAATATAACGTAATATGCAGTGTATCATTGAAAATACCTTATAATATATAGTAGTTTATCATTGAAAATACCTTATAACATAACGTAATATACAGTGTAACATTGAAAATACCTTATAATATAACGTACTATGCAGAGTATCATTGAAAATACCTTATAATATATCGTAATATGCAGTGTATCATTGAAAATACCATATAATATAACGTAATATGCAGTGTATCATTGAAAATACCTAATAATATGTCGTAGTTTATCATTGAAAATACCTTATAATATAACGTAATATGCAGTGTATCATTGAAAATGCCTTATAATGTAACGTAATATGGAGTGTTTCAATGAAAATACCTTATAATACAACGTAATATGCAGTGTATCATTGAAAATACCTATTAATATAACGTAATATGCAGTGTATCATTGAAAATACCTAATAATATAACGTACATTGCAGCGTATTACTGAAAATACCTTCTAATATATCGTAGTTTATCATTGAAAATACCTTATAATATAACGTAATATACAGTGTATCATTGAAAATACCTTATAATATAACGTAATATGCAGTGTATCATTGAAAATACCTTATAATATATAGTAGTTTATCATTGAAAATACCTTATAACATAACGTAATATACAGTGTAACATTGAAAATACCTTATAATATAACGTACTATGCAGCGTATCATTGAAAATACCTTATAATATATCGTAATATGCAGTGTATCATTGAAAATACCATATAATATAACGTAATATGCAGTGTATCATTGAAAATACCTTATATTATAACGTACTATGCAGTGTATCATTGAAAATACCTTGTAATATAACGTAATATGCAGTGTATCATTGAAAATACCTTATAATATAACGTAATATACAGTGTATCATTGAAAATACCTTATAATATAGCGTACTATGCAGTGTATCATTGAAAATACCTTATAATATAACGTAATATGCAGTGTATCATTGAAAATACCTTATAATATAACGAAATATGCAGTGTATCACTGAAAATACCTTATAATATAGCGTAATATGCAGTGTATCATTGAAAATACCTTATAATATATCGTAGTTTATCATTGAAAATGCCTTATAATGAAACGGAATATGCAGTGTATCATTGAAAATACCTTATAATATAACGTAATATGCAGTGTATCATTGAAAATACCTTATAATATAACGAAATATGCAGTGTATCATTGAAAATACCTTATAATATAACGTAATATGCAGTGTATCATTGAAAATACCTTATAATATAACGAAATATGCAGTGTATCATTGAAAATACCTTATAATATAGCGTACTATGCAGTGTATCATTGAAAATACCTTATAATATAACGTAATTTGCAGTGTATCAATGAAAATACCTTATAATATAACGTGATATGCAATGTATCATTGAAAATAGCTTATAATATAACGTAATTTGTAGTGTATCTTTGAAAATACCTTATAATATAACGTAATATGCAGTGTATCATTGAAAATAACTTATAATATAACGAAATAAGCAGTGTGTCATTGAAAAGACCTTGTAATATAACGAAATATGCAGTGTATCATTGAAAATACCTTATAATATGTCGTAGTTTAACATTGAAAATACATAATAATATAACGTAATATGCAGTGTATCATAGAAAATAACTTATAATATAACGAAATATGCAGTGTATCACTGAAAATACCTTCTAATATATCGTAGTTTATCATTGAAAATACCTTATAATATAACGTACTATGCAGCGTATCATTGAAAATACCTTATAATATATCGTAATATGCAGTGTATCATTGAAAATACCTTATAATATAACGTAATATGCAGTGTATCATTGAAAATACCTAATAATATAACGTAATATGCAGTGTATCATTGAAAATACCTAATAATATAACGTACATTGCAGCGTATCACTGAAAATACCTTCTAATATATCGTAGTTTATCATTGAAAATACCTTATAATATGTCGTAGTTTATCATTGAAAATACCTTATAATATAACGTAATATGCAGTGTATCATTGAAAATGCCTTATAATGTAACGTAATATGGAGTGTTTCAATGAAAATACCTTATAATATTTAGTAGTTTATCATTGAAAATACCTTATAACATAACGTAATATACAGTGTAACATTGAAAATACCATATAATATAACGTAATATGCAGTGTATCATTGAAAATACCTTATATTATAACGTAATATGCAGTGTATCATTGAAAATACCATATAATATAACGTAATATGCAGTGTATCATTGAAAATACCTTATATTATAACGTAATATGCAGTGTATCATTGAAAATACCTAATAATATGTCGTAGTTTATCATTGAAAATACCTTATAATATAACGTAATATGCAGTGTATCATTGAAAATGCCTTATAATGTAACGTAATATGGAGTGTTTCAATGAAAATACCTTATAATACAACGTAATATGCAGTGTATCATTGAAAATACCTAATAATATAACGTACATTGCAGCGTATCACTGAAAATACCTTCTAATATATCGTAGTTTATCATTGAAAATACCTTATAATATAACGTAATATACAGTGTATCATTAAAAATACCTAATAATATAACGTAATATGCAGTGTATCATTGAAAATACCTTATAATATATAGTAGTTTATCATTGAAAATACCTTATAATATAACGTAATATACAGTGTATCATTGAAAATACCTTATAATATAACGTAATATGCAGTGTATCATTGAAAATGCCTTATAATGTAACGTAATATGGAGTGTTTCAATGAAAATACCTTATAATACAACGTAATATGCAGTGTATCATTGAAAATACCTATTAATATAACGTAATATGCAGTGTATCATTGAAAATACCTAATAATATAACGTACATTGCAGCGTATTACTGAAAATACCTTCTAATATATCGTAGTTTATCATTGAAAATACCTTATAATATAACGTAATATACAGTGTATCATTGAAAATACCTTATAATATAACGTAATATGCAGTGTATCATTGAAAATACCTTATAATATATAGTAGTTTATCATTGAAAATACCTTATAACATAACGTAATATACAGTGTAACATTGAAAATACCTTATAATATAACGTACTATGCAGCGTATCATTGAAAATACCTTATAATATATCGTAATATACAGTGTATCATTGAAAATACCTTATAATATAACGTAATATGCAGTGTATCATTGAAAATACCTTATAATATATAGTAGTTTATCATTGAAAATACCTTATAACATAACGTAATATACAGTGTAACATTGAAAATACCTTATAATATAACGTACTATGCAGCGTATCACTGAAAATACCTTCTAATATATCGTAGTTTATCATTGAAAATACCTTATAATATAACGTAATATACAGTGTATCATTGAAAATACCTTATAATATAACGTAATATGCAGTGTATCATTGAAAATACCTTATAATATAACGTAATATGCAGTGTATCATTGAAAATGCCTTATAATGTAACGTAATATGCAGTGTATCATTGAAAATACCTTATAATATAACGTACATTGCAGCGTATCACTGAAAATACCTTCTAATATATCGTAGTTTATCATTGAAAATACCTTATAATATGTCGGAGTTTATCATTGAAAATACCTTATAATATAACGTAATATGCAGTGTATCATTGAAAATGCCTTATAATGTAACGTAATATGGAGTGTTTCAATGAAAATACCTTATAATATATAGTAGTTTATCATTGAAAATACCTTATAACATAACGTAATATACAGTGTAACATTGAAAATACCATATAATATAACGTAATATGCAGTGTATCATTGAAAATACCTTATATTATAACGTAATATGCAGTGTATCATTTAAAATACCTTGTAATATAACGTAATATGCAGTGTATCATTGAAAATACCTTATAATATAACGTAATATGCAGTGTATCATTGAAAATACATTCTAATATATCGTAGTTTATCATTGAAAATACCTTATAATATAACGAAATATGCAGTGTATCATTGAAAATACCTTATAGTTAGTCGTAGTTTATCATTGAAAATACCTTATAATATAACGTAATATGCAGTGTATCATTGAAAATACCTTCTAATATATCGTAGTGTATCATTGAAAATACCTTATAATATAGCGTACTATGCAGTGTATCATTGAAAATACCTTATAATATAGCGTAATATGCAGTGTATCATTGAAAATACCTTATAATATAACGTAATATGCAGTGTATCATTGAAAATACCTTATAATATAACGTAATATGCAGTATATCATTTAAAATACCTTATAATATAGCGTAATATGCAGTGTATCATTGAAAATACCTTATAATATATCGTAGTTTATCATTGAAAATGCCTTATAATGTAACGTAATATGGAGTGTTTCAATGAAAATACCTTATAATATAACGGAATATGCAGTGTATCATTGAAAATACCTTATAATATATCGTAATATGCAGTGTATCATTGAAAATACCATATAATATAACGTAATATGCAGTGTATCATTGAAAATACCTTATAATATAACGTAATATGCAGTGTATCATTGAAAATACCTTATAATATAACGTAATATGCAGTATATCATTTAAAATACCTTATAATATAGCGTAATATGCAGTGTATCATTGAAAATACCTTATAATATATCGTAGTTTATCATTGAAAATGCCTTATAATGTAACGTAATATGGAGTGTTTCAATGAAAATACCTTATAATATAACGGAATATGCAGTGTATCATTGAAAATACCTTATAATATATCGTAATATGCAGTGTATCATTGAAAATACCATATAATATAACGTAATATGCAGTGTATCATTGAAAATACCTTATAATATAGCGTAATATGCAGTGTATCATTGAAAATACCTTATAATATAACGAAATATGCAGTGTATCATTGAAAATACCTTATAATATGTCGTAGTTTATCATTGAAAATACCTTATAATATAACGTAATATGCAGTGTATCATTGAAAATGCCTTATAATGTAACGTAATATGGAGTGTTTCAATGAAAATACCTTATAATATATAGTAGTTTATCATTGAAAATACCTTATAACATAACGTAATATACAGTGTAACATTGAAAATACCATATAATATAACGTAATATGCAGTGTATCATTGAAAATACCTTATAATATAACGTAATATGCAGTGTATCATTGAAAATACCTTATAATATATAGTAGTTTATCATTGAAAATACCTTATAACATAACGTAATATACAGTGTAACATTGAAAATACCTTATAATATAACGTACTATGCAGCGTATCATTGAAAATACCTTATAATATATCGTAATATGCAGTGTATCATTGAAAATACCATATAATATAACGTAATATGCAGTGTATCATTGAAAATACCTTATAATATAGCGTAATATGCAGTGTATCATTGAAAATACCTTATAATATAACGAAATATGCAGTGTATCATTGAAAATACCTTATAATATGTCGTAGTTTATCATTGAAAATACCTTATAATATAACGTAATATGCAGTGTATCATTGAAAATGCCTTATAATGTAACGTAATATGGAGTGTTTCAATGAAAATACCTTATAATATATAGTAGTTTATCATTGAAAATACCTTATAACATAACGTAATATACAGTGTAACATTGAAAATACCATATAATATAACGTAATATGCAGTGTATCATTGAAAATACCTTATATTATAACGTAATATGCAGTGTATCATTGAAAATACCTTGTAATATAACGTAATATGCAGTGTATCATTGAAAATACCTTATAATATAACGTAATATGCAGTGTATCATTGAAAATACCTTCTAATATATCGTAGTATATCATTGAAAATACCTTATAATATAACGAAATATGCAGTGTATCATTGAAAATACCTTATAGTTAGTCGTAGTTTATCATAGAAAATACCTTATAATACAACGTAATATGCAGTGTATCATTGAAAATACCTTACAATATAACGTAATATACAGTGTATCATTGAAAATACCTTATAATATAGCGTACTATGCAGTGTATCATTGAAAATACCTTATAATATAACGTAATATGCAGTGTATCATTGAAAATACCTTATAATATAACGAAATATGCAGTGTATCAGTGAAAATACCTTATAATATAGCGTAATATGCAGTGTATCATTGAAAATACCTTATAATATATCGTAGTTTATCATTGAAAATGCCTTATAATGAAACGGAATATGCAGTGTATCATTGAAAATACCTTATAATATAACGTAATATGCATTGTATCATTGAAAATACCTTATAATATAACGTAATATGCAGTATATCATTTAAAATACCTTATAATATAGCGTAATATGCAGTGTATCATTGAAAATACCTTATAATATATCGTAGTTTATCATTGAAAATGCCTTATAATGTAACGTAATATGGAGTGTTTCAATGAAAATACCTTATAATATAACGGAATATGCAGAGTATCATTGAAAATAACTTATAATATAACGGAATTTGTAGTGTATCATTGAAAATACCTTATAATATAACGAAATATGCAGTGTGTCATTGAACATACCTTATATTATGTCGTAGTTTATCATTGAAAATACCTTATAGTATAACGTAATATGCAGTGTATCATTGAAAATACCTTATAACATAACGTAAATTGCAGAGTATCATTGAAAATACCTTATGATATAACGTAATATGCAGTGTATCTTTGAAAATACCTTATAAAATAACGTAATATGCAGTGTATCGTTGAAAATACCTTATGATATAACGTAATATGCAGTGTATCATTGAAAATAACTTATAATATAACGAAATATGCATTGTGTCATTGAAAAGACCTTATAATATAACGTAATATGCAGTGTATCATTGAAAATACCTTATAATATAACGTCATATGCAGTGTATCATTGAAAATACCTTATAATATAACGTTATATGCATTGTATCATTGAAAATACCTTATAATATAACGTAATTTGCAGTGTATCAATGAAAATACCTTATAATATAACGTGATATGCAATGTATCATTGAAAATAGCTTATAATATAACGTAATTTGTAGTGTATCTTTGAAAATACCTTATAATATAACGTAATATGCAGTGTATCGTTGAAAATACCTTATAATATAACGTAATATGCAGTGTATCGTTGAAAATACCTTATGATATAACGTAATATGCAGTGTATCATTGAAAATAACTTATAATATAACGAAATATGCATTGTGTCATTGAAAAGACCTTATAATATAACGTAATATGCATTGTATCATTGAAAATGCCTTATAATATATCGGAATTTATAGTGTATCTTTGAAAATACCTTATAATATAACGAAATATGCAGTGTGTCATTGAACATACCTTATATTATGTCGTAGTTTATCATTAAAAATACGTTATAGTATAACGTAATATGCAGTGTATCATTGAAAATAACTTATAATATAACGAAATAAGCAGTCTGTCATTGAAAAGACCTTGTAATATAACGTAATATGCAGTGTATCATAGAAAACACCTTATAATATAACGAAATATGCAGTGTATCATTGAAAATACCTTATAATATATCGTAGTTTATCATTGAAAATACCTTATAATGTATCGTAATAAGCAGTGTGTCATTGAAAAGACCTTATAATATAACGAAATATGCAGTGTATCATTGAAAATACCTTATAATATGTCGTAGTTTAACATTGAAAATACCCAATAATATAACGTAATATGCAGTGTATCATTGAAAATACCTTATAACATAACGTAAATTGCAGAGTATCATTGAAAATACCTTATGATATAACGTAATATGCAGTGTATCATTGAAAATACCTTGTAATATAACGTAATATGCAGTGTATCATTGAAAATGCCTTATAATGTAACGTAATATGGAGTGTTTCAATGAAAATACCTTATAATACAACGTAATATGCAGTGTATCATTGAAAATACCTATTAATATAACGTAATATGCAGTGTATCATTGAAAATACCTAATAATATAACGTACATTGCAGCGTATTACTGAAAATACCTTCTAATATATCGTAGTTTATCATTGAAAATACCTTATAATATAACGTAATATACAGTGTATCATTGAAAATACCTTATAATATAACGTAATATGCAGTGTATCATTGAAAATACCTTATAATATAACGTAATATGCAGTGTATCATTGAAAATGCCTTATAATGTAACGTAATATGCAGTGTATCATTGAAAATACCTAATAATATAACGTACATTGCAGCGTATCACTGAAAATACCTTCTAATATATCGTAGTTTATCATTGAAAATACCTTATAATATGTCGGAGTTTATCATTGAAAATACCTTATAATATAACGTAATATGCAGTGTATCATTGAAAATGCCTTATAATGTAACGTAATATGGAGTGTTTCAATGAAAATACCTTATAATATATAGTAGTTTATCATTGAAAATACCTTATAACATAACGTAATATACAGTGTAACATTGAAAATACCATATAATATAACGTAATATGCAGTGTATCATTGAAAATACCTTATATTATAACGTAATATGCAGTGTATCATTTAAAATACCTTGTAATATAACGTAATATGCAGCGTATCATTGAAAATACCTTATAATATAACGTAATATGCAGTGTATCATTGAAAATACATTCTAATATATCGTAGTTTATCATTGAAAATACCTTATAATATAACGAAATATGCAGTGTATCATTGAAAATACCTTATAGTTAGTCGTAGTTTATCATTGAAAATACCTTATAATACAACGTAATATGCAGTGTATCATTGAAAATACCTTATAATATAACGTAATATACAGTGTATCATTGAAAATACCTTATAATATAGCGTACTATGCAGTGTATCATTGAAAATACCTTATAATATTTCGTAATTTGTAGTGTATCATTGAAAATACCTTATAATATAGCGTAATATGCAGTGTATCATTGAAAATACCTTATAATATAACGTAATATGCAGTGTATCATTGAAAATACCTTATAATATAACGTAATATGCAGTATATCATTTAAAATACCTTATAATATAGCGTAATATGCAGTGTATCATTGAAAATACCTTATAATATATCGTAGTTTATCATTGAAAATGCCTTATAATGTAACGTAATATGGAGTGTTTCAATGAAAATACCTTATAATATAACGGAATATGCAGTGTATCATTGAAAATACCTTATAATATATCGTAATATGCAGTGTATCATTGAAAATACCATATAATATAACGTAATATGCAGTGTATCATTGAAAATACCTTATAATATAGCGTAATATGCAGTGTATCATTGAAAATACCTTATAATATAACGAAATATGCAGTGTATCATTGAAAATACCTTATAATATGTCGTAGTTTATCATTGAAAATACCTTATAATATAACGTAATATGCAGTGTATCATTGAAAATGCCTTATAATGTAACGTAATATGGAGTGTTTCAATGAAAATACCTTATAATATATAGTAGTTTATCATTGAAAATACCTTATAACATAACGTAATATACAGTGTAACATTGAAAATACCATATAATATAACGTAATATGCAGTGTATCATTGAAAATACCTTATATTATAACGTAATATGCAGTGTATCATTTAAAATACCTTGTAATATAACGTAATATGCAGTGTATCATTGAAAATACCTTATAATATAACGTAATATGCAGTGTATCATTGAAAATACCTTCTAATATATCGTAGTTTATCATTGAAAATACCTTATAATATAACGAAATATGCAGTGTATCATTGAAAATACCTTATAGTTAGTCGTAGTTTATCATTGAAAATACCTTATAATACAACGTAATATGCAGTGTATCATTGAAAATACCTTATAATATAACGTAATATACAGTGTATCATTGAAAATACCTTATAATATAGCGTACTATGCAGTGTATCATTGAAAATACCTTATAATATAACGTAATATGCAGTGTATCATTGAAAATACCTTATAATATAACGTAATATGCAGTGTATCATTGAAAATACCTTATAATATAGCGTAATATGCAGTATATCATTGAAAATACCTTATAATATAGCGTAATATGCAGTGTATCATTGAAAATACCGTATAATATAACGAAATATGCAGTGTATCATTGAAAATACCTTATAATATGTCGTAGTTTATCATTGAAAATACCTTATAATATAACGTAATATGCAGTGTATCATTGAAAATGCCTTATAATGTAACGTAATATGGAGTGTTTCAATGAAAATACCTTATAATACAACGTAATATGCAGTGTATCATTGAAAATACCTTACAATATAACGTAATATACAGTGTATCATTGAAAATACCTTATAATATAGCGTACTATGCAGTGTATCATTGAAAATACCTTATAATATAACGTAATATGCAGTGTATCATTGAAAATACCTTATAATATAACGAAATATGCAGTGTATCAGTGAAAATACCTTATAATATAGCGTAATATGCAGTGTATCATTGAAAATACCTTATAATATATCGTAGTTTATCATTGAAAATGCCTTATAATGAAACGGAATATGCAGTGTATCATTGAAAATACCTTATAATATAACGTAATATGCATTGTATCATTGAAAATACCTTATAATATAACGTAATATGCAGTATATCATTTAAAATACCTTATAATATAGCGTAATATGCAGTGTATCATTGAAAATACCTTATAATATATCGTAGTTTATCATTGAAAATGCCTTATAATGTAACGTAATATGGAGTGTTTCAATGAAAATACCTTATAATATAACGGAATATGCAGAGTACCATTGAAAATAACTTATAATATAACGGAATTTGTAGTGTATCATTGAAAATACCTTATAATATAACGAAATATGCAGTGTGTCATTGAACATACCTTATATTATGTCGTAGTTTATCATTGAAAATACCTTATAGTATAACGTAATATGCAGTGTATCATTGAAAATACCTTATAACATAACGTAAATTGCAGAGTATCATTGAAAATACCTTATGATATAACGTAATATGCAGTGTATCTTTGAAAATACCTTATAAAATAACGTAATATGCAGTGTATCGTTGAAAATACCTTATGATATAACGTAATATGCAGTGTATCATTGAAAATAACTTATAATATAACGAAATATGCATTGTGTCATTGAAAAGACCTTATAATATAACGTAATATGCAGTGTATCATTGAAAATACCTTATAATATAACGTCATATGCAGTGTATCATTGAAAATACCTTATAATATAACGTTATATGCATTGTATCATTGAAAATACCTTATAATATAACGTAATTTGCAGTGTATCAATGAAAATACCTTATAATATAACGTGATATGCAATGTATCATTGAAAATAGCTTATAATATAACGTAATTTGTAGTGTATCTTTGAAAATACCTTATAATATAACGTAATATGCAGTGTATCGTTGAAAATACCTTATAATATAACGTAATATGCAGTGTATCGTTGAAATACCTTATGATATAACGTAATATGCAGTGTATCATTGAAAATAACTTATAATATAACGAAATATGCATTGTGTCATTGAAAAGACCTTATAATATAACGTAATATGCATTGTATCATTGAAAATGCCTTATAATATATCGGAATTTATAGTGTATCTTTGAAAATACCTTATAATATAACGAAATATGCAGTGTGTCATTGAACATACCTTATATTATGTCGTAGTTTATCATTAAAAATACGTTATAGTATAACGTAATATGCAGTGTATCATTGAAAATAACTTATAATATAACGAAATAAGCAGTCTGTCATTGAAAAGACCTTGTAATATAACGTAATATGCAGTGTATCATAGAAAACACCTTATAATATAACGAAATATGCAGTGTATCATTGAAAATACCTTATAATATATCGTAGTTTATCATTGAAAATACCTTATAATGTATCGTAATAAGCAGTGTGTCATTGAAAAGACCTTATAATATAACGAAATATGCAGTGTATCATTGAAAATACCTTATAATATGTCGTAGTTTAACATTGAAAATACCCAATAATATAACGTAATATGCAGTGTATCATTGAAAATACCTTATAACATAACGTAAATTGCAGAGTATCATTGAAAATACCTTATGATATAACGTAATATGCAGTGTATCTTTGAAAATACCTTATAATATAACGTAATATGCAGTGTATCGTTGAAAATACCTTATGATATAACGTAATATGCAGTGTATCATTGAAAATACCTTATAATATATCGTAATATGCAGTGTATCATTGAAAATACCATATAATATAACGTAATATGCACTGTATCATTGAAAATACCTTATAATATAGCGTAATATGCAGTGTATCATTGAAAATACCTTATAATATAACGAAATATGCAGTGTATCATTGAAAATACCTTATAATATGTCGTAGTTTATCATTGACAATACCTTATAATATAACGTAATATGCAGTGTATCATTGAAAATGCCTTATAATGTAACGTAATATGGAGTGTTTCAATGAAAATACCTTATAATATATAGTAGTTTATCATTGAAAATACCTTATAACATAACGTAATATACAGTGTAACATTGAAAATACCATATAATATAACGTAATATGCAGTGTATCATTGAAAATACCTTATATTATAACGTAATATGCAGTGTATCATTGAAAATACCTTGTAATATAACGTAATATGCAGTGTATCATTGAAAATACCTTATAATATAACGTAATATGCAGTGTATCATTGAAAATACCTTATAATATAACGTAATATGCAGTGTATCATTGAAAATACCTTATAATATAACGAAATATGCAGTGTGTCATTGAACATACCTTATATTATGTCGTAGTTTATCATTGAAAATACCTTATAGTATAACGTAATATGCAGTGTATCATTGAAAATACCTTATAACATAACGTAAATTGCAGAGTATCATTGAAAATACCTTATGATATAACGTAATATGCAGTGTATCTTTGAAAATACCTTATAATATAACGTAATATGCAGTGTATCGTTGAAAATACCTTATGATATAACGTAATATGCAGTGTATCATTGAAAATAACTTATAATATAACGAAATATGCATTGTGTCATTGAAAAGACCTTATAATATAACGTAATATGCAGTGTATCATTGAAAATACCTTATAATATAACGTCATATGCAGTGTATCATTGAAAATACCTTATAATATAACGTTATATGCATTGTATCATTGAAAATACCTTATAATATAACGTAATTTGCAGTGTGACATTGAAAATACCTTATACTACAACGTAATATACGGTATATCATTGAAAATACCTTCTAATATATCGTAATATGTAGTTTATCATTGAAAATACCTTATAATATAACGTAATATGCAGTGTATCATTGGCAATACCATATAATATGACGTAATATGCAGTGTATCATTGAAAATACCTTATACTACAACGTAATATGCAGTGTATCATTGAAAATACCTTCTAATATATCGTAGTTTATCATTGAAAATACCTTATAATATAACGTAATATGCAGTGTATCATTGAAAATACCATGGAATATAACGTAATATACAGTGTATCATTGAAAATACCTTATAATATAACGTAATATGCAGTGTATCATTGAAAATACCTTCTAATATATCGTAGTTTATCATTGAAAATACCTTATAACATATCGTAATATGCAGTGTATCATTGAAAATACCTTATAATATAACGTAATATGCAGTGAATCATTGAAAATACCTTATAATATACCGTAATATGCAGTGTATCATTGAAAATACCTTCTAATATATCGTAGTTTATCATTGAAAATACCTTATAATATAACGTAATATGCAGTGAATCATTGAAAATACCTTATAATATAACGTAATATGCAGTGAATCATTGAAAATACCATGGAATATAACGTAATATACAGTGTATCATTGAAAATACCTTATAATATAACGTAATATGCAGTGTATCATTGAAAATACCTTCTAATATATCGTAGTTTATCATTGAAAATACCTTATAACATATCGTAATATGCAGTGTATCATTGAAAATACCTTATAATATAACGTAATATGCAGTGAATCATTGAAAATACCTTATAATATACCGTAATATGCAGTGTATCATTGAAAATACCATGTAATATAACGTATAATACAGTGTATCATTGAAAATACCTTATAACATAACGTAAATTGCAGAGTATCATTGAAAATACCTTATGATATAACGTAATATGCAGTGTATCTTTGAAAATACCTTATAATATAACGTAATATGCAGTGTATCGTTGAAAATACCTTATGATATAACGTAATATGCAGTGTATCATTGAAAATAACTTATAATATAACGAAATATGCATTGTGTCATTGAAAAGACCTTATAATATAACGTAATATGCAGTGTATCATTGAAAATACCTTCTAATATATCGTAATATGTAGTTTATCATTGAAAATACCTTATAATATAACGTAATATGCAGTGTATCATTGGCAATACCATATAATATGACGTAATATGCAGTGTATCATTGAAAATACCTTATACTACAACGTAATATGCAGTGTATCATTGAAAATACCTTCTAATATATCGTAGTTTATCATTGAAAATACCTTATAATATAACGTAATATGCAGTGAATCATTGAAAATACCATGGAATATAACGTAATATACAGTGTATCATTGAAAATACCTTATAATATAACGTAATATGCAGTGTATCATTGAAAATACCTTCTAATATATCGTAGTTTATCATTGAAAATACCTTATAACATATCGTAATATGCAGTGTATCATTGAAAATACCTTATAATATAACGTAATATGCAGTGTATCATTGAAAATACCTTATAACATACCGTAATATGCAGTGTATCATTGAAAATACCTTCTAATATATCGTAGTTTATCATTGAAAATACCTTATAATATAACGTAATATGCAGTGAATCATTGAAAATACCTTATAATATAACGTAATATGCAGTGAATCATTGAAAATACCATGGAATATAACGTAATATACAGTGTATCATTGAAAATACCTTATAATATAACGTAATATGCAGTGTATCATTGAAAATACCTTCTAATATATCGTAGTTTATCATTGAAAATACCTTATAACATATCGTAATATGCAGTGTATCATTGAAAATACCTTATAATATAACGTAATATGCAGTGAATCATTGAAAATACCTTATAATATACCGTAATATGCAGTGTATCATTGAAAATACCATGTAATATAACGTATAATAGAGTGTATCATTGAAAATACCTTATAATATAACGTAATATGCAGTATATCATTGAAAATACCTTCTAATATATCGTAGTTTATCATTGAAAATACCTTATAATATAACGTAATATGCAGTGTATCAATGAAAATACCTTATAATATAACGTAATATACAGTGTATCATTGAAAATACCTTATAACATATCGTAATATGCAGTGTATCATTGAAAATACCTTATAATATAACGTAATATGCAGTGAATCATTGAAAATACCTTATAATATAACGTAATATGCAGTGTATCATTGAAAATACCATGTAATATAACGTATAATACAGTGTATCATTGAAAATACCTTATAATATAACGTAATATGCAGTGTATCAATGAAAATACCTTCTAATATATCGTAGTTTATCATTGAAAATACCTTATAATATAACGTAATATGCAGTGTATCATTGAAAATACGTTATAATATAACGTAATATGCAGTGTATCATTGAAAATACCTTATAATATAACGTAATATACAGTGTATCATTGAAAATACCTTATAACATATCGTAATATGCAGTGTATCATTGAAAATACCTTATAATATAACGTAATATGCAGTGAATCATTGAAAATACCTTATAATATAACGTAATATGCAGTGTATCATTGAAAATACCATGTAATATAACGTATAATACAGTGTATCATTGAAAATACCTTATAATATAACGTAATATGCAGTGTATCAATGAAAATACCTTCTAATATATCGTAGTTTATCATTGAAAATACCTTATAATATAACGTAATATGCAGTGTATCATTGAAAATACCTTATAACATATCGTAATATGCAGTGTATCATTGAAAATACCTTATAATATAACGTAATATGCAGTGAATCATTGAAAATACCTTATAATATAACGTAATATGCAGTGTATCATTGAAAATACCATGTAATATAACGTATAATACAGTGTATCATTGAAAATACCTTATAATATAACGTAATATGCAGTGTATCAATGAAAATACCTTCTAATATATCGTAGTTTATCATTGAAAATACCTTATAATATAACGTAATATGCAGTGTATCATTGAAAATACCTTATAATATAACGTAATATACAGTGTATCATTGAAAATACCTTATAACATATCGTAATATGCAGTGTATCATTGAAAATACCTTATAATATAACGTAATATGCAGTGAATCATTGAAAATACCTTATAATATAACGTAATATGCAGTGTATCATTGAAAATACCTTATAATATAACGTAATATACAGTGTATCATTGAAAATACCTTATAACATATCGTAATATGCAGTGTATCATTGAAAATACCTTATAATATAACGTAATATGCAGTGAATCATTGAAAATACCTTATAATATAACGTAATATGCTGTGTATCATTGAAAATTCCATGTAATATAACGTATAATACAGTGTATCATTGAAAATACCTTATAATATAACGTAATATGCAGTGTATCAATGAAAATACCTTCTAATATATCGTAGTTTATCATTGAAAATACCTTATAATATAACGTAATATGCAGTGTATCATTGAAAATACCTTATAATATAACGTAATATACAGTGTATCATTGAAAATACCTTATAACATATCGTAATATGCAGTGTATCATTGAAAATACCTTATAATATAACGTAATATGCAGTGAATCATTGAAAATACCTTATAATATAACGTAATATACAGTGTATCATTGAAAATACCTTATAACATATCGTAATATGCAGTGTATCATTGAAAATACCTTATAATATAACGTAATATGCAGTGAATCATTGAAAATACCTTATAATATAACGTAATATGCAGTGTATCATTGAAAATACGTTATAATATAACGTAATATGCAGTGTATCATTGAAAATACCTTATAATATAACGTAATATACAGTGTATCATTGAAAATACCTTATAACATATCGTAATATGCAGTGTATCATTGAAAATACCTTATAATATAACGTAATATGCAGTGAATCATTGAAAATACCTTATAATATAACGTAATATGCAGTGTATCATTGAAAATACCATGTAATATAACGTATAATACAGTGTATCATTGAAAATACCTTATAATATAACGTAATATGCAGTGTATCAATGAAAATACCTTCTAATATATCGTAGTTTATCATTGAAAATACCTTATAATATAACTTAATATGCAGTGTATCATTGAAAATACCTTATAACATATCGTAATATGCAGTGTATCATTGAAAATACCTTATAATATAACGTAATATGCAGTGAATCATTGAAAATACCTTATAATATAACGTAATATGCAGTGTATCATTGAAAATACCATGTAATATAACGTATAATACAGTGTATCATTGAAAATACCTTATAATATAACGTAATATGCAGTGTATCAATGAAAATACCTTCTAATATATCGTAGTTTATCATTGAAAATACCTTATAATACAACGTAATATGCAGTGTATCATTGAAAATACCTTATAATATAACGTAATATACAGTGTATCATTGAAAATACCTTATAACATATCGTAATATGCAGTGTATCATTGAAAATACCTTATAATATAACGTAATATGCAGTGTATCATTGAAAATACCTTATAATATAACGTAATATGCAGTGTATCATTGAAAATACCTTATAATATAACGTAATATACAGTGTATCATTGAAAATACCTTATAACATATCGTAATATGCAGTGTATCATTGAAAATACCTTATAATATAACGTAATATGCAGTGAATCATTGAAAATACCTTATAATATAACGTAATATGCTGTGTATCATTGAAAATTCCATGTAATATAACGTATAATACAGTGTATCATTGAAAATACCTTATAATATAACGTAATATGCAGTGTATCAATGAAAATACCTTCTAATATATCGTAGTTTATCATTGAAAATACCTTATAATATAACGTAATATGCAGTGTATCATTGAAAATACCTTATAATATAACGTAATATACAGTGTATCATTGAAAATACCTTATAACATATCGTAATATGCAGTGTATCATTGAAAATACCTTATAATATAACGTAATATGCAGTGTATCATTGAAAATACCTTATAATATAACGTAATATACAGTGTATCATTGAAAATACCTTATAACATATCGTAATATGCAGTGTATCATTGAAAATACCTTATAATATAACGTAATATGCAGTGAATCATTGAAAATACCTTATAATATAACGTAATATGCAGTGTATCATTGAAAATACCATGTAATATAACGTATAATACAGTGTATCATTGAAAATACCTTATAATATAACGTAATATGCAGTGTATCAATGAAAATACCTTCTAATATATCGTAGTTTATCATTGAAAATACCTTATAATATAACGTAATATGCAGTGTATCATTGAAAATACCTTATAATATAACGTAATATACAGTGTATCATTGAAAATACCTTATAACATATCGTAATATGCAGTGTATCATTGAAAATACCTTATAATATAACGTAATATGCAGTGTATCATTGAAAATACCTTATAATATAACGTAATATGCAGTGTATCATTGAAAATACCTTATAATATAACGTAATATACAGTGTATCATTGAAAATACCTTATAACATATCGTAATATGCAGTGTATCATTGAAAATACCTTATAATATAACGTAATATGCAGTGAATCATTGAAAATACCTTATAATATAACGTAATATGCTGTGTATCATTGAAAATTCCATGTAATATAACGTATAATACAGTGTATCATTGAAAATACCTTATAATATAACGTAATATGCAGTGTATCAATGAAAATACCTTCTAATATATCGTAGTTTATCATTGAAAATACCTTATAATATAACGTAATATGCAGTGTATCATTGAAAATACCTTATAATATAACGTAATATACAGTGTATCATTGAAAATACCTTATAACATATCGTAATATGCAGTGAATCATTGAAAATACCTTATAATATAACGTAATATACAGTGTATCATTGAAAATACCTTATAATATAACGTAATATGCAGTGTATCATTGAAAATACCATGTAATATAACGTATAATACAGTGTATCATTGAAAATACCTTATAATATAACGTAATATGCAGTGTATCAATGAAAATACCTTCTAATATATCGTAGTTTATCATTGAAAATACCTTATAATATAACGTAATATGCAGTGTATCATTGAAAATACCTTATAATATAACGTAATATACAGTGTATCATTGAAAATACCTTATAACATATCGTAATATGCAGTGTATCATTGAAAATACCTTATAATATAACGTAATATGCAGTGAATCATTGAAAATACCTTATAATATAACGTAATATGCAGTGTATCATTGAAAATACCTTATAATATAACGTAATATACAGTGTATCATTGAAAATACCTTATAACATATCGTAATATGCAGTGTATCATTGAAAATACCTTATAATATAACGTAATATGCAGTGAATCATTGAAAATACCTTATAATATAACGTAATATGCTGTGTATCATTGAAAATTCCATGTAATATAACGTATAATACAGTGTATCATTGAAAATACCTTATAATATAACGTAATATGCAGTGTATCAATGAAAATACCTTCTAATATATCGTAGTTTATCATTGAAAATACCTTATAATATAACGTAATATGCAGTGTATCATTGAAAATACCTTATAATATAACGTAATATACAGTGTATCATTGAAAATACCTTATAACATATCGTAATATGCAGTGTATCATTGAAAATACCTTATAATATAACGTAATATGCAGTGAATCATTGAAAATACCTTATAATATAACGTAATATACAGTGTATCATTGAAAATACCTTATAATATAACGTAATATACAGTGTATCAATGAAAATACCTTCTAATATATCGTAGTTTATCATTGAAAATACCTTATAATATAACGTAATATGCAGTGTATCATTGAAAATACCTTATAATATAACGTAATATACAGTGTATCATTGAAAATACCTTATAACATATCGTAATATGCAGTGTATCATTGAAAATACCTTATAATATAACGTAATATGCAGTGAATCATTGAAAATACCTTATAATATAACGTAATATGCAGTGTATCATTGAAAATACCATGTAATATAACGTATAATACAGTGTATCATTGAAAATACCTTATAATATAACGTAATATGCAGTGTATCAATGAAAATACCTTCTAATATATCGTAGTTTATCATTGAAAATACCTTATAATATAACGTAATATGCAGTGTATCATTGAAAATACCTTATAATATAACGTAATATACAGTGTATCATTGAAAATACCTTATAATATAACGTAATATACAGTGTATCATTGAAAATACCTTATAACATATCGTAATATGCAGTGTATCATTGAAAATACCTTATAATATAACGTAATATGCAGTGTATCAATGAAAATACCTTCTAATATATCGTAGTTTATCATTGAAAATACCTTATAATATAACGTAATATGCAGTGTATCATTGAAAATACCTTATAATATAACGTAATATGCAGTGAATCATTGAAAATACCTTATAATATAACGTAATATGCAGTGTATCATTGAAAATACCTTATAATATAACGTAATATACAGTGTATCATTGAAAATACCTTATAACATATCGTAATATGCAGTGTATCATTGAAAATACCTTATAATATAACGTAATATGCAGTGTATCATTGAAAATACCTTATAATATAACGTAATATGCAGTGTATCATTGAAAATACCATGTAATATAACGTATAATACAGTGTATCATTGAAAATACCTTATAATATAACGTAATATGCAGTGTATCAATGAAAATACCTTCTAATATATCGTAGATTATCATTGAAAATACCTTATAATATAACGTAATATGCAGTGTATCATTGAAAATACCTTATAATATAACGTAATATACAGTGTATCATTGAAAATACCTTATAACATATCGTAATATGCAGTGTATCATTGAAAATACCTTATAATATAACGTAATATGCAGTGAATCATTGAAAATACCTTATAATATAACGTAATATGCAGTGTATCATTGAAAATACCATGTAATATAACGTTTAATACAGTGTATCATTGAAAATACCTTATAATATAACGTAATATGCAGTGTATCAATGAAAATACCTTCTAATATATCGTAGTTCATCATTGAAAATACCTTATAATATAACGTAATATGCAGTGTATCATTGAAAATACCTTATAATATAACGTAATATACAGTGTATCATTGAAAATACCTTATAACATATCGTAATATGCAGTGTATCATTGAAAATACCTTATAATATAACGTAATATGCAGTGAATCATTGAAAATACCTTATAATATAACGTAATATGCAGTGTATCATTGAAAATACCATGTAATATAACGTAATATACAGTGTATCATTGAAAATACCTTATAATATAACGTAATATGCAGTGTATCAATGAAAATACCTTCTAATATATCGTAGTTTATCATTGAAAATACCTTATAATATAACGTAATATGCAGTGTATCATTGAAAATACCTTCTAATATAACGTAATATGCAGTGTATCATTGAAAATACCTTATTATATAACGTAATATGCAGTGTATCATTGAAAATACCTTATAACATATCCTAATATGCAGTGTATCATTGAAAATACATTATAATATAACGTAATATGCAGTGTATCATTGAAAATTCCTTATAATATAACGTAATATGCAGTGTTTCATTGCAAATAACCTTATAATATAACGTAATATGCAGTGTATCATTGAAAATTCCTTATAATATGACGTAATATGCAGTGTATCATTGAAAATACCTTCTAATATATCGTATTTTATTAATGAGAATTCCTTATAATATAACGTAATATGCAGTGTATCATTGAGAATACCTTATAATATAACGTAATATGCAGTGTATCATTGAAAATACCTTATAATATATCGTAATTTGTAGTGTATCATTGAAGATACCTTATAATATATCGTAATTTGTAGTTTATCATTGAAAATACCTTATAATATATCGTAATTTGTAGTGTATCATTGAAAATACCTTATAATATAACGTAATATGCAGTGTATCATTGAAAATACCTTATAATATAACGTAATATGCAGTGTATCATTGAAAATTCCTTATAATATGACGTAATATGCAGTGTATCATTGAAAATACCTTCTAATATATCGTATTTTATTAATGAGAATTCCTTATAATATGACGTAATATGCAGTGTATCATTGAAAATACCTTCTAATATATCGTAGTTTATTAATGAGAATTCCTTATAATATAACGTAATATGCAGTGTATCATTGAGAATACCTTATACTATAACGTAATATGCAGTGTATCATTGGCATTATTATCTAATATGACGTAATATGCAGTGTATCATTGAAAATACCTTATACTACAACGTAATATACAGTATATCATTGAAAATACCTTATAATATATCGTACTATGTAGTTTATCATTGTAAATACCTTATAACATAACGTAATTTGCATTGTATCATTGGAAATAACTTATAATATGTCGTAATATGTAGTGTATCATTGGAAATACCTTATATTATATCGTAGTTTATCATTGAAAATTCCTTATAATATAACGTAATATGCAGTGTTTCATTGCAAATAACCTGATAATATAACGTAATATGCAGTGTATCATTGAAAATTCCTTATAATATGACGTAATATGCAGTGTATCATTGAAAATACCATGTAATATAACGTATAATACAGTGTATCATTGAAAATACCTTATAATATAACGTAATATGCAGTGTATCAATGAAAATACCTTCTAATATATCGTAGATTATCATTGAAAATACCTTATAATATAACGTAATATGCAGTGTATCATTGAAAATACCTTATAATATAACGTAATATACAGTGTATCATTGAAAATACCTTATAACATATCGTAATATGCAGTGTATCATTGAAAATACCTTATAATATAACGTAATATGCAGTGTATCATTGAAAATACCTTATAATATAACGTAATATGCAGTGTATCATTGAAAATACCATGTAATATAACGTAATATACAGTGTATCATTGAAAATACCTTATAATATAACGTAATATGCAGTGTATCATTGAAAATACCTTCTAATATATCGTAGTTTATCATTGAAAATACCTTATAATATAACGTAATATGCAGTGTATCATTGAAAATACCTTCTAATATAACGTAATATGCAGTGTATCATTGAAAATACCTTATTATATAACGTAATATGCAGTGTATCATTGAAAATACCTTATAACATATCCTAATATGCAGTGTATCATTGAAAATACCTTATAATATAACGTAATATGCAGTGTATCATTGAAAATTCCTTATAATATAACGTAATATGCAGTGTTTCATTGCAAATAACCTTATAATATAACGTAATATGCAGTGTATCATTGAAAATTCCTTATAATATGACGTAATATGCAGTGTATCATTGAAAATACCTTCTAATATATCGTATTTTATTAATGAGAATTCCTTATAATATAACGTAATATGCAGTGTATCATTGAAAATACCTTATAATATAACGTAATATGCAGTGTATCATTGAAAATACCTTATAATATATCGTAATTTGTAGTGTATCATTGAAGATACCTTATAATATATCGTAATTTGTAGTTTATCATTGAAAATACCTTATAATATATCGTAATTTGTAGTGTATCATTGAAAATACCTTATAATATAACGTAATATGCAGTGTATCATTGAAAATACCTTATAATATAACGTAATATGCAGTGTATCATTGAAAATTCCTTATAATATGACGTAATATGCAGTGTATCATTGAAAATACCTTCTAATATATCGTATTTTATTAATGAGAATTCCTTATAATATGACGTAATATGCAGTGTATCATTGAAAATACCTTCTAATATATCGTAGTTTATTAATGAGAATTCCTTATAATATAACGTAATATGCAGTGTATCATTGAGAATACCTTATACTATAACGTAATATGCAGTGTTTCATTGCAAATAACCTTATAATATAACGTAATATGCAGTGTATCATTGAAAATTCCTTATAATATGACGTAATATGCACTGTATCATTGAAAATACCTTCTAATATATCGTAGTTTATCAATGAGAATTCCTTATAATATAACGTAATATGCAGTGTATCATTGAGAATACCTTATAATATATCGTAATTTGTAGTGTATCATTGAAGATACCTTATAATATATCGTAATTTGTAGTTTATCATTGAAAATACCTTATAATATATCGTAATTTGTAGTGTATCATTGAAAATACCTTATAATATAACGTAATATGCAGTGTATCATTGAAAATACCTTATAATATAACGTAATATGCAGTGTATCATTGAAAATTCCTTATAATATGACGTAATATGCAGTGTATCATTGAAAATACCTTCTAATATATCGTATTTTATTAATGAGAATTCCTTATAATATGACGTAATATGCAGTGTATCATTGAAAATACCTTCTAATATATCGTAGTTTATTAATGAGAATTCCTTATAATATAACGTAATATGCAGTGTATCATTGAGAATACCTTATACTATAACGTAATATGCAGTGTATCATTGGCAATATTATCTAATATGACGTAATATGCAGTGTATCATTGAAAATACCTTATACTACAACGTAATATACAGTATATCATTGAAAATACCTTATAATATATCGTAATATGTAGTTTATCATTGTAAATACCTTATAATATATCGTAATTTGTAGTGTATCATTGAAAATACCTTATAATATAACGTAATATGCAGTGTATCATTGAAAATACCTTATAATATAATGTAATATGCAGTGTATCATTGAAAATACCTTATAATAAAACGTAATATGCAGTGTATCATTGAAAATGCCTTATAATATAACGAAATATGCAGTGTATCATTGAAAATACCTTATAATATATCGGAGTTTATCATTGAAAATACCTTATAATATAACGTAATTTGCATTGTATCATTGGAAATAACTTATAATATGACGTAATATGTAGTGTATCATTGAAAATACCTTATATTATATCGTAGTTTATCATTGAAAATTCCTTATAATATAACGTAATATGCAGTGTTTCATTGCAAATAACCTTATAATATAAAGTAATATGCAGTGTATCATTGAAAATTCCTTATAATATAACGTAATATGCAGTGTATCATTGAAAATACCTTTTAATATAACGTTACATACAGTGTTTCATTGCAAATAACCTTATACTACAACGTAATATACAGTATATCATTGAAAATACCTTATAATATATCGTAATATGTAGTTTATCATTGTAAATACCTTATAACATATCGTAATTTGTAGTTTATCATTGAAAATACCTTATAATATATCGTAATTTGTAGTGTATCATTGAAAATACCTTATAATATAACGTAATATGCAGTGTATCATTGAAAATACCTTATAATAAAACGTAATATGCAGTGTATCATTGAAAATGCCTTATAATATAACGAAATATGCAGTGTATCATTGAAAATACCTTATAATATATCGTAGTTTATCATTGAAAATACCTTATAATATAACGTAATTTGCATTGTATCATTGGAAATAACTTATAATATGACGTAATAAGTAGTGTATCATTGAAAATACCTTATATTATATCGTAGTTTATCATTGAAAATTCCTTATAATATAACGTAATATGCAGTGTTTCATTGCAAATAACCTTATAATATAACGTAATATGCAGTGTTTCATTGCAAATAACCTTATAATATAACGTAATATGCAGTGTATCATTGAAAATTCCTTATAATATGACGTAATATGCACTGTATCATTGAAAATACCTTCTAATATATCGTATTTTATTAATGAGAATTCCTTATAATATAACGTAATATGCAGTGTATCATTGAGAATACCTTATAATATAACGTAATATGCAGTGTATCATTGAAAATACCTGATAATATATCGTAATTTGTAGTGTATCATTGAAGATACCTTATAATATATCGTAATTTGTAGTGTATAATTGAAAATACCTTATAATATAACGAAATATGCAGTGTATCACTGAAAATACCTTATATTATATCGTAGTTTATCATTGAAAATACCTTATAATATAACGTAATATGCATTGTATCATTGAATATACCTTATAATATAACGTAATTTGCAGTGTATCAATGAAAATACCTTATAATATAACGTGATATGCAATGTATCATTGAAAATAGCTTATAATATAACGTAATTTGTAGTGTATCTTTGAAAATACCTTATAATATATCGTAATTTGTAGTGTAACATTGAAGATACCTTATAATATATCGTAATTTGTAGTTTATCATTGAAAATACCTTATAATATATCGTAATTTGTAGTGTATCATTGAAAATACCTTATAATATAACGTAATATGCAGTGTATCATTGAAAATACCTTATAATAAAACGTAATATGCAGTGTATCATTGAAAATGCCTTATAATATAACGAAATATGCAGTGTATCATTGAAAATACCTTATATTATATCGTAGTTTATCATTGAAAATTCCTTATAATATTACGTAATATGCAGTGTTTCATTGCAAATAACCTTATAATATAACGTAATATGCAGTGTTTCATTGCAAATAACCTTATAATATAACGTAATATGCAGTGTATCATTGAAAATTCCTTATAATATGTCGTAATATGCACTGTATCATTGAAAATACCTTCTAATATATCGTATTTTATTAATGAGAATTCCTTATAATATAACGTAATATGCAGTGTATCATTGAGAATACCTTATAATATAACGTAATATGCAGTGTATCATTGAAAATACCTGATAATATATCTTAATTTGTAGTGTATCATTGAAGATACCTTATAATATATCGTAATTTGTAGTTTATCATTGAAAATACCTTATAATATATCGTAATTTGTAGTGTATCATTGAAAATACCTTATAATATAACGTAATATGCAGTGTATCATTGAAAATACCTTATAATAAAACGTAATATGCAGTGTATCATTGAAAATGCCTTATAATATAACGAAATATGCAGTGTATCATTGAAAATACCTTATAATATATCGGAGTTTATCATTGAAAATACCTTATAATATAACGTAATTTGCATTGTATCATTGGAAATAACTTATAATATGACGTAATATGTAGTGTATCATTGAAAATACCTTATATTATATCGTAGTTTATCATTGAAAATTCCTTATAATATAACGTAATATGCAGTGTTTCATTGCAAATAACCTTATAATATAACGTAATATGCAGTGTATCATTGAAAATTCCTTATAATATGACGTAATATGCAGTGTATCATTGAAAATACCTTCTAATATATCGTAGTTTATTAATGAGAATTCCTTATAATATAACGTAATATGCAGTGTATCATTGAGAATACCTTATAATATAACGTAATATGCAGTGTATCATTGAAAATACCTTATAATATATCGTAATTTGTAGTGTATCATTGAAGGTACCTTATAATATATCGTAATTTGTAGTGTATAATTGAAAATACCTTATAATATAACCTAATATGCAGTGTATCACTGAAAATACCTTATATTATATCATAATATGTAGTTTATCATTGAAAATTCCTTATAATATAACGTAATATGCAGTGTGTCATTGAAAATACCTTATAATATAACGTAATATGCAGTGTATCATTGAGAATACCTTATAATATAACGTAATATGCAGTGTATCATTGAAAATACCTTATAATATATCGTAATTTGTAGTGTATCATTGAAAATACCTTATAATATAACGTAATATGCAGTGTATCATTGAAAATACCTTATAATAAAACGTAATATGCAGTGTATCATTGAAAATGCCTTATAATATAACGAAATATGCAGTGTATCATTGAAAATACATTATAATATATCGTAGTTTATCATTGAAAATACCTTATAATATAACGTAATTTGCATTGTATCATTGGAAATAACTTATAATATGACGTAATATGCAGTGTATCATTGAAAATACCTTATAATATATCGGAGTTTATCATTGAAAATACCTTATAATATAACGTAATTTGCATTGTATCATTGGAAATAACTTATAATATGACGTAATATGTAGTGTATCATTGAAAATACCTTATATTATATCGTAGTTTATCATTGAAAATTCCTTATAATATAACGTAATATGCAGTGTTTCATTGCAAATAACCTTATAATATAAAGTAATATGCAGTGTATCATTGAAAATACCTTATAATAAAACGTAATATGCAGTGTATCATTGAAAATGCCTTATAATATAACGAAATATGCAGTGTATCATTGAAAATACCTTATAATATATCGGAGTTTATCATTGAAAATACCTTATAATATAACGTAATTTGCATTGTATCATTGGAAATAACTTATAATATGACGTAATATGTAGTGTATCATTGAAAATACCTTATATTATATCGTAGTTTATCATTGAAAATTCCTTATAATATAACGTAATATGCAGTGTTTCATTGCAAATAACCTTATAATATAAAGTAATATGCAGTGTATCATTGAAAATTCCTTATAATATAACGTAATATGCAGTGTATCATTGAAAATACCTTTTAATATAACGTTACATACAGTGTTTCATTGCAAATAACCTTATACTACAACGTAATATACAGTATATCATTGGAAATAACTTATAATATGTCGTAATATGTAGTGTATCATTGGAAATACCTTATATTATATCGTAGTTTATCATTGAAAATTCCTTATAATATAACGTAATATGCAGTGTTTCATTGCAAATAACCTTATAATATAACGTAATATGCAGTGTATCATTGAAAATTCCTTATAATATGACGTAATATGCAGTGTATCATTGAAAATACCTTATAATATATCGTAGTTTATTAATGAGAATTCCTTATAATATAACGTAATATGCAGTGTATCATTGAGAATACCTTATAATATAACGTAATATGCAGTGTATCATTGAAAATACCTTATAATATATCGTAATTTGTAGTGTATCATTGAAGATACCTTATAATATATCGTAATTTGTAGTTTATCATTGAAAATACCTTATAATATATCGTAATTTGTAGTGTATCATTGAAAATACCTTATAATACAACGTAATATGCAGTGTATCATTGAAAATACCTTATAATATAACGTAATATGCAGTGTATCATTGAAAATGCCTTATAATATAACGAAATATGCAGTGTATCATTGAAAATACCTTATAATATATCGTAGTTTATCATTGAAAATACCTTATAATATAACGTAATTTGCATTGTATCATTGGAAATAACTTATAATATGACGTAATAAGTAGTGTATCATTGAAAATACCTTATATTATATCGTAGTTTATCATTGAAAATTCCTTATAATATTACGTAATATGCAGTGTTTCATTGCAAATAACCTTATAATATAACGTAATATGCAGTGTTTCATTGCAAATAACCTTATAATATAACGTAATATGCAGTGTATCATTGAAAATTCCTTATAATATGACGTAATATGCACTGTATCATTGAAAATACCTTCTAATATATCGTATTTTATTAATGAGAATTCCTTATAATATAACGTAATATGCAGTGTATCATTGAGAATACCTCATAATATAACGTAATATGCAGTGTATCATTGAAAATACCTGATAATATATCGTAATTTGTAGTGTATCATTGAAGATACCTTATAATATATCGTAATTTGTAGTTTATCATTGAAAATACCTTATAATATATCGTAATTTGTAGTGTATCATTGAAAATACCTTATAATATAACGTAATATGCAGTGTATCATTGAAAATACCTTATAATAAAACGTAATATGCAGTGTATCATTGAAAATGCCTTATAATATAACGAAATATGCAGTGTATCATTGAAAATACCTTATAATATATCGTAGTTTATCATTGAAAATACCTTATAATATAACGTAATATGCAGTGTTTCATTGCAAATAACCTTATAATATAACGTAATATGCAGTGTATCATTGAAAATTCCTTATAATATGACGTAATATGCAGTGTATCATTGAAAATACCTTCAAATATATCGTAGTTTATTAATGAGAATTCCTTATAATATAACGTAATATGCAGTGTATCATTGAGAATACCTTATAATATAACGTAATATGCAGTGTATCATTGAAAATACCTTATAATATATCGTAATTTGTAGTGTATCATTGAAGGTACCTTATAATATATCGTAATTTGTAGTGTATAATTGAAAATACCTTATAATATAACGAAATATGCAGTGTATCACTGAAAATACCTTATATTATATCGTAGTTTATCATTGAAAATTCCTTATAATATAAAGTAATATGCAGTGTGTCATTGAAAATACCTTATAATATAACGTAATATGCAGTGTATCATTGAAAATACCTTATAATATAACGTAATATGCAGTGTTTCATTGCAAATAACCTTATACTACAACGTAATATACAGTATATCATTGAAAATACCTTATAATATATCGTAATATGTAGTTTATCATTGTAAATACCTTATAACATATCGTAATTTGTAGTTTATCATTGAAAATACCTTATAATATATCGTAATTTGTAGTGTATCATTGAGAATACCTTATAATATAACGTAATATGCAGTGTATCATTGAAAATACCTTATAATAAAACGTAATATGCAGTGTATCATTGAAAATGCCTTATAATATAACGAAATATGCAGTGTATCATTGAAAATACCTTATAATATATCGTAGTTTATCATTGAAAATACCTTATAATATAACGTAATTTGCATTGTATCATTGGAAATAACTTATAATATGACGTAATAAGTAGTGTATCATTGAAAATACCTTATATTATATCGTAGTTTATCATTGAAAATTCCTTATAATATAACGTAATATGCAGTGTTTCATTGCAAATAACCTTATAATATAACGTAATATGCAGTGTTTCATTGCAAATAACCTTATAATATAACGTAATATGCAGTGTATCATTGAAAATTCCTTATAATATGACGTAATATGCACTGTATCATTGAAAATACCTTCTAATATATCGTATTTTATTAATGAGAATTCCTTATAATATAACGTAATATGCAGTGTATCATTGAGAATACCTTATAATATAACGTAATATGCAGTGTATCATTGAAAATACCTGATAATATATCGTAATTTGTAGTGTATCATTGAAGATACCTTATAATATATCGTAATTTGTAGTGTATAATTGAAAATACCTTATAATATAACGAAATATGCAGTGTATCACTGAAAATACCTTATATTATATCGTAGTTTATCATTGAAAATACCTTATAATATAACGTAATATGCATTGTATCATTGAATATACCTTATAATATAACGTAATTTGCAGTGTATCAATGAAAATACCTTATAATATAACGTGATATGCAATGTATCATTGAAAATAGCTTATAATATAACGTAATTTGTAGTGTATCTTTGAAAATACCTTATAATATATCGTAATTTGTAGTGTAACATTGAAGATACCTTATAATATATCGTAATTTGTAGTTTATCATTGAAAATACCTTATAATATATCGTAATTTGTAGTGTATCATTGAAAATACCTTATAATATAACGTAATATGCAGTGTATCATTGAAAATACCTTATAATAAAACGTAATATGCAGTGTATCATTGAAAATGCCTTATAATATAACGAAATATGCAGTGTATCATTGAAAATACCTTATATTATATCGTAGTTTATCATTGAAAATTCCTTATAATATTACGTAATATGCAGTGTTTCATTGCAAATAACCTTATAATATAACGTAATATGCAGTGTTTCATTGCAAATAACCTTATAATATAACGTAATATGCAGTGTATCATTGAAAATTCCTTATAATATGACGTAATATGCACTGTATCATTGAAAATACCTTCTAATATATCGTATTTTATTAATGAGAATTCCTTATAATATAACGTAATATGCAGTGTATCATTGAGAATACCTTATAATATAACGTAATATGCAGTGTATCATTGAAAATACCTGATAATATATCTTAATTTGTAGTGTATCATTGAAGATACCTTATAATATATCGTAATTTGTAGTTTATCATTGAAAATACCTTATAATATATCGTAATTTGTAGTGTATCATTGAAAATACCTTATAATATAACGTAATATGCAGTGTATCATTGAAAATACCTTATAATAAAACGTAATATGCAGTGTATCATTGAAAATGCCTTATAATATAACGAAATATGCAGTGTATCATTGAAAATACCTTATAATATATCGGAGTTTATCATTGAAAATACCTTATAATATAACGTAATTTGCATTGTATCATTGGAAATAACTTATAATATGACGTAATATGTAGTGTATCATTGAAAATACCTTATATTATATCGTAGTTTATCATTGAAAATTCCTTATAATATAACGTAATATGCAGTGTTTCATTGCAAATAACCTTATAATATAACGTAATATGCAGTGTATCATTGAAAATTCCTTATAATATGACGTAATATGCAGTGTATCATTGAAAATACCTTCTAATATATCGTAGTTTATTAATGAGAATTCCTTATAATATAACGTAATATGCAGTGTATCATTGAGAATACCTTATAATATAACGTAATATGCAGTGTATCATTGAAAATTCCTTATAATATGACGTAATATGCAGTGTATCATTGAAAATACCTTCTAATATATCGTAGTTTATTAATGAGAATTCCTTATAATATAACGTAATATGCAGTGTATCATTGAGAATACCTTATAATATAACGTAATATGCAGTGTATCATTGAAAATACCTTATAATATATCGTAATTTGTAGTGTATCATTGAAGATACCTTATAATATATCGTAATTTGTAGTTTATCATTGAAAATACCTTATAATATATCGTAATTTGTAGTGTATCATTGAAAATACCTTATAATACAACGTAATATGCAGTGTATCATTGAAAATACCTTATAATAAAACGTAATATGCAGTGTATCATTGAAAATGCCTTATAATATAACGAAATATGCAGTGTATCATTGAAAATACTTTATAATATATCGTAGTTTATCATTGAAAATACCTTATAATATAACGTAATTTGCATTGTATCATTGGAAATAACTTATAATATGACGTAATAAGTAGTGTATCATTGAAAATACCTTATATTATATCGTAGTTTATCATTGAAAATACCTTATAATATATCGTAATTTGTAGTGTAACATTGAAGATACCTTATAATATATCGTAATTTGTAGTTTATCATTGAAAATACCTTATAATATATCGTAATTTGTAGTGTATCATTGAAAATACCTTATAATATAACGTAATATGCAGTGTATCATTGAAAATACCTTATAATAAAACGTAATATGCAGTGTATCATTGAAAATGCCTTATAATATAACGAAATATGCAGTGTATCATTGAAAATACCTTATATTATATCGTAGTTTATCATTGAAAATTCCTTATAATATTACGTAATATGCAGTGTTTCATTGCAAATAACCTTATAATATAACGTAATATGCAGTGTTTCATTGCAAATAACCTTATAATATAACGTAATATGCAGTGTATCATTGAAAATTCCTTATAATATGACGTAATATGCAGTGTATCATTGAAAATACCTTCAAATATATCGTAGTTTATTAATGAGAATTCCTTATAATATAACGTAATATGCAGTGTATCATTGAGAATACCTTATAATATAACGTAATATGCAGTGTATCATTGAAAATTCCTTATAATATATCGTAATTTGTAGTGTATCATTGAAGGTACCTTATAATATATCGTAATTTGTAGTGTATAATTGAAAATACCTTATAATATAACGAAATATGCAGTGTATCACTGAAAATACCTTATATTATATCGTAGTTTATCATTGAAAATTCCTTATAATATAACGTAATATGCAGTGTGTCATTGAAAATACCTTATAATATAACGTAATATGCAGTGTATCATTGAAAATACCTTATAATATAACGTAATATGCAGTGTTTCATTGCAAATAACCTTATACTACAACGTAATATACAGTATATCATTGAAAATACCTTATAATATATCGTAATATGTAGTTTATCATTGTAAATACCTTATAACATATCGTAATTTGTAGTTTATCATTGAAAATACCTTATAATATATCGTAATTTGTAGTGTATCATTGAGAATACCTTATAATATAACGTAATATGCAGTGTATCATTGAAAATACCTTATAATAAAACGTAATATGCAGTGTATCATTGAAAATGCCTTATAATATAACGAAATATGCAGTGTATCATTGAAAATACCTTATAATATATCGTAGTTTATCATTGAAAATACCTTATAATATAACGTAATTTGCATTGTATCATTGGAAATAACTTATAATATGACGTAATAAGTAGTGTATCATTGAAAATACCTTATATTATATCGTAGTTTATCATTGAAAATTCCTTATAATATAACGTAATATGCAGTGTTTCATTGCAAATAACCTTATAATATAACGTAATATGCAGTGTTTCATTGCAAATAACCTTATAATATAACGTAATATGCAGTGTATCATTGAAAATTCCTTATAATATGACGTAATATGCACTGTATCATTGAAAATACCTTCTAATATATCGTATTTTATTAATGAGAATTCCTTATAATATAACGTAATATGCAGTGTATCATTGAGAATACCTTATAATATAACGTAATATGCAGTGTATCATTGAAAATACCTGATAATATATCGTAATTTGTAGTGTATCATTGAAGATACCTTATAATATATCGTAATTTGTAGTGTATAATTGAAAATACCTTATAATATAACGAAATATGCAGTGTATCACTGAAAATACCTTATATTATATCGTAGTTTATCATTGAAAATACCTTATAATATAACGTAATATGCATTGTATCATTGAATATACCTTATAATATAACGTAATTTGCAGTGTATCAATGAAAATACCTTATAATATAACGTGATATGCAATGTATCATTGAAAATAGCTTATAATATAACGTAATTTGTAGTGTATCTTTGAAAATACCTTATAATATATCGTAATTTGTAGTGTAACATTGAAGATACCTTATAATATATCGTAATTTGTAGTTTATCATTGAAAATACCTTATAATATATCGTAATTTGTAGTGTATCATTGAAAATACCTTATAATATAACGTAATATGCAGTGTATCATTGAAAATACCTTATAATAAAACGTAATATGCAGTGTATCATTGAAAATGCCTTATAATATAACGAAATATGCAGTGTATCATTGAAAATACGTTATATTATATCGTAGTTTATCATTGAAAATTCCTTATAATATTACGTAATATGCAGTGTTTCATTGCAAATAACCTTATAATATAACGTAATATGCAGTGTTTCATTGCAAATAACCTTATAATATAACGTAATATGCAGTGTATCATTGAAAATTCCTTATAATATGTCGTAATATGCACTGTATCATTGAAAATACCTTCTAATATATCGTATTTTATTAATGAGAATTCCTTATAATATAACGTAATATGCAGTGTATCATTGAGAATACCTTATAATATAACGTAATATGCAGTGTATCATTGAAAATACCTGATAATATATCTTAATTTGTAGTGTATCATTGAAGATACCTTATAATATATCGTAATTTGTAGTTTATCATTGAAAATACCTTATAATATATCGTAATTTGTAGTGTATCATTGAAAATACCTTATAATATAACGTAATATGCAGTGTATCATTGAAAATACCTTATAATAAAACGTAATATGCAGTGTATCATTGAAAATGCCTTATAATATAACGAAATATGCAGTGTATCATTGAAAATACCTTATAATATATCGGAGTTTATCATTGAAAATACCTTATAATATAACGTAATTTGCATTGTATCATTGGAAATAACTTATAATATGACGTAATATGTAGTGTATCATTGAAAATACCTTATATTATATCGTAGTTTATCATTGAAAATTCCTTATAATATAACGTAATATGCAGTGTTTCATTGCAAATAACCTTATAATATAACGTAATATGCAGTGTATCATTGAAAATTCCTTATAATATGACGTAATATGCAGTGTATCATTGAAAATACCTTCTAATATATCGTAGTTTATTAATGAGAATTCCTTATAATATAACGTAATATGCAGTGTATCATTGAGAATACCTTATAATATAACGTAATATGCAGTGTATCATTGAAAATACCTTATAATATATCGTAATTTGTAGTGTATCATTGAAGGTACCTTATAATATATCGTAATTTGTAGTGTATAATTGAAAATACCTTATAATATAACGAAATATGCAGTGTATCACTGAAAATACCTTATATTATATCGTAGTTTATCATTGAAAATTCCTTATAATATAACGTAATATGCAGTGTGTCATTGAAAATACCTTATAATATAACGTAATATGCAGTGTATCATTGAGAATACCTTATAATATAACGTAATATGCAGTGTATCATTGAAAATACCTTATAATATATCGTAATTTGTAGTGTATCATTGAAAATACCTTATAATATAACGTAATATGCAGTGTATCATTGAAAATACCTTATAATAAAACGTAATATGCAGTGTATCATTGAAAATGCCTTATAATATAACGAAATATGCAGTGTATCATTGAAAATACATTATAATATATCGTAGTTTATCATTGAAAATACCTTATAATATAACGTAATTTGCATTGTATCATTGGAAATAACTTATAATATGACGTAATAAGTAGTGTATCATTGAAAATACCTTATATTATATCGTAGTTTATCATTGAAAATACCTTATAATAAAACGTAATATGCAGTGTATCATTGAAAATGCCTTATAATATAACGAAATATGCAGTGTATCATTGAAAATACCTTATAATATATCGGAGTTTATCATTGAAAATACCTTATAATATAACGTAATTTGCATTGTATCATTGGAAATAACTTATAATATGACGTAATATGTAGTGTATCATTGAAAATACCTTATATTATATCGTAGTTTATCATTGAAAATTCCTTATAATATAACGTAATATGCAGTGTTTCATTGCAAATAACCTTATAATATAAAGTAATATGCAGTGTATCATTGAAAATTCCTTATAATTTAACGTAATATGCAGTGTATCATTGAAAATACCTTTTAATATAACGTTACATATAGTGTTTCATTGCAAATAACCTTATACTACAACGTAATATACAGTATATCATTGGAAATAACTTATAATATGTCGTAATATGTAGTGTATCATTGGAAATACCTTATATTATATCGTAGTTTATCATTGAAAATTCCTTATAATATAACGTAATATGCAGTGTTTCATTGCAAATAACCTTATAATATAACGTAATATGCAGTGTATCATTGAAAATTCCTTATAATATGACGTAATATGCAGTGTATCATTGAAAATACCTTCTAATATATCGTAGTTTATCATTGAAAATTCCTTATAATATAACGTAATATGCAGTGTGTCATTGAAAATACCTTATAATATAACGTAATATGCAGTGTATCATTGAAAATACCTTATAATATAACGTAATATACAGTGTATCATTGAAAATACCTTATAATATATCGTAATTTGTAGTGTATCATTGAAAATACCTTATAATATAACGTAATATGCAGTGTATCATTGAAAATACCTTATAATAAAACGTAATATGCAGTGTATCATTGAAAATGCCTTATAATATAACGAAATATGCAGTGTATCATTGAAAATACATTATAATATATCGTAGTTTATCATTGAAAATACCTTATAATATAACGTAATTTGCATTGTATCATTGGAAATAACTTATAATATGACGTAATAAGTAGTGTATCATTGAAAATACCTTATATTATATCGTAGTTTATCATTGAAAATTCCTTATAATATAACGTAATATGCAGTGTATCATTGCAAATAACCTTATAATATAACGTAATATGCAGTGTTTCATTGCAAATAACCTTATAATATAACGTAATATGCAGTGTATCATTGAAAATTCCTTATAATATGACGTAATATGCACTGTATCATTGAAAATACCTTCTAATATATCGTATTTTATTAATGAGAATTCCTTATAATATAACGTAATATGCAGTGTATCATTGAGAATACCTTATAATATAACGTAATATGCAGTGTATCATTGAAAATACCTGATAATATATCGTAATTTGTAGTGTATCATTGAAGATACCTTATAATATATCGTAATTTGTAGTTTATCATTGAAAATACCTTATAATATATCGTAATTTGTAGTGTATCATTGAAAATACCTTATAATATAACGTAATATGCAGTGTATCATTGAAAATACCTTATAATAAAACGTAATATGCAGTGTATCATTGAAAATGCCTTATAATATAACGTAATATGCAGTGTATCATTGAAAATACCTTATAATATATCGGAGTTTATCATTGAAAATACCTTCTAATATAACGTAATTTGCATTGTATCATTGGAAATAACTTATAATATGACGTAATATGTAGTGTATCATTGAAAATACCTTATATTATATCGTAGTTTATCATTGAAAATTCCTTATAATATAACGTAATATGCAGTGTATCATTGAGAATACCTTATAATATAACGTAATATGCAGTGTATCATTGAAAATACCTTATAATATATCGTAATTTGTAGTGTATCATTGAAAATACCTTATAATATAACGTAATATGCAGTGTATCATTGAAAATACCTTATAATAAAACGTAATATGCAGTGTATCATTGAAAATGCCTTATAATATAACGAAATATGCAGTGTATCATTGAAAATACCTTATAATATATCGGAGTTTATCATTGAAAATACCTTATAATATAACGTAATTTGCATTGTATCATTGGAAATAACTTATAATATGACGTAATATGTAGTGTATCATTGAAAATACCTTATATTATATCGTAGTTTATCATTGAAAATTCCTTATAATATAACGTAATATGCAGTGTTTCATTGCAAATAACCTTATAATATAAAGTAATATGCAGTGTATCATTGAAAATTCGTTATAATATAACGTAATATGCAGTGTATCATTGAAAATACCTTTTAATATAACGTTACATACAGTGTTTCATTGCAAATAACCTTATACTACAACGTAATATACAGTATATCATAGAAAATACCTTATAATATATCGTAATATGTAGTTTATCATTGTAAATACCTTATAACATAACGTAATTTGCAGTGTATCATTGGAAATAACTTATAATATGTCGTAATATGTAGTGTATCATTGGAAATACCTTATATTATATCGTAGTTTATCATTGAAAATTCCTTATAATATAACGTAATATGCAGTGTTTCATTGCAAATAACCTTATAATATAACGTAATATGCAGTGTATCATTGAAAATTCCTTATAATATGACGTAATATGCGGTGTATCATTGAAAATACCTTCTAATATATCGTAGTTTATTAATGAGAATTCCTTATAATATAACGTAATATGCAGTGTATCATTGAGAATACCTTATAATATATCGTAATTTGTAGTGTATCATTGAAAATACCTTATAATATAACGTAATATGCAGTGTATCATTGAAAATACCTTATAATAAAACGTAATATGCAGTGTATCATTGAAAATGCCTTATAATATAACGAAATATGCAGTGTATCATTGAAAATACATTATAATATATCGTAGTTTATCATTGAAAATACCTTATAATATAACGTAATTTGCATTGTATCATTGGAAATAACTTATAATATGACGTAATAAGTAGTGTATCATTGAAAATACCTTATATTATATCGTAGTTTATCATTGAAAATTCCTTATATTATAACGTAATATGCAGTGTTTCATTGCAAATAACCTTATAATATAAAGTAATATGCAGTGTATCATTGAAAATTCGTTATAATATAACGTAATATGCAGTGTATCATTGAAAATACCTTTTAATATAACGTTACATACAGTGTTTCATTGCAAATAACCTTATACTACAACGTAATATACAGTATATCATAGAAAATACCTTATAATATATCGTAATATGTAGTTTATCATTGTAAATACCTTATAACATAACGTAATTTGCAGTGTATCATTGGAAATAACTTATAATATGTCGTAATATGTAGTGTATCATTGGAAATACCTTATATTATATCGTAGTTTATCATTGAAAATTCCTTATAATATAACGTAATATGCAGTGTTTCATTGCAAATAACCTTATAATATAACGTAATATGCAGTGTATCATTGAAAATTCCTTATAATATGACGTAATATGCAGTGTATCATTGAAAATACCTTCTAATATATCGTAGTTTATTAATGAGAATTCCTTATAATATAACGTAATATGCAGTGTATCATTGAGAATACCTTATAATATATCGTAATTTGTAGTGTATCATTGAAAATACCTTATAATATAACGTAATATGCAGTGTATCATTGAAAATACCTTATAATAAAACGTAATATGCAGTGTATCATTGAAAATGCCTTATAATATAACGAAATATGCAGTGTATCATTGAAAATACATTATAATATATCGTAGTTTATCATTGAAAATACCTTATAATATAACGTAATTTGCATTGTATCATTGGAAATAACTTATAATATGACGTAATAAGTAGTGTATCATTGAAAATACCTTATATTATATCGTAGTTTATCATTGAAAATTCCTTATAATATAACGTAATATGCAGTGTTTCATTGCAAATAACCTTATAATATAACGTAATATGCAGTGTATCATTGAAAATTCCTTATAATATGACGTAATATGCAGTGTATCATTGAAAATACCTTCTAATATATCGTAGTTTATTAATGAGAATTCCTTATAATATAACGTAATATGCAGTGTATCATTGAGAATACCTTATAATATAACGTAATATGCAGTGTATCATTGAAAATACCTTATAATATATCGTAATTTGTAGTGTATCATTGAAGGTACCTTATAATATATCGTAATTTGTAGTGTATAATTGAAAATACCTTATAATATAACGAAATATGCAGTGTATCACTGAAAATACCTTATATTATATCGTAGTTTATCATTGAAAATTCCTTATAATATTACGTAATATGCAGTGTTTCATTGCAAATAACCTTATAATATAACGTAATATGCAGTGTTTCATTGCAAATAACCTTATAATATAACGTAATATGCAGTGTATCATTGAAAATTCCTTATAATATGACGTAATATGCACTGTATCATTGAAAATACCTTCTAATATATCGTATTTTATTAATGAGAATTCCTTATAATATAACGTAATATGCAGTGTATCATTGAGAATACCTCATAATATAACGTAATATGCAGTGTATCATTGAAAATACCTGATAATATAACGTAATTTGTAGTGTATCATTGAAGATACCTTATAATATATCGTAATTTGTAGTTTATCATTGAAAATACCTTATAATATATCGTAATTTGTAGTGTATCATTGAAAATACCTTATAATATAACGTAATATGCAGTGTATCATTGAAAATACCTTATAATAAAACGTAATATGCAGTGTATCATTGAAAATGCCTTATAATATAACGAAATATGCAGTGTATCATTGAAAATACATTCTAATATATCGTAGTTTATCATTGAAAATACCTTATAATATAACGAAATATGCAGTGTATCATTGAAAATACCTTATAGTTAGTCGTAGTTTATCATTGAAAATACCTTATAATACAACGTAATATGCAGTGTATCATTGAAAATACCTTATAATATAACGTAATATACAGTGTATCATTGAAAATACCTTATAATATAGCGTACTATGCAGTGTATCATTGAAAATACCTTATAATATAGCGTAATATGCAGTGTATCATTGAAAATACCTTATAATATAACGTAATATGCAGTGTATCATTGAAAATACCTTATAATATAACGTAATATGCAGTATATCATTTAAAATACCTTATAATATAGCGTAATATGCAGTGTATCATTGAAAATACCTTATAATATATCGTAGTTTATCATTGAAAATGCCTTATAATGTAACGTAATATGGAGTGTTTCAATGAAAATACCTTATAATATAACGGAATATGCAGTGTATCATTGAAAATACCTTATAATATATCGTAATATGCAGTGTATCATTGAAAATACCATATAATATAACGTAATATGCAGTGTATCATTGAAAATACCTTATAATATAACGTAATATGCAGTGTATCATTGAAAATACCTTATAATATAACGTAATATGCAGTATATCATTTAAAATACCTTATAATATAGCGTAATATGCAGTGTATCATTGAAAATACCTTATAATATATCGTAGTTTATCATTGAAAATGCCTTATAATGTAACGTAATATGGAGTGTTTCAATGAAAATACCTTATAATATAACGGAATATGCAGTGTATCATTGAAAATACCTTATAATATATCGTAATATGCAGTGTATCATTGAAAATACCATATAATATAACGTAATATGCAGTGTATCATTGAAAATACCTTATAATATAGCGTAATATGCAGTGTATCATTGAAAATACCTTATAATATAACGAAATATGCAGTGTATCATTGAAAATACCTTATAATATGTCGTAGTTTATCATTGAAAATACCTTATAATATAACGTAATATGCAGTGTATCATTGAAAATGCCTTATAATGTAACGTAATATGGAGTGTTTCAATGAAAATACCTTATAATATATAGTAGTTTATCATTGAAAATACCTTATAACATAACGTAATATACAGTGTAACATTGAAAATACCATATAATATAACGTAATATGCAGTGTATCATTGAAAATACCTTATAATATAACGTAATATGCAGTGTATCATTGAAAATACCTTATAATATATAGTAGTTTATCATTGAAAATACCTTATAACATAACGTAATATACAGTGTAACATTGAAAATACCTTATAATATAACGTACTATGCAGCGTATCATTGAAAATACCTTATAATATATCGTAATATGCAGTGTATCATTGAAAATACCATATAATATAACGTAATATGCAGTGTATCATTGAAAATACCTTATAATATAGCGTAATATGCAGTGTATCATTGAAAATACCTTATAATATAACGAAATATGCAGTGTATCATTGAAAATACCTTATAATATGTCGTAGTTTATCATTGAAAATACCTTATAATATAACGTAATATGCAGTGTATCATTGAAAATGCCTTATAATGTAACGTAATATGGAGTGTTTCAATGAAAATACCTTATAATATATAGTAGTTTATCATTGAAAATACCTTATAACATAACGTAATATACAGTGTAACATTGAAAATACCATATAATATAACGTAATATGCAGTGTATCATTGAAAATACCTTATATTATAACGTAATATGCAGTGTATCATTGAAAATACCTTGTAATATAACGTAATATGCAGTGTATCATTGAAAATGCCTTATAATATAACGAAATATGCAGTGTATCATTGAAAATACCTTATAATATATCGTAGTTTATCATTGAAAATACCTTATAATATAACGTAATTTGCATTGTATCATTGGAAATAACTTATAATATGACGTAATAAGTAGTGTATCATTGAAAATACCTTATATTATATCGTAGTTTATCATTGAAAATTCCTTATAATATAACGTAATATGCAGTGTATCATTGAAAATACCTTATAATATATCGTAATTTGTAGTGTATCATTGAAGGTACCTTATAATATATCGTAATTTGTAGTGTATAATTGAAAATACCTTATAATATAACGAAATATGCAGTGTATCACTGAAAATACCTTATATTATATCGTAGTTTATCATTGAAAATTCCTTATAATATAACGTAATATGCAGTGTGTCATTGAAAATACCTTATAATATAACGTAATATGCAGTGTATCATTGAAAATACCTTATAATATAACGTAATATGCAGTGTTTCATTGCAAATAACCTTATACTACAACGTAATATACAGTATATCATTGAAAATACCTTATAATATATCGTAATATGTAGTTTATCATTGTAAATACCTTATAACATATCGTAATTTGTAGTTTATCATTGAAAATACCTTATAATATATCGTAATTTGTAGTGTATCATTGAGAATACCTTATAATATAACGTAATATGCAGTGTATCATTGAAAATACCTTATAATAAAACGTAATATGCAGTGTATCATTGAAAATGCCTTATAATATAACGAAATATGCAGTGTATCATTGAAAATACCTTATAATATATCGTAGTTTATCATTGAAAATACCTTATAATATAACGTAATTTGCATTGTATCATTGGAAATAACTTATAATATGACGTAATAAGTAGTGTATCATTGAAAATACCTTATATTATATCGTAGTTTATCATTGAAAATTCCTTATAATATAACGTAATATGCAGTGTTTCATTGCAAATAACCTTATAATATAACGTAATATGCAGTGTTTCATTGCAAATAACCTTATAATATAACGTAATATGCAGTGTATCATTGAAAATTCCTTATAATATGACGTAATATGCACTGTATCATTGAAAATACCTTCTAATATATCGTATTTTATTAATGAGAATTCCTTATAATATAACGTAATATGCAGTGTATCATTGAGAATACCTTATAATATAACGTAATATGCAGTGTATCATTGAAAATACCTGATAATATATCGTAATTTGTAGTGTATCATTGAAGATACCTTATAATATATCGTAATTTGTAGTGTATAATTGAAAATACCTTATAATATAACGAAATATGCAGTGTATCACTGAAAATACCTTATATTATATCGTAGTTTATCATTGAAAATACCTTATAATATAACGTAATATGCATTGTATCATTGAATATACCTTATAATATAACGTAATATGCAGTATATCATTTAAAATACCTTATAATATAGCGTAATATGCAGTGTATCATTGAAAATACCTTATAATATATCGTAGTTTATCATTGAAAATGCCTTATAATGTAACGTAATATGGAGTGTTTCAATGAAAATACCTTATAATATAACGGAATATGCAGTGTATCATTGAAAATAGCTTATAATATAACGTAATTTGTAGTGTATCTTTGAAAATACCTTATAATATATCGTAATTTGTAGTGTAACATTGAAGATACCTTATAATATATCGTAATTTGTAGTTTATCATTGAAAATACCTTATAATATATCGTAATTTGTAGTGTATCATTGAAAATACCTTATAATATAACGTAATATGCAGTGTATCATTGAAAATACCTTATAATAAAACGTAATATGCAGTGTATCATTGAAAATGCCTTATAATATAACGAAATATGCAGTGTATCATTGAAAATACCTTATATTATATCGTAGTTTATCATTGAAAATTCCTTATAATATTACGTAATATGCAGTGTTTCATTGCAAATAACCTTATAATATAACGTAATATGCAGTGTTTCATTGCAAATAACCTTATAATATAACGTAATATGCAGTGTATCATTGAAAATTCCTTATAATATGACGTAATATGCACTGTATCATTGAAAATACCTTCTAATATATCGTATTTTATTAATGAGAATTCCTTATAATATAACGTAATATGCAGTGTATCATTGAGAATACCTTATAATATAACGTAATATGCAGTGTATCATTGAAAATACCTGATAATATATCTTAATTTGTAGTGTATCATTGAAGATACCTTATAATATATCGTAATTTGTAGTTTATCATTGAAAATACCTTATAATATATCGTAATTTGTAGTGTATCATTGAAAATACCTTATAATATAACGTAATATGCAGTGTATCATTGAAAATACCTTATAATAAAACGTAATATGCAGTGTATCATTGAAAATGCCTTATAATATAACGAAATATGCAGTGTATCATTGAAAATACCTTATAATATATCGGAGTTTATCATTGAAAATACCTTATAACATAACGTAATATACAGTGTAACATTGAAAATACCATATAATATAACGTAATATGCAGTGTATCATTGAAAATACCTTATAATATAACGTAATATGCAGTGTATCATTGAAAATACCTTGTAATATAACGTAATATGCAGTGTATCATTGAAAATGCCTTATAATATAACGAAATATGCAGTGTATCATTGAAAATACCTTATAATATGTCGTAGTTTATCATTGAAAATACCTTATAATATAACGTAATATGCAGTGTATCATTGAAAATGCCTTATAATGTAACGTAATATGGAGTGTTTCAATGAAAATACCTTATAATATATAGTAGTTTATCATTGAAAATACCTTATAACATAACGTAATATACAGTGTAACATTGAAAATACCATATAATATAACGTAATATGCAGTGTATCATTGAAAATACCTTATATTATAACGTAATATGCAGTGTATCATTGAAAATACCTTGTAATATAACGTAATATGCAGTGTATCATTGAAAATGCCTTATAATATAACGAAATATGCAGTGTATCATTGAAAATACCTTATAATATATCGTAATATGCAGTATATCATTTAAAATACCTTATAATATAGCGTAATATGCAGTGTATCATTGAAAATACCTTATAATATATCGTAGTTTATCATTGAAAATGCCTTATAATGTAACGTAATATGGAGTGTTTCAATGAAAATACCTTATAATATAACGGAATATGCAGTGTATCATTGAAAATACCTTATAATATAACGTAATATGCAGTGTATCATTGAAAATACCATATAATATAACGTAATATGCAGTGTATCATTGAAAATACCTTATAATATAACGTAATATGCAGTGTATCATTGAAAATACCTTATAATATAACGTAATATGCAGTATATCATTTAAAATACCTTATAATATAGCGTAATATGCAGTGTATCATTGAAAATACCTTATAATATATCGTAGTTTATCATTGAAAATGCCTTATAATGTAACGTAATATGGAGTGTTTCAATGAAAATACCTTATAATATAACGGAATATGCAGTGTATCATTGAAAATACCTTATAATATATCGTAATATGCAGTGTATCATTGAAAATACCATATAATATAACGTAATATGCAGTGTATCATTGAAAATACCTTATAATATAGCGTAATATGCAGTGTATCATTGAAAATACCTTATAATATAACGAAATATGCAGTGTATCATTGAAAATACCTTATAATATGTCGTAGTTTATCATTGAAAATACCTTATAATATAACGTAATATGCAGTGTATCATTGAAAATGCCTTATAATGTAACGTAATATGGAGTGTTTCAATGAAAATACCTTATAATATATAGTAGTTTATCATTGAAAATACCTTATAACATAACGTAATATACAGTGTAACATTGAAAATACCATATAATATAACGTAATATGCAGTGTATCATTGAAAATACCTTATAATATAACGTAATATGCAGTGTATCATTGAAAATACCTTATAATATATAGTAGTTTATCATTGAAAATACCTTATAACATAACGTAATATACAGTGTAACATTGAAAATACCTTATAATATAACGTACTATGCAGCGTATCATTGAAAATACCTTATAATATATCGTAATATGCAGTGTATCATTGAAAATACCATATAATATAACGTAATATGCAGTGTATCATTGAAAATACCTTATAATATAGCGTAATATGCAGTGTATCATTGAAAATACCTTATAATATAACGAAATATGCAGTGTATCATTGAAAATACCTTATAATATGTCGTAGTTTATCATTGAAAATACCTTATAATATAACGTAATATGCAGTGTATCATTGAAAATGCCTTATAATGTAACGTAATATGGAGTGTTTCAATGAAAATACCTTATAATATATAGTAGTTTATCATTGAAAATACCTTATAACATAACGTAATATACAGTGTAACATTGAAAATACCATATAATATAACGTAATATGCAGTGTATCATTGAAAATTCCTTATAATATGTCGTAATATGCACTGTATCATTGAAAATACCTTCTAATATATCGTATTTTATTAATGAGAATTCCTTATAATATAACGTAATATGCAGTGTATCATTGAGAATACCTTATAATATAACGTAATATGCAGTGTATCATTGAAAATACCTGATAATATATCTTAATTTGTAGTGTATCATTGAAGATACCTTATAATATATCGTAATTTGTAGTTTATCATTGAAAATACCTTATAATATATCGTAATTTGTAGTGTATCACTGAAAATGCCTTATAATATAACGAAATATGCAGTGTATCATTGAAAATACCTTATAATATGTCGTAGTTTATCATTGAAAATACCTTATAATATAACGTAATATGCAGTGTATCATTGAAAATGCCTTATAATGTAACGTAATATGGAGTGTTTCAATGAAAATACCTTATAATATATAGTAGTTTATCATTGAAAATACCTTATAACATAACGTAATATACAGTGTAACATTGAAAATACCATATAATATAACGTAATATGCAGTGTATCATTGAAAATACCTTATATTATAACGTAATATGCAGTGTATCATTGAAAATACCTTGTAATATAACGTAATATGCAGTGTATCATTGAAAATGCCTTATAATATAACGAAATATGCAGTGTATCATTGAAAATACCTTATAATATATCGTAATATGCAGTATATCATTTAAAATACCTTATAATATAGCGTAATATGCAGTGTATCATTGAAAATACCTTATAATATATCGTAGTTTATCATTGAAAATGCCTTATAATGTAACGTAATATGGAGTGTTTCAATGAAAATACCTTATAATATAACGGAATATGCAGTGTATCATTGAAAATACCTTATAATATATCGTAATATGCAGTGTATCATTGAAAATACCATATAATATAACGTAATATGCAGTGTATCATTGAAAATACCTTATAATATAACGTAATATGCAGTGTATCATTGAAAATACCTTATAATATAACGTAATATGCAGTATATCATTTAAAATACCTTATAATATAGCGTAATATGCAGTGTATCATTGAAAATACCTTATAATATATCGTAGTTTATCATTGAAAATGCCTTATAATGTAACGTAATATGGAGTGTTTCAATGAAAATACCTTATAATATAACGGAATATGCAGTGTATCATTGAAAATACCTTATAATATATCGTAATATGCAGTGTATCATTGAAAATACCATATAATATAACGTAATATGCAGTGTATCATTGAAAATACCTTATAATATAGCGTAATATGCAGTGTATCATTGAAAATACCTTATAATATAACGAAATATGCAGTGTATCATTGAAAATACCTTATAATATGTCGTAGTTTATCATTGAAAATACCTTATAATATAACGTAATATGCAGTGTATCATTGAAAATGCCTTATAATGTAACGTAATATGGAGTGTTTCAATGAAAATACCTTATAATATATAGTAGTTTATCATTGAAAATACCTTATAACATAACGTAATATACAGTGTAACATTGAAAATACCATATAATATAACGTAATATGCAGTGTATCATTGAAAATACCTTATAATATAACGTAATATGCAGTGTATCATTGAAAATACCTTATAATATATAGTAGTTTATCATTGAAAATACCTTATAACATAACGTAATATACAGTGTAACATTGAAAATACCTTATAATATAACGTACTATGCAGCGTATCATTGAAAATACCTTATAATATATCGTAATATGCAGTGTATCATTGAAAATACCATATAATATAACGTAATATGCAGTGTATCATTGAAAATACCTTATAATATAGCGTAATATGCAGTGTATCATTGAAAATACCTTATAATATAACGAAATATGCAGTGTATCATTGAAAATACCTTATAATATGTCGTAGTTTATCATTGAAAATACCTTATAATATAACGTAATATGCAGTGTATCATTGAAAATGCCTTATAATGTAACGTAATATGGAGTGTTTCAATGAAAATACCTTATAATATATAGTAGTTTATCATTGAAAATACCTTATAACATAACGTAATATACAGTGTAACATTGAAAATACCATATAATATAACGTAATATGCAGTGTATCATTGAAAATACCTTATATTATAACGTAATATGCAGTGTATCATTGAAAATACCTTGTAATATAACGTAATATGCAGTGTATCATTGAAAATGCCTTATAATATAACGAAATATGCAGTGTATCATTGAAAATACCTTATAATATATCGTAGTTTATCATTGAAAATACCTTATAATATAACGTAATTTGCATTGTATCATTGGAAATAACTTATAATATGACGTAATAAGTAGTGTATCATTGAAAATACCTTATATTATATCGTAGTTTATCATTGAAAATTCCTTATAATATAACGTAATATGCAGTGTATCATTGAAAATACCTTATAATATATCGTAATTTGTAGTGTATCATTGAAGGTACCTTATAATATATCGTAATTTGTAGTGTATAATTGAAAATACCTTATAATATAACGAAATATGCAGTGTATCATTGAAAATACCTTATATTATATCGTAGTTTATCATTGAAAATTCCTTATAATATAACGTAATATGCAGTGTGTCATTGAAAATACCTTATAATATAACGTAATATGCAGTGTATCATTGAGAATACCTTATAATATAACGTAATATGCAGTGTTTCATTGCAAATAACCTTATACTACAACGTAATATACAGTATATCATTGAAAATACCTTATAATATATCGTAATATGTAGTTTATCATTGTAAATACCTTATAACATATCGTAATTTGTAGTTTATCATTGAAAATACCTTATAATATATCGTAATTTGTAGTGTATCATTGAGAATACCTTATAATATAACGTAATATGCAGTGTATCATTGAAAATACCTTATAATAAAACGTAATATGCAGTGTATCATTGAAAATGCCTTATAATATAACGAAATATGCAGTGTATCATTGAAAATACCTTATAATATATCGTAGTTTATCATTGAAAATACCTTATAATATAACGTAATTTGCATTGTATCATTGGAAATAACTTATAATATGACGTAATAAGTAGTGTATCATTGAAAATACCTTATATTATATCGTAGTTTATCATTGAAAATTCCTTATAATATAACGTAATATGCAGTGTTTCATTGCAAATAACCTTATAATATAACGTAATATGCAGTGTTTCATTGCAAATAACCTTATAATATAACGTAATATGCAGTGTATCATTGAAAATTCCTTATAATATGACGTAATATGCACTGTATCATTGAAAATACCTTCTAATATATCGTATTTTATTAATGAGAATTCCTTATAATATAACGTAATATGCAGTGTATCATTGAGAATACCTTATAATATAACGTAATATGCAGTGTATCATTGAAAATACCTGATAATATATCGTAATTTGTAGTGTATCATTGAAGATACCTTATAATATATCGTAATTTGTAGTGTATAATTGAAAATACCTTATAATATAACGAAATATGCAGTGTATCACTGAAAATACCTTATATTATATCGTAGTTTATCATTGAAAATACCTTATAATATAACGTAATATGCATTGTATCATTGAATATACCTTATAATATAACGTAATTTGCAGTGTATCAATGAAAATACCTTATAATATAACGTGATATGCAATGTATCATTGAAAATAGCTTATAATATAACGTAATTTGTAGTGTATCTTTGAAAATACCTTATAATATATCGTAATTTGTAGTGTAACATTGAAGATACCTTATAATATATCGTAATTTGTAGTTTATCATTGAAAATACCTTATAATATATCGTAATTTGTAGTGTATCATTGAAAATACCTTATAATATAACGTAATATGCAGTGTATCATTGAAAATACCTTATAATAAAACGTAATATGCAGTGTATCATTGAAAATGCCTTATAATATAACGAAATATGCAGTGTATCATTGAAAATACCTTATATTATATCGTAGTTTATCATTGAAAATTCCTTATAATATTACGTAATATGCAGTGTTTCATTGCAAATAACCTTATAATATAACGTAATATGCAGTGTTTCATTGCAAATAACCTTATAATATAACGTAATATGCAGTGTATCATTGAAAATTCCTTATAATATGTCGTAATATGCACTGTATCATTGAAAATACCTTCTAATATATCGTATTTTATTAATGAGAATTCCTTATAATATAACGTAATATGCAGTGTATCATTGAGAATACCTTATAATATAACGTAATATGCAGTGTATCATTGAAAATACCTGATAATATATCGTAATTTGTAGTGTATCATTGAAGATACCTTATAATATATCGTAATTTGTAGTTTATCATTGAAAATACCTTATAATATATCGTAATTTGTAGTGTATCATTGAAAATACCTTATAATATAACGTAATATGCAGTGTATCATTGAAAATACCTTATAATAAAACGTAATATGCAGTGTATCATTGAAAATGCCTTATAATATAACGAAATATGCAGTGTATCATTGAAAATACCTTATAATATATCGGAGTTTATCATTGAAAATACCTTATAACATAACGTAATATACAGTGTAACATTGAAAATACCATATAATATAACGTAATATGCAGTGTATCATTGAAAATACCTTATATTATAACGTAATATGCAGTGTATCATTGAAAATACCTTGTAATATAACGTAATATGCAGTGTATCATTGAAAATGCCTTATAATATAACGAAATATGCAGTGTATCATTGAAAATACCTTATAATATGTCGTAGTTTATCATTGAAAATACCTTATAATATAACGTAATATGCAGTGTATCATTGAAAATGCCTTATAATGTAACGTAATATGGAGTGTTTCAATGAAAATACCTTATAATATATAGTAGTTTATCATTGAAAATACCTTATAATATATCGTAGTTTATCATTGAAAATACCTTATAATATAACGTAATTTGCATTGTATCATTGGAAATAACTTATAATATGACGTAATAAGTAGTGTATCATTGAAAATACCTTATATTATATCGTAGTTTATCATTGAAAATTCCTTATAATATAACGTAATATGCAGTGTATCATTGAAAATACCTTATAATATATCGTAATTTGTAGTGTATCATTGAAGGTACCTTATAATATATCGTAATTTGTAGTGTATAATTGAAAATACCTTATAATATAACGAAATATGCAGTGTATCACTGAAAATACCTTATATTATATCGTAGTTTATCATTGAAAATTCCTTATAATATAACGTAATATGCAGTGTATCATTGAAAATACCTTATAATATAACGTAATATGCAGTGTATCATTGAAAATACCTTATAATATAACGTAATATGCAGTGTTTCATTGCAAATAACCTTATACTACAACGTAATATACAGTATATCATTGAAAATACCTTATAATATATCGTAATATGTAGTTTATCATTGTAAATACCTTATAACATATCGTAATTTGTAGTTTATCATTGAAAATACCTTATAATATATCGTAATATGCAGTGTATCATTGAGAATACCTTATAATATAACGTAATATGCAGTGTATCATTGAAAATACCTTATAATAAAACGTAATATGCAGTGTATCATTGAAAATGCCTTATAATATAACGAAATATGCAGTGTATCATTGAAAATACCTTATAATATATCGTAGTTTATCATTGAAAATACCTTATAATATAACGTAATTTGCATTGTATCATTGGAAATAACTTATAATATGACGTAATAAGTAGTGTATCATTGAAAATACCTTATATTATATCGTAGTTTATCATTGAAAATTCCTTATAATATAACGTAATATGCAGTGTTTCATTGCAAATAACCTTATAATATAACGTAATATGCAGTGTTTCATTGCAAATAACCTTATAATATAACGTAATATGCAGTGTATCATTGAAAATTCCTTATAATATGACGTAATATGCACTGTATCATTGAAAATACCTTCTAATATATCGTATTTTATTAATGAGAATTCCTTATAATATAACGTAATATGCAGTGTATCATTGAGAATACCTTATAATATAACGTAATATGCAGTGTATCATTGAAAATACCTGATAATATATCGTAATTTGTAGTGTATCATTGAAGATACCTTATAATATATCGTAATTTGTAGTGTATAATTGAAAATACCTTATAATATAACGAAATATGCAGTGTATCACTGAAAATACCTTATATTATATCGTAGTTTATCATTGAAAATACCTTATAATATAACGTAATATGCATTGTATCATTGAATATACCTTATAATATAACGTAATTTGCAGTGTATCAATGAAAATACCTTATAATATAACGTGATATGCAATGTATCATTGAAAATAGCTTATAATATAACGTAATTTGTAGTGTATCATTGAAAATACCTTATAATATAACGTAATATGCAGTGTATCATTGAAAATACCTTATAATAAAACGTAATATGCAGTGTATCATTGAAAATGCCTTATAATATAACGAAATATGCAGTGTATCATTGAAAATACCTTATATTATATCGTAGTTTATCATTGAAAATTCCTTATAATATTACGTAATATGCAGTGTTTCATTGCAAATAACCTTATAATATAACGTAATATGCAGTGTTTCATTGCAAATAACCTTATAATATAACGTAATATGCAGTGTATCATTGAAAATTCCTTATAATATGTCGTAATATGCACTGTATCATTGAAAATACCTTCTAATATATCGTATTTTATTAATGAGAATTCCTTATAATATAACGTAATATGCAGTGTATCATTGAGAATACCTTATAATATAACGTAATATGCAGTGTATCATTGAAAATACCTGATAATATATCTTAATTTGTAGTGTATCATTGAAAATACCTTATAATATAACGTAATATGCAGTGTATCATTGAAAATACCTTATAATAAAACGTAATATGCAGTGTATCATTGAAAATGCCTTATAATATAACGAAATATGCAGTGTATCATTGAAAATACCTTATAATATATCGGAGTTTATCATTGAAAATACCTTATAATATAACGTAATTTGCATTGTATCATTGGAAATAACTTATAATATGACGTAATATGTAGTGTATCATTGAAAATACCTTATATTATATCGTAGTTTATCATTGAAAATTCCTTATAATATAACGTAATATGCAGTGTTTCATTGCAAATAACCTTATAATATAACGTAATATGCAGTGTATCATTGAAAATTCCTTATAATATGACGTAATATGCAGTGTATCATTGAAAATACCTTCTAATATATCGTAGTTTATTAATGAGAATTCCTTATAATATAACGTAATATGCAGTGTATCATTGAGAATACCTTATAATATAACGTAATATGCAGTGTATCATTGAAAATACCTTATAATATATCGTAATTTGTAGTGTATCATTGAAGGTACCTTATAATATATCGTAATTTGTAGTGTATAATTGAAAATACCTTATAATATAACGAAATATGCAGTGTATCACTGAAAATACCTTATATTATATCGTAGTTTATCATTGAAAATTCCTTATCATATAACGTAATATGCAGTGTGTCATTGAAAATACCTTATAATATAACGTAATATGCCGTGTATTATTGAAAATACCTTATAATATAACGTAATATACAGTGTGTCATTGAAAATACCTTATAATATATCGTAATTTGTAGTGTATCATTGAAAATACCTTATAATATAACGTAATATGCAGTGTATCATTGAAAATACCTTATAATAAAACGTAATATGCAGTGTATCATTGAAAATGCCTTATAATATAACGAAATATGCAGTGTATCATTGAAAATACATTATAATATATCGTAGTTTATCATTGAAAATACCTTATAATATAACGTAATTTGCATTGTATCATTGGAAATAACTTATAATATGACGTAATAAGTAGTGTATCATTGAAAATACCTTATATTATATCGTAGTTTATCATTGAAAATACCTTATAATAAAACGTAATATGCAGTATATCATTGAAAATGCCTTATAATATAACGAAATATGCAGTGTATCATTGAAAATACCTTATAATATATCGGAGTTTATCATTGAAAATACCTTATAATATAACGTAATTTGCATTGTATCATTGGAAATAACTTATAATATGACGTAATATGTAGTGTATCATTGAAAATACCTTATATTATATCGTAGTTTATCATTGAAAATTCCTTATAATATAACGTAATATGCAGTGTTTCATTGCAAATAACCTTATAATATAAAGTAATATGCAGTGTATCATTGAAAATTCCTTATAATTTAACGTAATATGCAGTGTATCATTGAAAATACCTTTTAATATAACGTTACATACAGTGTTTCATTGCAAATAACCTTATACTACAACGTAATATACAGTATATCATTGGAAATAACTTATAATATGTCGTAATATGTAGTGTATCATTGGAAATACCTTATATTATATCGTAGTTTATCATTGAAAATTCCTTATAATATAACGTAATATGCAGTGTTTCATTGCAAATAACCTTATAATATAACGTAATATGCAGTGTATCATTGAAAATTCCTTATAATATGACGTAATATGCAGTGTATCATTGAAAATACCTTCTAATATATCGTAGTTTATCATTGAAAATTCCTTATAATATAACGTAATATGCAGTGTGTCATTGAAAATACCTTATAATATAACGTAATATGCAGTGTATCATTGAGAATACCTTATAATATAACGTAATATACAGTGTATCATTGAAAATACCTTATAATATATCGTAATTTGTAGTGTATCATTGAAAATACCTTATAATATAACGTAATATGCAGTGTATCATTGAAAATACCTTATAATAAAACGTAATATGCAGTGTATCATTGAAAATGCCTTATAATATAACGAAATATGCAGTGTATCATTGAAAATACATTATAATATATCGTAGTTTATCATTGAAAATACCTTATAATATAACGTAATTTGCATTGTATCATTGGAAATAACTTATAATATAACGTAATATGCATTGTATCATTGAATATACCTTATAATATAACGTAATTTGCAGTGTATCAATGAAAATACCTTATAATATAACGTGATATGCAATGTATCATTGAAAATAGCTTATAATATAACGTAATTTGTAGTGTATCTTTGAAAATACCTTATAATATATCGTAATTTGTAGTGTAACATTGAAGATACCTTATAATATATCGTAATTTGTAGTTTATCATTGAAAATACCTTATAATATATCGTAATTTGTAGTGTATCATTGAAAATACCTTATAATATAACGTAATATGCAGTGTATCATTGAAAATACCTTATAATAAAACGTAATATGCAGTGTATCATTGAAAATGCCTTATAATATAACGAAATATGCAGTGTATCATTGAAAATACCTTATATTATATCGTAGTTTATCATTGAAAATTCCTTATAATATTACGTAATATGCAGTGTTTCATTGCAAATAACCTTATAATATAACGTAATATGCAGTGTTTCATTGCAAATAACCTTATAATATAACGTAATATGCAGTGTATCATTGAAAATTCCTTATAATATGTCGTAATATGCACTGTATCATTGAAAATACCTTCTAATATATCGTATTTTATTAATGAGAATTCCTTATAATATAACGTAATATGCAGTGTATCATTGAGAATACCTTATAATATAACGTAATATGCAGTGTATCATTGAAAATACCTGATAATATATCTTAATTTGTAGTGTATCATTGAAGATACCTTATAATATATCGTAATTTGTAGTTTATCATTGAAAATACCTTATAATATATCGTAATTTGTAGTGTATCATTGAAAATACCTTATAATATAACGTAATATGCAGTGTATCATTGAAAATACCTTATAATAAAACGTAATATGCAGTGTATCATTGAAAATGCCTTATAATATAACGAAATATGCAGTGTATCATTGAAAATACCTTATAATATATCGGAGTTTATCATTGAAAATACCTTATAATATAACGTAATTTGCATTGTATCATTGGAAATAACTTATAATATGACGTAATATGTAGTGTATCATTGAAAATACCTTATATTATATCGTAGTTTATCATTGAAAATTCCTTATAATATAACGTAATATGCAGTGTTTCATTGCAAATAACCTTATAATATAACGTAATATGCAGTGTATCATTGAAAATTCCTTATAATATGACGTAATATGCAGTGTATCATTGAAAATACCTTCTAATATATCGTAGTTTATTAATGAGAATTCCTTATAATATAACGTAATATGCAGTGTATCATTGAGAATACCTTATAATATAACGTAATATGCAGTGTATCATTGAAAATACCTTATAATATATCGTAATTTGTAGTGTATCATTGAAAATACCTTATAATATAACGTAATATGCAGTGTATCATTGAAAATACCTTATAATAAAACGTAATATGCAGTGTATCATTGAAAATGCCTTATAATATAACGAAATATGCAGTGTATCATTGAAAATACATTATAATATATCGTAGTTTATCATTGAAAATACCTTATAATATAACGTAATTTGCATTGTATCATTGGAAATAACTTATAATATGACGTAATAAGTAGTGTATCATTGAAAATACCTTATATTATATCGTAGTTTATCATTGAAAATACCTTATAATAAAACGTAATATGCAGTATATCATTGAAAATGCCTTATAATATAACGAAATATGCAGTGTATCATTGAAAATACCTTATAATATATCGGAGTTTATCATTGAAAATACCTTATAATATAACGTAATTTGCATTGTATCATTGGAAATAACTTATAATATGACGTAATATGTAGTGTATCATTGAAAATACCTTATATTATATCGTAGTTTATCATTGAAAATTCCTTATAATATAACGTAATATGCAGTGTTTCATTGCAAATAACCTTATAATATAAAGTAATATGCAGCGTATCATTGAAAATTCCTTATAATTTAACGTAATATGCAGTGTATCATTGAAAATACCTTTTAATATAACGTTACATACAGTGTTTCATTGCAAATAACCTTATACTACAACGTAATATACAGTATATCATTGGAAATAACTTATAATATGTCGTAATATGTAGTGTATCATTGGAAATACCTTATATTATATCGTAGTTTATCATTGAAAATTCCTTATAATATAACGTAATATGCAGTGTTTCATTGCAAATAACCTTATAATATAACGTAATATGCAGTGTATCATTGAAAATTCCTTATAATATGACGTAATATGCAGTGTATCATTGAAAATACCTTCTAATATATCGTAGTTTATCATTGAAAATTCCTTATAATATAACGTAATATGCAGTGTGTCATTGAAAATACCTTATAATATAACGTAATATGCAGTGTATCATTGAGAATACCTTATAATATAACGTAATATACAGTGTATCATTGAAAATACCTTATAATATATCGTAATTTGTAGTGTATCATTGAAAATACCTTATAATATAACGTAATATGCAGTGTATCATTGAAAATACCTTATAATAAAACGTAATATGCAGTGTATCATTGAAAATGCCTTATAATATAACGAAATATGCAGTGTATCATTGAAAATACATTATAATATATCGTAGTTTATCATTGAAAATACCTTATAATATAACGTAATTTGCATTGTATCATTGGAAATAACTTATAATATGACGTAATAAGTAGTGTATCATTGAAAATACCTTATATTATATCGTAGTTTATCATTGAAAATTCCTTATAATATAACGTAATATGCAGTGTTTCATTGCAAATAACCTTATAATATAACGTAATATGCAGTGTTTCATTGCAAATAACCTTATAATATAACGTAATATGCAGTGTATCATTGAAAATTCCTTATAATATGACGTAATATGCACTGTATCATTGAAAATACCTTCTAATATATCGTATTTTATTAATGAGAATTCCTTATAATATAACGTAATATGCAGTGTATCATTGAGAATACCTTATAATATAACGTAATATGCAGTGTATCATTGAAAATACCTGATAATATATCGTAATTTGTAGTGTATCATTGAAGATACCTTATAATATATCGTAATTTGTAGTTTATCATTGAAAATACCTTATAATATATCGTAATTTGTAGTGTATCATTGAAAATACCTTATAATATAACGTAATATGCAGTGTATCATTGAAAATACCTTATAATAAAACGTAATATGCAGTGTATCATTGAAAATGCCTTATAATATAACGAAATATGCAGTGTATCATTGAAAATACCTTATAATATATCGGAGTTTATCATTGAAAATACCTTCTAATATAACGTAATTTGCATTGTATCATTGGAAATAACTTATAATATGACGTAATATGTAGTGTATCATTGAAAATACCTTATATTATATCGTAGTTTATCATTGAAAATTCCTTATAATATAACGTAATATGCAGTGTATCATTGAAAATACCTTATAATATAACGTAATATGCAGTGTATCATTGAAAATACCTTATAATATATCGTAATTTGTAGTGTATCATTGAAAATACCTTATAATATAACGTAATATGCAGTGTATCATTGAAAATACCTTATAATAAAACGTAATATGCAGTGTATCATTGAAAATGCCTTATAATATAACGAAATATGCAGTGTATCATTGAAAATACCTTATAATATATCGGAGTTTATCATTGAAAATACCTTATAATATAACGTAATTTGCATTGTATCATTGGAAATAACTTATAATATGACGTAATATGTAGTGTATCATTGAAAATACCTTATATTATATCGTAGTTTATCATTGAAAATTCCTTATAATATAACGTAATATGCAGTGTTTCATTGCAAATAACCTTATAATATAAAGTAATATGCAGTGTATCATTGAAAATTCGTTATAATATAACGTAATATGCAGTGTATCATTGAAAATACCTTTTAATATAACGTTACATACAGTGTTTCATTGCAAATAACCTTATACTACAACGTAATATACAGTATATCATAGAAAATACCTTATAATATATCGTAATATGTAGTTTATCATTGTAAATACCTTATAACATAACGTAATTTGCAGTGTATCATTGGAAATAACTTATAATATGTCGTAATATGTAGTGTATCATTGGAAATACCTTATATTATATCGTAGTTTATCATTGAAAATTCCTTATAATATAACGTAATATGCAGTGTTTCATTGCAAATAACCTTATAATATAACGTAATATGCAGTGTATCATTGAAAATTCCTTATAATATGACGTAATATGCGGTGTATCATTGAAAATACCTTCTAATATATCGTAGTTTATTAATGAGAATTCCTTATAATATAACGTAATATGCAGTGTATCATTGAGAATACCTTATAATATATCGTAATTTGTAGTGTATCATTGAAAATACCTTATAATATAACGTAATATGCAGTGTATCATTGAAAATACCTTACAATAAAACGTAATATGCAGTGTATCATTGAAAATGCCTTATAATATAACGAAATATGCAGTGTATCATTGAAAATACATTATAATATATCGTAGTTTATCATTGAAAATACCTTATAATATAACGTAATTTGCATTGTATCATTGGAAATAACTTATAATATGACGTAATAAGTAGTGTATCATTGAAAATACCTTATATTATATCGTAGTTTATCATTGAAAATTCCTTATAATATAACGTAATATGCAGTGTTTCATTGCAAATAACCTTATAATATAAAGTAATATGCAGTGTATCATTGAAAATTCGTTATAATATAACGTAATATGCAGTGTATCATTGAAAATACCTTTTAATATAACGTTACATACAGTGTTTCATTGCAAATAACCTTATACTACAACGTAATATACAGTATATCATAGAAAATACCTTATAATATATCGTAATATGTAGTTTATCATTGTAAATACCTTATAACATAACGTAATTTGCAGTGTATCATTGGAAATAACTTATAATATGTCGTAATATGTAGTGTATCATTGGAAATACCTTATATTATATCGTAGTTTATCATTGAAAATTCCTTATAATATAACGTAATATGCAGTGTTTCATTGCAAATAACCTTATAATATAACGTAATATGCAGTGTATCATTGAAAATTCCTTATAATATGACGTAATATGCAGTGTATCATTGAAAATACCTTCTAATATATCGTAGTTTATTAATGAGAATTCCTTATAATATAACGTAATATGCAGTGTATCATTGAGAATACCTTATAATATATCGTAATTTGTAGTGTATCATTGAAAATACCTTATAATATAACGTAATATGCAGTGTATCATTGAAAATACCTTATAATAAAACGTAATATGCAGTGTATCATTGAAAATGGCTTATAATATAACGAAATATGCAGTGTATCATTGAAAATACATTATAATATATCGTAGTTTATCATTGAAAATACCTTATAATATAACGTAATTTGCATTGTATCATTGGAAATAACTTATAATATGACGTAATAAGTAGTGTATCATTGAAAATACCTTATATTATATCGTAGTTTATCATTGAAAATTCCTTATAATATAACGTAATATGCAGTGTTTCATTGCAAATAACCTTATAATATAACGTAATATGCAGTGTATCATTGAAAATTCCTTATAATATGACGTAATATGCAGTGTATCATTGAAAATACCTTCTAATATATCGTAGTTTATTAATGAGAATTCCTTATAATATAACGTAATATGCAGTGTATCATTGAGAATACCTTATAATATAACGTAATATGCAGTGTATCATTGAAAATACCTTATAATATATCGTAATTTGTAGTGTATCATTGAAGGTACCTTATAATATATCGTAATTTGTAGTGTATAATTGAAAATACCTTATAATATAACGAAATATGCAGTGTATCACTGAAAATACCTTATATTATATCGTAGTTTATCATTGAAAATTCCTTATAATATTACGTAATATGCAGTGTTTCATTGCAAATAACCTTATAATATAACGTAATATGCAGTGTTTCATTGCAAATAACCTTATAATATAACGTAATATGCAGTGTATCATTGAAAATTCCTTATAATATGACGTAATATGCACTGTATCATTGAAAATACCTTCTAATATATCGTATTTTATTAATGAGAATTCCTTATAATATAACGTAATATGCAGTGTATCATTGAGAATACCTCATAATATAACGTAATATGCAGTGTATCATTGAAAATACCTGATAATATATCGTAATTTGTAGTGTATCATTGAAGATACCTTATAATATATCGTAATTTGTAGTTTATCATTGAAAATACCTTATAATATATCGTAATTTGTAGTGTATCATTGAAAATACCTTATAATATAACGTAATATGCAGTGTATCATTGAAAATACCTTATAATAAAACGTAATATGCAGTGTATCATTGAAAATGCCTTATAATATAACGAAATATGCAGTGTATCATTGAAAATACATTCTAATATATCGTAGTTTATCATTGAAAATACCTTATAATATAACGAAATATGCAGTGTATCATTGAAAATACCTTATAGTTAGTCGTAGTTTATCATTGAAAATACCTTATAATACAACGTAATATGCAGTGTATCATTGAAAATACCTTATAATATAACGTAATATGCAGTGTATCATTGAAAATACCTTATAATATAGCGTACTATGCAGTGTATCATTGAAAATACCTTATAATATAGCGTAATATGCAGTGTATCATTGAAAATACCTTATAATATAACGTAATATGCAGTGTATCATTGAAAATACCTTATAATATAACGTAATATGCAGTATATCATTTAAAATACCTTATAATATAGCGTAATATGCAGTGTATCATTGAAAATACCTTATAATATATCGTAGTTTATCATTGAAAATGCCTTATAATGTAACGTAATATGGAGTGTTTCAATGAAAATACCTTATAATATAACGGAATATGCAGTGTATCATTGAAAATACCTTATAATATATCGTAATATGCAGTGTATCATTGAAAATACCATATAATATAACGTAATATGCAGTGTATCATTGAAAATACCTTATAATATAACGTAATATGCAGTGTATCATTGAAAATACCTTATAATATAACGTAATATGCAGTATATCATTTAAAATACCTTATAATATAGCGTAATATGCAGTGTATCATTGAAAATACCTTATAATATATCGTAGTTTATCATTGAAAATGCCTTATAATGTAACGTAATATGGAGTGTTTCAATGAAAATACCTTATAATATAACGGAATATGCAGTGTATCATTGAAAATACCTTATAATATATCGTAATATGCAGTGTATCATTGAAAATACCATATAATATAACGTAATATGCAGTGTATCATTGAAAATACCTTATAATATAGCGTAATATGCAGTGTATCATTGAAAATACCTTATAATATAACGAAATATGCAGTGTATCATTGAAAATACCTTATAATATGTCGTAGTTTATCATTGAAAATACCTTATAATATAACGTAATATGCAGTGTATCATTGAAAATGCCTTATAATGTAACGTAATATGGAGTGTTTCAATGAAAATACCTTATAATATATAGTAGTTTATCATTGAAAATACCTTATAACATAACGTAATATACAGTGTAACATTGAAAATACCATATAATATAACGTAATATGCAGTGTATCATTGAAAATACCTTATAATATAACGTAATATGCAGTGTATCATTGAAAATACCTTATAATATATAGTAGTTTATCATTGAAAATACCTTATAACATAACGTAATATACAGTGTAACATTGAAAATACCTTATAATATAACGTACTATGCAGCGTATCATTGAAAATACCTTATAATATATCGTAATATGCAGTGTATCATTGAAAATACCATATAATATAACGTAATATGCAGTGTATCATTGAAAATACCTTATAATATAGCGTAATATGCAGTGTATCATTGAAAATACCTTATAATATAACGAAATATGCAGTGTATCATTGAAAATACCTTATAATATGTCGTAGTTTATCATTGAAAATACCTTATAATATAACGTAATATGCAGTGTATCATTGAAAATGCCTTATAATGTAACGTAATATGGAGTGTTTCAATGAAAATACCTTATAATATATAGTAGTTTATCATTGAAAATACCTTATAACATAACGTAATATACAGTGTAACATTGAAAATACCATATAATATAACGTAATATGCAGTGTATCATTGAAAATACCTTATATTATAACGTAATATGCAGTGTATCATTGAAAATACCTTGTAATATAACGTAATATGCAGTGTATCATTGAAAATACCTTATAATATAACGTAATATGCAGTGTATCATTGAAAATACCTTCTAATATATCGTAGTATATCATTGAAAATACATTATAAAATAACGAAATATGCAGTGTATCATTGAAAATACCTTATAGTTAGTCGTAGTTTATCATAGAAAATACCTTATAATACAACGTAATATGCAGTGTATCATTGAAAATACCTTACAATATAACGTAATATACAGTGTATCATTGAAAATACCTTATAATATAGCGTACTATGCAGTGTATCATTGAAAATACCTTATAATATAACGTAATATGCAGTGTATCATTGAAAATACCTTATAATATAACGAAATATGCAGTGTATCAGTGAAAATACCTTATAATATAGCGTAATATGCAGTGTATCATTGAAAATACCTTATAATATATCGTAGTTTATCATTGAAAATGCCTTATAATGAAACGGAATATGCAGTGTATCATTGAAAATACCTTATAATATAACGTAATATGCATTGTATCATTGAAAATACCTTATAATATAACGTAATATGCAGTATATCATTTAAAATACCTTATAATATAGCGTAATATGCAGTGTATCATTGAAAATACCTTATAATATATCGTAGTTTATCATTGAAAATGCCTTATAATGTAACGTAATATGGAGTGTTTCAATGAAAATACCTTATAATATAACGGAATATGCAGAGTATCATTGAAAATAACTTATAATATAACGGAATTTGTAGTGTATCATTGAAAATACCTTATAATATAACGAAATATGCAGTGTGTCATTGAACATACCTTATATTATGTCGTAGTTTATCATTGAAAATACCTTATAGTATAACGTAATATGCAGTGTATCATTGAAAATACCTTATAACATAACGTAAATTGCAGAGTATCATTGAAAATACCTTATGATATAACGTAATATGCAGTGTATCTTTGAAAATACCTTATAAAATAACGTAATATGCAGTGTATCGTTGAAAATACCTTATGATATAACGTAATATGCAGTGTATCATTGAAAATAACTTATAATATAACGAAATATGCATTGTGTCATTGAAAAGACCTTATAATATAACGTAATATGCAGTGTATCATTGAAAATACCTTATAATATAACGTCATATGCAGTGTATCATTGAAAATACCTTATAATATAACGTTATATGCATTGTATCATTGAAAATACCTTATAATATAACGTAATTTGCAGTGTATCAATGAAAATACCTTATAATATAACGTGATATGCAATGTATCATTGAAAATAGCTTATAATATAACGTAATTTGTAGTGTATCTTTGAAAATACCTTATAATATAACGTAATATGCAGTGTATCGTTGAAAATACCTTATAATATAACGTAATATGCAGTGTATCGTTGAAAATACCTTATGATATAACGTAATATGCAGTGTATCATTGAAAATAACTTATAATATAACGAAATATGCATTGTGTCATTGAAAAGACCTTATAATATAACGTAATATGCATTGTATCATTGAAAATGCCTTATAATATATCGGAATTTATAGTGTATCTTTGAAAATACCTTATAATATAACGAAATATGCAGTGTGTCATTGAACATACCTTATATTATGTCGTAGTTTATCATTAAAAATACGTTATAGTATAACGTAATATGCAGTGTATCATTGAAAATAACTTATAATATAACGAAATAAGCAGTCTGTCATTGAAAAGACCTTGTAATATAACGTAATATGCAGTGTATCATAGAAAACACCTTATAATATAACGAAATATGCAGTGTATCATTGAAAATACCTTATAATATATCGTAGTTTATCATTGAAAATACCTTATAATGTATCGTAATAAGCAGTGTGTCATTGAAAAGACCTTATAATATAACGAAATATGCAGTGTATCATTGAAAATACCTTATAATATGTCGTAGTTTAACATTGAAAATACCCAATAATATAACGTAATATGCAGTGTATCATTGAAAATACCTTATAACATAACGTAAATTGCAGAGTATCATTGAAAATACCTTATATTATAACGTAATATGCAGTGTATCATTTAAAATACCTTGTAATATAACGTAATATGCAGTGTATCATTGAAAATGCCTTATAATGTAACGTAATATGGAGTGTTTCAATGAAAATACCTTATAATACAACGTAATATGCAGTGTATCATTGAAAATACCTATTAATATAACGTAATATGCAGTGTATCATTGAAAATACCTAATAATATAACGTACATTGCAGCGTATTACTGAAAATACCTTCTAATATATCGTAGTTTATCATTGAAAATACCTTATAATATAACGTAATATGCAGTGTATCATTGAAAATACCTTATAATATAACGTAATATGCAGTGTATCATTGAAAATACCTTATAATATAACGTAATATGCAGTGTATCATTGAAAATGCCTTATAATGTAACGTAATATGCAGTGTATCATTGAAAATACCTTATAATATAACGTACATTGCAGCGTATCACTGAAAATACCTTCTAATATATCGTAGTTTATCATTGAAAATACCTTATAATATGTCGGAGTTTATCATTGAAAATACCTTATAATATAACGTAATATGCAGTGTATCATTGAAAATGCCTTATAATGTAACGTAATATGGAGTGTTTCAATGAAAATACCTTATAATATATAGTAGTTTATCATTGAAAATACCTTATAACATAACGTAATATACAGTGTAACATTGAAAATACCATATAATATAACGTAATATGCAGTGTATCATTGAAAATACCTTATATTATAACGTAATATGCAGTGTATCATTTAAAATACCTTGTAATATAACGTAATATGCAGCGTATCATTGAAAATACCTTATAATATAACGTAATATGCAGTGTATCATTGAAAATACATTCTAATATATCGTAGTTTATCATTGAAAATACCTTATAATATAACGAAATATGCAGTGTATCATTGAAAATACCTTATAGTTAGTCGTAGTTTATCATTGAAAATACCTTATAATACAACGTAATATGCAGTGTATCATTGAAAATACCTTATAATATAACGTAATATACAGTGTATCATTGAAAATACCTTATAATATAGCGTACTATGCAGTGTATCATTGAAAATACCTTATAATATTTCGTAATTTGTAGTGTATCATTGAAAATACCTTATAATATAGCGTAATATGCAGTGTATCATTGAAAATACCTTATAATATAACGTAATATGCAGTGTATCATTGAAAATACCTTATAATATAACGTAATATGCAGTATATCATTTAAAATACCTTATAATATAGCGTAATATGCAGTGTATCATTGAAAATACCTTATAATATATCGTAGTTTATCATTGAAAATGCCTTATAATGTAACGTAATATGGAGTGTTTCAATGAAAATACCTTATAATATAACGGAATATGCAGTGTATCATTGAAAATACCTTATAATATATCGTAATATGCAGTGTATCATTGAAAATACCATATAATATAACGTAATATGCAGTGTATCATTGAAAATACCTTATAATATAGCGTAATATGCAGTGTATCATTGAAAATACCTTATAATATAACGAAATATGCAGTGTATCATTGAAAATACCTTATAATATGTCGTAGTTTATCATTGAAAATACCTTATAATATAACGTAATATGCAGTGTATCATTGAAAATGCCTTATAATGTAACGTAATATGGAGTGTTTCAATGAAAATACCTTATAATATATAGTAGTTTATCATTGAAAATACCTTATAACATAACGTAATATACAGTGTAACATTGAAAATACCATATAATATAACGTAATATGCAGTGTATCATTGAAAATACCTTATATTATAACGTAATATGCAGTGTATCATTTAAAATACCTTGTAATATAACGTAATATGCAGTGTATCATTGGAAATACCTTATAATATAACGTAATATGCAGTGTATCATTGGAAATACCTTCTAATATATCGTAGTTTATCATTGAAAATACCTTATAATATAACGAAATATGCAGTGTATCATTGAAAATACCTTATAGTTAGTCGTAGTTTATCATTGAAAATACCTTATAATACAACGTAATATGCAGTGTATCATTGAAAATACCTTATAATATAACGTAATATACAGTGTATCATTGAAAATACCTTATAATATAGCGTACTATGCAGTGTATCATTGAAAATACCTTATAATATAACGTAATATGCAGTGTATCATTGAAAATACCTTATAATATAACGTAATATGCAGTGTATCATTGAAAATACCTTATAATATAGCGTAATATGCAGTATATCATTGAAAATACCTTATAATATAGCGTAATATGCAGTGTATCATTGAAAATACCGTATAATATAACGAAATATGCAGTGTATCATTGAAAATACCTTATAATATGTCGTAGTTTATCATTGAAAATACCTTATAATATAACGTAATATGCAGTGTATCATTGAAAATGCCTTATAATGTAACGTAATATGGAGTGTTTCAATGAAAATACCTTATAATACAACGTAATATGCAGTGTATCATTGAAAATACCTAATAATATAACGTAATATGCAGTGTATCATTGAAAATACCTAATAATATAACGTACATTGCAGCGTATCACTGAAAATACCTTCTAATATATCGTAGTTTATCATTGAAAATACCTTATAATATAACGTAATATACAGTGTATCATTGAAAATACCTTATAATATAACGTAATATGCAGTGTGTCATTGAAAATACCTTATAATATATAGTAGTTTATCATTGAAAATACCTTATAACATAACGTAATATACAGTGTAACATTGAAAATACCTTATAATATAACGTACTATGCAGCGTATCATTGAAAATACCTTATAATATATCGTAATATGCAGTGTATCATTGAAAATACCATATAATATAACGTAATATGCAGTGTATCATTGAAAATACCTTATAATATAGCGTAATATGCAGTGTATCATTGAAAATACCTTATAATATAACGTAATATGCAGTGTATCATTGAAAATACCTTATAATATAACGTAATATGCAGTATATCATTTAAAATACCTTATAATATAGCGTAATATGCAGTGTATCATTGAAAATACCTTATAATATATCGTAGTTTATCATTGAAAATGCCTTATAATGTAACGTAATATGGAGTGTTTCAATGAAAATACCTTATAATATAACGGAATATGCAGTGTATCATTGAAAATACCTTATAATATATCGTAATATGCAGTGTATCATTGAAAATACCTTATAATATATAGTAGTTTATCATTGAAAATACCTTATAACATAACGTAATATACAGTGTAACATTGAAAATACCTTATAATATAACGTACTATGCAGCGTATCATTGAAAATACCTTATAATATATCGTAATATGCAGTGTATCATTGAAAATACCATATAATATAACGTAATATGCAGTGTATCATTGAAAATACCTTATAATATAGCGTAATATGCAGTGTATCATTGAAAATACCTTATAATATAACGAAATATGCAGTGTATCATTGAAAATACCTTATAATATGTCGTAGTTTATCATTGAAAATACCTTATAATATAACGTAATATGCAGTGTATCATTGAAAATGCCTTATAATGTAACGTAATATGGAGTGTTTCAATGAAAATACCTTATAATATATAGTAGTTTATCATTGAAAATACCTTATAACATAACGTAATATACAGTGTAACATTGAAAATACCATATAATATAACGTAATATGCAGTGTATCATTGAAAATACCTTATATTATAACGTAATATGCAGTGTATCATTGAAAATACCTTGTAATATAACGTAATATGCAGTGTATCATTGAAAATACCTTATAATATAACGAAATATGCAGTGAATCATTGAAAATACCTTATAATATATCGTAGTATATCATTGAAAATACCTTATAATATAACGAAATATGCAGTGTATCATTGAAAATACCTTATAGTTAGTCGTAGTTTATCATAGAAAATACCTTATAATACAACGTAATATGCAGTGTATCATTGAAAATACCTTACAATATAACGTAATATACAGTGTATCATTGAAAATACCTTATAATATAGCGTACTATGCAGTGTATCATTGAAAATACCTTATAATATAACGTAATATGCAGTGTATCATTGAAAATACCTTATAATATAACGAAATATGCAGTGTATCAGTGAAAATACCTTATAATATAGCGTAATATGCAGTGTATCATTGAAAATACCTTATAATATATCGTAGTTTATCATTGAAAATGCCTTATAATGAAACGGAATATGCAGTGTATCATTGAAAATACCTTATAATATAACGTAATATGCATTGTATCATTGAAAATACCTTATAATATAACGTAATATGCAGTATATCATTTAAAATACCTTATAATATAGCGTAATATGCAGTGTATCATTGAAAATACCTTATAATATATCGTAGTTTATCATTGAAAATGCCTTATAATGTAACGTAATATGGAGTGTTTCAATGAAAATACCTTATAATATAACGGAATATGCAGAGTACCATTGAAAATAACTTATAATATAACGGAATTTGTAGTGTATCATTGAAAATACCTTATAATATAACGAAATATGCAGTGTGTCATTGAACATACCTTATATTATGTCGTAGTTTATCATTGAAAATACCTTATAGTATAACGTAATATGCAGTGTATCATTGAAAATACCTTATAACATAACGTAAATTGCAGAGTATCATTGAAAATACCTTATGATATAACGTAATATGCAGTGTATCTTTGAAAATACCTTATAAAATAACGTAATATGCAGTGTATCGTTGAAAATACCTTATGATATAACGTAATATGCAGTGTATCATTGAAAATAACTTATAATATAACGAAATATGCATTGTGTCATTGAAAAGACCTTATAATATAACGTAATATGCAGTGTATCATTGAAAATACCTTATAATATAACGTCATATGCAGTGTATCATTGAAAATACCTTATAATATAACGTTATATGCATTGTATCATTGAAAATACCTTATAATATAACGTAATTTGCAGTGTATCAATGAAAATACCTTATAATATAACGTGATATGCAATGTATCATTGAAAATAGCTTATAATATAACGTAATTTGTAGTGTATCTTTGAAAATACCTTATAATATAACGTAATATGCAGTGTATCGTTGAAAATACCTTATAATATAACGTAATATGCAGTGTATCGTTGAAATACCTTATGATATAACGTAATATGCAGTGTATCATTGAAAATAACTTATAATATAACGAAATATGCATTGTGTCATTGAAAAGACCTTATAATATAACGTAATATGCATTGTATCATTGAAAATGCCTTATAATATATCGGAATTTATAGTGTATCTTTGAAAATACCTTATAATATAACGAAATATGCAGTGTGTCATTGAACATACCTTATATTATGTCGTAGTTTATCATTAAAAATACGTTATAGTATAACGTAATATGCAGTGTATCATTGAAAATAACTTATAATATAACGAAATAAGCAGTCTGTCATTGAAAAGACCTTGTAATATAACGTAATATGCAGTGTATCATAGAAAACACCTTATAATATAACGAAATATGCAGTGTATCATTGAAAATACCTTATAATATATCGTAGTTTATCATTGAAAATACCTTATAATGTATCGTAATAAGCAGTGTGTCATTGAAAAGACCTTATAATATAACGAAATATGCAGTGTATCATTGAAAATACCTTATAATATGTCGTAGTTTAACATTGAAAATACCCAATAATATAACGTAATATGCAGTGTATCATTGAAAATACCTTATAACATAACGTAAATTGCAGAGTATCATTGAAAATACCTTATGATATAACGTAATATGCAGTGTATCTTTGAAAATACCTTATAATATAACGTAATATGCAGTGTATCGTTGAAAATACCTTATGATATAACGTACTATGCAGTGTATCATTGAAAATACCTTATAATATATCGTAATATGCAGTGTATCATTGAAAATACCATATAATATAACGTAATATGCACTGTATCATTGAAAATACCTTATAATATAGCGTAATATGCAGTGTATCATTGAAAATACCTTATAATATAACGAAATATGCAGTGTATCATTGAAAATACCTTATAATATGTCGTAGTTTATCATTGACAATACCTTATAATATAACGTAATATGCAGTGTATCATTGAAAATGCCTTATAATGTAACGTAATATGGAGTGTTTCAATGAAAATACCTTATAATATATAGTAGTTTATCATTGAAAATACCTTATAACATAACGTAATATACAGTGTAACATTGAAAATACCATATAATATAACGTAATATGCAGTGTATCATTGAAAATACCTTATATTATAACGTAATATGCAGTGTATCATTGAAAATACCTTGTAATATAACGTAATATGCAGTGTATCATTGAAAATACCTTATAATATAACGTAATATGCAGTGTATCATTGAAAATACCTTATAATATAACGTAATATGCAGTGTATCATTGAAAATACCTTATAATATAACGAAATATGCAGTGTATCACTGAAAATACCTTATAATATAGCGTAATATGCAGTGTATCATTGAAAATACCTTATAATATAACGTAATATGCAGTGTATCATTGAAAATACCTTATAATATAACGAAATATGCAGTGTATCACTGAAAATACCTTATAATATAGCGTAATATGCAGTGTATCATTGAAAATACCTTATAATATATCGTAGTTTATCATTGAAACTGCCTTATAATGAAACGGAATATGCAGTGTATCATTGAAAATACCTTATAATATAACGTAATATGCATTGTATCATTGAAAATACCTTATAATATAACGTAATATGCAGTATATCATTTAAAATACCTTATAATATAGCGTAATATGCAGTGTATCATTGAAAATACCTTATAATATATCGTAGTTTATCATTGAAAATGCCTTATAATGTAACGTAATATGGAGTGTTTCAATGAAAATACCTTATAATATAACGGAATATGCAGAGTATCATTGAAAATACCTTATAATATAACGGAATTTGTAGTGTATCATTGAAAATACCTTATAATATAACGAAATATGCAGTGTGTCATTGAACATACCTTATATTATGTCGTAGTTTATCATTGAAAATACCTTATAGTATAACGTAATATGCAGTGTATCATTGAAAATACCTTATAACATAACGTAAATTGCAGAGTATCATTGAAAATACCTTATGATATAACGTAATATGCAGTGTATCTTTGAAAATACCTTATAATATAACGTAATATGCAGTGTATCGTTGAAAATACCTTATGATATAACGTAATATGCAGTGTATCATTGAAAATAACTTATAATATAACGAAATATGCATTGTGTCATTGAAAAGACCTTATAATATAACGTAATATGCAGTGTATCATTGAAAATACCTTATAATATAACGTCATATGCAGTGTATCATTGAAAATACCTTATAATATAACGTTATATGCATTGTATCATTGAAAATACCTTATAATATAACGTAATTTGCAGTGTGACATTGAAAATACCTTATACTACAACGTAATATACGGTATATCATTGAAAATACCTTCTAATATATCGTAATATGTAGTTTATCATTGAAAATACCTTATAATATAACGTAATATGCAGTGTATCATTGGCAATACCATATAATATGACGTAATATGCAGTGTATCATTGAAAATACCTTATACTACAACGTAATATGCAGTGTATCATTGAAAATACCTTCTAATATATCGTAGTTTATCATTGAAAATACCTTATAATATAACGTAATATGCAGTGAATCATTGAAAATACCATGGAATATAACGTAATATACAGTGTATCATTGAAAATACCTTATAATATAACGTAATATGCAGTGTATCATTGAAAATACCTTCTAATATATCGTAGTTTATCATTGAAAATACCTTATAACATATCGTAATATGCAGTGTATCATTGAAAATACCTTATTATGCAGTGAATCATTGAAAATACCTTATAATATACCGTAATATGCAGTGTATCATTGAAAATACCTTCTAATATATCGTAGTTTATCATTGAAAATACCTTATAATATAACGTAATATGCAGTGAATCATTGAAAATACCTTATAATATAACGTAATATGCAGTGAATCATTGAAAATACCATGGAATATAACGTAATATACAGTGTATCATTGAAAATACCTTATAATATAACGTAATATGCAGTGTATCATTGAAAATACCTTCTAATATATCGTAGTTTATCATTGAAAATACCTTATAACATATCGTAATATGCAGTGTATCATTGAAAATACCTTATAATATAACGTAATATGCAGTGAATCATTGAAAATACCTTATAATATACCGTAATATGCAGTGTATCATTGAAAATACCATGTAATATAACGTATAATACAGTGTATCATTGAAAATACCTTATAACATAACGTAAATTGCAGAGTATCATTGAAAATACCTTATGATATAACGTAATATGCAGTGTATCTTTGAAAATACCTTATAATATAACGTAATATGCAGTGTATCGTTGAAAATACCTTATGATATAACGTAATATGCAGTGTATCATTGAAAATAACTTATAATATAACGAAATATGCATTGTGTCATTGAAAAGACCTTATAATATAACGTAATATGCAGTGTATCATTGAAAATACCTTCTAATATATCGTAATATGTAGTTTATCATTGAAAATACCTTATAATATAACGTAATATGCAGTGTATCATTGGCAATACCATATAATATGACGTAATATGCAGTGTATCATTGAAAATACCTTATACTACAACGTAATATGCAGTGTATCATTGAAAATACCTTCTAATATATCGTAGTTTATCATTGAAAATACCTTATAATATAACGTAATATGCAGTGAATCATTGAAAATACCATGGAATATAACGTAATATACAGTGTATCATTGAAAATACCTTATAATATAACGTAATATGCAGTGTATCATTGAAAATACCTTCTAATATATCGTAGTTTATCATTGAAAATACCTTATAACATATCGTAATATGCAGTGTATCATTGAAAATACCTTATAATATAACGTAATATGCAGTGAATCATTGAAAATACCTTATAATATACCGTAATATGCAGTGTATCATTGAAAATACCTTCTAATATATCGTAGTTTATCATTGAAAATACCTTATAATATAACGTAATATGCAGTGAATCATTGAAAATACCTTATAATATAACGTAATATGCAGTGTATCATTGAAAATACCATGGAATATAACGTAATATACAGTGTATCATTGAAAATACCTTATAATATAACGTAATATGCAGTGTATCATTGAAAATACCTTCTAATATATCGTAGTTTATCATTGAAAATACCTTATAACATATCGTAATATGCAGTGTATCATTGAAAATACCTTATAATATAACGTAATATGCAGTGAATCATTGAAAATACCTTATAATTTACCGTAATATGCAGTGTATCATTGAAAATACCATGTAATATAACGTATAATACAGTGTATCATTGAAAATACCTTATAATATAACGTAATATGCAGTATATCATTGAAAATACCTTCTAATATATCGTAGTTTATCATTGAAAATACCTTATAATATAACGTAATATGCAGTGTATCAATGAAAATACCTTATAATATAACGTAATATACAGTGTATCATTGAAAATACCTTATAACATATCGTAATATGCAGTGTATCATTGAAAATACCTTATAATATAACGTAATATGCAGTGAATCATTGAAAATACCTTATAATATAACGTAATATGCAGTGTATCATTGAAAATACCATGTAATATAACGTATAATACAGTGTATCATTGAAAATACCTTATAATATAACGTAATATGCAGTGTATCAATGAAAATACCTTCTAATATATCGTAGTTTATCATTGAAAATACCTTATAATATAACGTAATATGCAGTGTATCATTGAAAATACGTTATAATATAACGTAATATACAGTGTATCATTGAAAATACCTTATAACATATCGTAATAAGCAGGGTATCATTGAAAATACCTTATAATATAACGTAATATGCAGTGAATCATTGAAAATACCTTATAATATAACGTAATATGCAGTGTATCATTGAAAATACCTTATAATATAACGTAATATACAGTGTATCATTGAAAATACCTTATAACATATCGTAATATGCAGTGTATCATTGAAAATACCTTATAATATAACGTAATATGCAGTGAATCATTGAAAATACCTTATAATATAACGTAATATGCAGTGTATCATTGAAAATACCATGTAATATAACGTATAATACAGTGTGTCATTGAAAATACCTTATAATATAACGTAATATGCAGTGTATCAATGAAAACACCTTCTAATATATCGTAGTTTATCATTGAAAATACCTTATAATATAACGTAATATGCAGTGTATCATTGAAAATACCTTATAATATAACGTAATATGCAGTGTATCAATGAAAATACCTTCTAATATATCGTAGTTTATCATTGAAAATACCTTATAATATAACGTAATATGCAGTGTATCATTGAAAATACCTTATAACATATCGTAATATGCAGTGTATCATTGAAAATACCTTATAATATAACGTAATATGCAGTGAATCATTGAAAATACCTTATAATATAACGTAATATGCAGTGTATCATTGAAAATACCATGTAATATAACGTATAATACAGTGTATCATTGAAAATACCTTATAATATAACGTAATATGCAGTGTATCAATGAAAATACCTTCTAATATATCGTAGTTTATCATTGAAAATACCTTATAATATAACGTAATATGCAGTGTATCATTGAAAATACCTTATAATATAACGTAATATACAGTGTATCATTGAAAATACCTTATAACATATCGTAATATGCAGTGTATCATTGAAAATACCTTATAATATAACGTAATATGCAGTGAATCATTGAAAATACCTTATAATATAACGTAATATGCAGTGTATCATTGAAAATACCTTATAATATAACGTAATATACAGTGTATCATTGAAAATACCTTATAACATATCGTAATATGCAGTGTATCATTGAAAATACCTTATAATATAACGTAATATACAGTGTATCATTGAAAATACCTTATAATATAACGTAATATGCTGTGTATCATTGAAAATTCCATGTAATATAACGTATAATACAGTGTATCATTGAAAATACCTTATAATATAACGTAATATGCAGTGTATCAATGAAAATACCTTCTAATATATCGTAGTTTATCATTGAAAATACCTTATAATATAACGTAATATGCAGTGTATCATTGAAAATACCTTATAATATAACGTAATATACAGTGTATCATTGAAAATACCTTATAACATATCGTAATATGCAGTGTATCATTGAAAATACCTTATAATATAACGTAATATGCAGTGAATCATTGAAAATACCTTATAATATAACGTAATATACAGTGTATCATTGAAAATACCTTATAACATATCGTAATATGCAGTGTATCATTGAAAATACCTTATAATATAACGTAATATGCAGTGTATCATTGAAAATACCTTATAATATAACGTAATATGCAGTGTATCATTGAAAATACCATGTAATATAACGTATAATACAGTGTATCATTGAAAATACCTTATAATATAACGTAATATGCAGTGTATCAATGAAAATACCTTCTAATATATCGTAGTTTATCATTGAAAATACCTTATAATATAACGTAATATGCAGTGTATCATTGAAAATACCTTATAATATAACGTAATATACAGTGTATCATTGAAAATACCTTATAACATATCGTAATATGCAGTGTATCATTGAAAATACCTTATAATATAACGTAATATGCAGTGAATCATTGAAAATACCTTATAATATAACGTAATATGCAGTGTATCATTGAAAATACCTTATAATATAACGTAATATACAGTGTATCATTGAAAATACCTTATAACATATCGTAATATGCAGTGTATCATTGAAAATACCTTATAATATAACGTAATATGCAGTGAATCATTGAAAATACCTTATAATATAACGTAATATGCTGTGTATCATTGAAAATTCCATGTAATATAACGTATAATACAGTGTATCATTGAAAATACCTTATAATATAACGTAATATGCAGTGTATCATTGAAAATACCTTCTAATATATCGTAGTTTATCATTGAAAATACCTTATAATATAACGTAATATGCAGTGTATCATTGAAAATACCTTATAATATAACGTAATATACAGTGTATCATTGAAAATACCTTATAACATATCGTAATATGCAGTGAATCATTGAAAATACCTTATAATATAACGTAATATACAGTGTATCATTGAAAATACCTTATAATATAACGTAATATGCAGTGTATCATTGAAAATACCATGTAATATAACGTATAATACAGTGTATCATTGAAAATACCTTATAATATAACGTAATATGCAGTGTATCAATGAAAATACCTTCTAATATATCGTAGTTTATCATTGAAAATACCTTATAATATAACGTAATATGCAGTGTATCATTGAAAATACCTTATAATATAACGTAATATACAGTGTATCATTGAAAATACCTTATAACATATCGTAATATGCAGTGTATCATTGAAAATACCTTATAATATAACGTAATATGCAGTGAATCATTGAAAATACCTTATAATATAACGTAATATGCAGTGTATCATTGAAAATACCTTATAATATAACGTAATATACAGTGTATCATTGAAAATACCTTATAACATATCGTAATATGCAGTGTATCATTGAAAATACCTTATAATATAACGTAATATGCAGTGAATCATTGAAAATACCTTATAATATAACGTAATATGCTGTGTATCATTGAAAATTCCATGTAATATAACGTATAATACAGTGTATCATTGAAAATACCTTATAATATAACGTAATATGCAGTGTATCAATGAAAATACCTTCTAATATATCGTAGTTTATCATTGAAAATACCTTATAATATAACGTAATATGCAGTGTATCATTGAAAATACCTTATAATATAACGTAATATACAGTGTATCATTGAAAATACCTTATAACATATCGTAATATGCAGTGTATCATTGAAAATACCTTATAATATAACGTAATATGCAGTGAATCATTGAAAATACCTTATAATATAACGTAATATACAGTGTATCATTGAAAATACCTTATAATATAACGTAATATACAGTGTATCAATGAAAATACCTTCTAATATATCGTAGTTTATCATTGAAAATACCTTATAATATAACGTAATATGCAGTGTATCAATGAAAATACCTTATAATATAACGTAATATACAGTGTATCATTGAAAATACCTTATAACATATCGTAATATGCAGTGTATCATTGAAAATACCTTATAATATAACGTAATATGCAGTGAATCATTGAAAATACCTTATAATATAACGTAATATGCAGTGTATCATTGAAAATACCATGTAATATAACGTATAATACAGTGTATCATTGAAAATACCTTATAATATAACGTAATATGCAGTGTATCAATGAAAATACCTTCTAATATATCGTAGTTTATCATTGAAAATACCTTATAATATAACGTAATATGCAGTGTATCATTGAAAATACCTTATAATATAACGTAATATACAGTGTATCATTGAAAATACCTTATAATATAACGTAATATACAGTGTATCATTGAAAATACCTTATAACATATCGTAATATGCAGTGTATCATTGAAAATACCTTATAATATAACGTAATATGCAGTGTATCAATGAAAATACCTTCTAATATATCGTAGTTTATCATTGAAAATACCTTATAATATAACGTAATATGCAGTGTATCATTGAAAATACCTTATAATATAACGTAATATGCAGTGAATCATTGAAAATACCTTATAATATAACGTAATATGCAGTGTATCATTGAAAATACCTTATAATATAACGTAATATACAGTGTATCATTGAAAATACCTTATAACATATCGTAATATGCAGTGTATCATTGAAAATACCTTATAATATAACGTAATATGCAGTGAATCATTGAAAATACCTTATAATATAACGTAATATGCTGTGTATCATTGAAAATTCCATGTAATATAACGTATAATACAGTGTATCATTGAAAATACCTTATAATATAACGTAATATGCAGTGTATCAATGAAAATACCTTCTAATATATCGTAGATTATCATTGAAAATACCTTATAATATAACGTAATATGCAGTGTATCATTGAAAATACCTTATAATATAACGTAATATACAGTGTATCATTGAAAATACCTTATAACATATCGTAATATGCAGTGTATCATTGAAAATACCTTATAATATAACGTAATATGCAGTGTATCATTGAAAATACCTTATAATATAACGTAATATGCAGTGTATCATTGAAAATACCATGTAATATAACGTTTAATACAGTGTATCATTGAAAATACCTTATAATATAACGTAATATGCAGTGTATCAATGAAAATACCTTCTAATATATCGTAGTTCATCATTGAAAATACCTTATAATATAACGTAATATGCAGTGTATCATTGAAAATACCTTATAATATAACGTAATATACAGTGTATCATTGAAAATACCTTATAACATATCGTAATATGCAGTGTATCATTGAAAATACCTTATAATATAACGTAATATGCAGTGTATCATTGAAAATACCTTATAATATAACGTAATATGCAGTGTATCATTGAAAATACCATGTAATATAACGTAATATGCAGTGTATCATTGAAAATACCTTATAATATAACGTAATATGCAGTGTATCAATGAAAATACCTTCTAATATATCGTAGTTTATCATTGAAAATACCTTATAATATAACGTAATATGCAGTGTATCATTGAAAATACCTTCTAATATAACGTAATATGCAGTGTATCATGGAAAATACCTTATTATATAACGTAATATGCAGTGTATCATTGAAAATACCTTATAACATATCCTAATATGCAGTGTATCATTGAAAATACCTTATAATATAACGTAATATGCAGTGTATCATTGAAAATTCCTTATAATATAACGTAATATGCAGTGTTTCATTGCAAATAACCTTATAATATAACGTAATATGCAGTGTATCATTGAAAATACCTTATAATATGACGTAATATGCAGTGTATCATTGAAAATACCTTCTAATATATCGTATTTTATTAATGAGAATTCCTTATAATATAACGTAATATGCAGTGTATCATTGAGAATACCTTATAATATAACGTAATATGCAGTGTATCATTGAAAATACCTTATAATATATCGTAATTTGTAGTGTATCATTGAAGATACCTTATAATATATCGTAATTTGTAGTTTATCATTGAAAATACCTTATAATATATCGTAATTTGTAGTGTATCATTGAAAATACCTTATAATATAACGTAATATGCAGTGTATCATTGAAAATACCTTATAATATAACGTAATATGCAGTGTATCATTGAAAATTCCTTATAATATGACGTAATATGCAGTGTATCATTGAAAATACCTTCTAATATATCGTATTTTATTAATGAGAATTCCTTATAATATGACGTAATATGCAGTGTATCATTGAAAATACCTTCTAATATATCGTAGTTTATTAATGAGAATTCCTTATAATATAACGTAATATGCAGTGTATCATTGAGAATACCTTATACTATAACGTAATATGCAGTGTATCATTGGCATTATTATCTAATATGACGTAATATGCAGTGTATCATTGAAAATACCTTATACTACAACGTAATATACAGTATATCATTGAAAATACCTTATAATATATCGTACTATGTAGTTTATCATTGTAAATACCTTATAACATAACGTAATTTGCATTGTATCATTGGAAATAACTTATAATATGTCGTAATATGTAGTGTATCATTGGAAATACCTTATATTATATCGTAGTTTATCATTGAAAATTCCTTATAATATAACGTAATATGCAGTGTTTCATTGCAAATAACCTGATAATATAACGTAATATGCAGTGTATCATTGAAAATTCCTTATAATATGACGTAATATGCAGTGTATCATTGAAAATACCATGTAATATAACGTATAATACAGTGTATCATTGAAAATACCTTATAATATAACGTAATATGCAGTGTATCAATGAAAATACCTTCTAATATATCGTAGATTATCATTGAAAATACCTTATAATATAACGTAATATGCAGTGTATCATTGAAAATACCTTATAATATAACGTAATATACAGTGTATCATTGAAAATACCTTATAACATATCGTAATATGCAGTGTATCATTGAAAATACCTTATAATATAACGTAATATGCAGTGAATCATTGAAAATACCTTATAATATAACGTAATATGCAGTGTATCATTGAAAATACCATGTAATATAACGTAATATACAGTGTATCATTGAAAATACCTTATAATATAACGTAATATGCAGTGTATCAATGAAAATACCTTCTAATATATCGTAGTTTATCATTGAAAATACCTTATAATATAACGTAATATGCAGTGTATCATTGAAAATACCTTCTAATATAACGTAATATGCAGTGTATCATTGAAAATACCTTATTATATAACGTAATATGCAGTGTATCATTGAAAATACCTTATAACATATCCTAATATGCAGTGTATCATTGAAAATACATTATAATATAACGTAATATGCAGTGTATCATTGAAAATTCCTTATAATATAACGTAATATGCAGTGTTTCATTGCAAATAACCTTATAATATAACGTAATATGCAGTGTATCATTGAAAATTCCTTATAATATCACGTAATATGCAGTGTATCATTGAAAATACCTTCTAATATATCGTATTTTATTAATGAGAATTCCTTATAATATAACGTAATATGCAGTGTATCATTGAGAATACCTTATAATATAACGTAATATGCAGTGTATCATTGAAAATACCTTATAATATATCGTAATTTGTAGTGTATCATTGAAGATACCTTATAATATATCGTAATTTGTAGTTTATCATTGAAAATACCTTATAATATATCGTAATTTGTAGTGTATCATTGAAAATACCTTATAATATAACGTAATATGCAGTGTATCATTGAAAATACCTTATAATATAACGTAATATGCAGTGTATCATTGAAAATTCCTTATAATATGACGTAATATGCAGTGTATCATTGAAAATACCTTCTAATATATCGTATTTTATTAATGAGAATTCCTTATAATATGACGTAATATGCAGTGTATCATTGAAAATACCTTCTAATATATCGTAGTTTATTAATGAGAATTCCTTATAATATAACGTAATATGCAGTGTATCATTGAGAATACCTTATACTATAACGTAATATGCAGTGTATCATTGGCAATATTATCTAATATGACGTAATATGCAGTGTATCATTGAAAATACCTTATACTACAACGTAATATACAGTATATCATTGAAAATACCTTATAATATATCGTAATATGTAGTTTATCATTGTAAATACCTTATAATATATCGTAATTTGTAGTGTATCATTGAAAATACCTTATAATATAACGTAATATGCAGTGTATCATTGAAAATACCTTATAATATAATGTAATATGCAGTGTATCATTGAAAATACCTTATAATAAAACGTAATATGCAGTGTATCATTGAAAATGCCTTATAATATAACGAAATATGCAGTGTATCATTGAAAATACCTTATAATATATCGGAGTTTATCATTGAAAATACCTTATAATATAACGTAATTTGCATTGTATCATTGGAAATAACTTATAATATGACGTAATATGTAGTGTATCATTGAAAATACCTTATATTATATCGTAGTTTATCATTGAAAATTCCTTATAATATAACGTAATATGCAGTGTTTCATTGCAAATAACCTTATAATATAAAGTAATATGCAGTGTATCATTGAAAATTCCTTATAATATAACGTAATATGCAGTGTATCATTGAAAATACCTTTTAATATAACGTTACATACAGTGTTTCATTGCAAATAACCTTATACTACAACGTAATATACAGTATATCATTGAAAATACCTTATAATATATCGTAATATGTAGTTTATCATTGTAAATACCTTATAACATATCGTAATTTGTAGTTTATCATTGAAAATACCTTATAATATATCGTAATTTGTAGTGTATCATTGAGAATACCTTATAATATAACGTAATATGCAGTGTATCATTGAAAATACCTTATAATAAAACGTAATATGCAGTGTATCATTGAAAATGCCTTATAATATAACGAAATATGCAGTGTATCATTGAAAATACCTTATAATATATCGTAGTTTATCATTGAAAATACCTTATAATATAACGTAATTTGCATTGTATCATTGGAAATAACTTATAATATGACGTAATAAGTAGTGTATCATTGAAAATACCTTATATTATATCGTAGTTTATCATTGAAAATTCCTTATAATATAACGTAATATGCAGTGTTTCATTGCAAATAACCTTATAATATAACGTAATATGCAGTGTTTCATTGCAAATAACCTTATAATATAACGTAATATGCAGTGTATCATTGAAAATTCCTTATAATATGACGTAATATGCACTGTATCATTGAAAATACCTTCTAATATATCGTATTTTATTAATGAGAATTCCTTATAATATAACGTAATATGCAGTGTATCATTGAGAATACCTTATAATATAACGTAATATGCAGTGTATCATTGAAAATACCTGATAATATATCGTAATTTGTAGTGTATCATTGAAGATACCTTATAATATATCGTAATTTGTAGTGTATAATTGAAAATACCTTATAATATAACGAAATATGCAGTGTATCACTGAAAATACCTTATATTATATCGTAGTTTATCATTGAAAATACCTTATAATATAACGTAATATGCATTGTATCATTGAATATACCTTATAATATAACGTAATTTGCAGTGTATCAATGAAAATACCTTATAATATAACGTGATATGCAATGTATCATTGAAAATAGCTTATAATATAACGTAATTTGTAGTGTATCTTTGAAAATACCTTATAATATATCGTAATTTGTAGTGTAACATTGAAGATACCTTATAATATATCGTAATTTGTAGTTTATCATTGAAAATACCTTATAATATATCGTAATTTGTAGTGTATCATTGAAAATACCTTATAATATAACGTAATATGCAGTGTATCATTGAAAATACCTTATAATAAAACGTAATATGCAGTGTATCATTGAAAATACCTTATACTATAACGTAATATGCAGTGTATCATTGGCAATATTATCTAATATGACGTAATATGCAGTGTATCATTGAAAATAACTTATAATATGTCGTAATATGTAGTGTATCATTGGAAATACCTTATATTATATCGTAGTTTATCATTGAAAATTCCTTATAATATAACGTAATATGCAGTGTTTCATTGCAAATAACCTGATAATATAACGTAATATGCAGTGTATCATTGAAAATTCCTTATAATATGACGTAATATGCAGTGTATCATTGAAAATACCATGTAATATAACGTATAATACAGTGTATCATTGAAAATACCTTATAATATAACGTAATATGCAGTGTATCAATGAAAATACCTTCTAATATATCGTAGATTATCATTGAAAATACCTTATAATATAACGTAATATGCAGTGTATCATTGAAAATACCTTATAATATAACGTAATATACAGTGTATCATTGAAAATACCTTATAACATATCGTAATATGCAGTGTATCATTGAAAATACCTTATAATATAACGTAATATGCAGTGAATCATTGAAAATACCTTATAATATAACGTAATAAGCAGTGTATCATTGAAAATACCATGTAATATAACGTAATATACAGTGTATCATTGAAAATACCTTATAATATAACGTAATATGCAGTGTATCAATGAAAATACCTTCTAATATATCGTAGTTTATCATTGAAAATACCTTATAATATAACGTAATATGCAGTGTATCATTGAAAATACCTTCTAATATAACGTAATATGCAGTGTATCATTGAAAATACCTTATTATATAACGTAATATGCAGTGTATCATTGAAAATACCTTATAACATATCCTAATATGCAGTGTATCATTGAAAATACCTTATAATATAACGTAATATGCAGTGTATCATTGAAAATTCCTTATAATATAACGTAATATGCAGTGTTTCATTGCAAATAACCTTATAATATAACGTAATATGCAGTGTATCATTGAAAATTCCTTATAATATGACGTAATATGCAGTGTATCATTGAAAATACCTTCTAATATATCGTATTTTATTAATGAGAATTCCTTATAATATAACGTAATATGCAGTGTATCATTGAGAATACCTTATAATATAACGTAATATGCAGTGTATCATTGAAAATACCTTATAATATATCGTAATTTGTAGTGTATCATTGAAGATACCTTATAATATATCGTAATTTGTAGTTTATCATTGAAAATACCTTATAATATATCGTAATTTGTAGTGTATCATTGAAAATACCTTATAATATAACGTAATATGCAGTGTATCATTGAAAATACCTTATAATATAACGTAATATGCAGTGTATCATTGAAAATTCCTTATAATATGACGTAATATGCAGTGTATCATTGAAAATACCTTCTAATATATCGTATTTTATTAATGAGAATTCCTTATAATATGACGTAATATGCAGTGTATCATTGAAAATACCTTCTAATATATCGTAGTTTATTAATGAGAATTCCTTATAATATAACGTAATATGCAGTGTATCATTGAGAATACCTTATACTATAACGTAATATGCAGTGTATCATTGGCAATATTATCTAATATGACGTAATATGCAGTGTATCATTGAAAATACCTTATACTACAACGTAATATACAGTATATCATTGAAAATACCTTATAATATATCGTAATATGTAGTTTATCATTGTAAATACCTTATAATATATCGTAATTTGTAGTGTATCATTGAAAATACCTTATAATATAACGTAATATGCAGTGTATCATTGAAAATACCTTATAATATAATGTAATATGCAGTGTATCATTGAAAATACCTTATAATAAAACGTAATATGCAGTGTATCATTGAAAATGCCTTATAATATAACGAAATATGCAGTGTATCATTGAAAATACCTTATAATATATCGGAGTTTATCATTGAAAATACCTTATAATATAACGTAATTTGCATTGTATCATTGGAAATAACTTATAATATGACGTAATATGTAGTGTATCATTGAAAATACCTTATATTATATCGTAGTTTATCATTGAAAATTCCTTATAATATAACGTAATATGCAGTGTTTCATTGCAAATAACCTTATAATATAAAGTAATATGCAGTGTATCATTGAAAATTCCTTATAATATAACGTAATATGCAGTGTATCATTGAAAATACCTTTTAATATAACGTTACATACAGTGTTTCATTGCAAATAACCTTATACTACAACGTAATATACAGTATATCATTGAAAATACCTTATAATATATCGTAATATGTAGTTTATCATTGTAAATACCTTATAACATATCGTAATTTGTAGTTTATCATTGAAAATACCTTATAATATATCGTAATTTGTAGTGTATCATTGAGAATACCTTATAATATAACGTAATATGCAGTGTATCATTGAAAATACCTTATAATAAAACGTAATATGCAGTGTATCATTGAAAATGCCTTATAATATAACGAAATATGCAGTGTATCATTGAAAATACCTTATAATATATCGTAGTTTATCATTGAAAATACCTTATAATATAACGTAATTTGCATTGTATCATTGGAAATAACTTATAATATGACGTAATAAGTAGTGTATCATTGAAAATACCTTATATTATATCGTAGTTTATCATTGAAAATTCCTTATAATATAACGTAATATGCAGTGTTTCATTGCAAATAACCTTATAATATAACGTAATATGCAGTGTTTCATTGCAAATAACCTTATAATATAACGTAATATGCAGTGTATCATTGAAAATTCCTTATAATATGACGTAATATGCACTGTATCATTGAAAATACCTTCTAATATATCGTATTTTATTAATGAGAATTCCTTATAATATAACGTAATATGCAGTGTATCATTGAGAATACCTTATAATATAACGTAATATGCAGTGTATCATTGAAAATACCTGATAATATATCGTAATTTGTAGTGTATCATTGAAGATACCTTATAATATATCGTAATTTGTAGTGTATAATTGAAAATACCTTATAATATAACGAAATATGCAGTGTATCACTGAAAATACCTTATATTATATCGTAGTTTATCATTGAAAATACCTTATAATATAACGTAATATGCATTGTATCATTGAATATACCTTATAATATAACGTAATTTGCAGTGTATCAATGAAAATACCTTATAATATAACGTGATATGCAATGTATCATTGAAAATAGCTTATAATATAACGTAATTTGTAGTGTATCTTTGAAAATACCTTATAATATATCGTAATTTGTAGTGTAACATTGAAGATACCTTATAATATATCGTAATTTGTAGTTTATCATTGAAAATACCTTATAATATATCGTAATTTGTAGTGTATCATTGAAAATACCTTATAATATAACGTAATATGCAGTGTATCATTGAAAATACCTTATAATAAAACGTAATATGCAGTGTATCATTGAAAATACCTTATATTATATCGTAGTTTATCATTGAAAATTCCTTATAATATTACGTAATATGCAGTGTTTCATTGCAAATAACCTTATAATATAACGTAATATGCAGTGTTTCATTGCAAATAACCTTATAATATAACGTAATATGCAGTGTATCATTGAAAATTCCTTATAATATGTCGTAATATGCACTGTATCATTGAAAATACCTTCTAATATATCGTATTTTATTAATGAGAATTCCTTATAATATAACGTAATATGCAGTGTATCATTGAGAATACCTTATAATATAACGTAATATGCAGTGTATCATTGAAAATACCTGATAATATATCTTAATTTGTAGTGTATCATTGAAGATACCTTATAATATATCGTAATTTGTAGTTTATCATTGAAAATACCTTATAATATATCGTAATTTGTAGTGTATCATTGAAAATACCTTATAATATAACGTAATATGCAGTGTATCATTGAAAATACCTTATAATAAAACGTAATATGCAGTGTATCATTGAAAATGCCTTATAATATAACGAAATATGCAGTGTATCATTGAAAATACCTTATAATATATCGGAGTTTATCATTGAAAATACCTTATAATATAACGTAATTTGCATTGTATCATTGGAAATAACTTATAATATGACGTAATATGTAGTGTATCATTGAAAATACCTTATATTATATCGTAGTTTATCATTGAAAATTCCTTATAATATAACGTAATATGCAGTGTTTCATTGCAAATAACCTTATAATATAACGTAATATGCAGTGTATCATTGAAAATTCCTTATAATATGACGTAATATGCAGTGTATCATTGAAAATACCTTCTAATATATCGTAGTTTATTAATGAGAATTCCTTATAATATAACGTAATATGCAGTGTATCATTGAGAATACCTTATAATATAACGTAATATGCAGTGTATCATTGAAAATACCTTATAATATATCGTAATTTGTAGTGTATCATTGAAGGTACCTTATAATATATCGTAATTTGTAGTGTATAATTGAAAATACCTTATAATATAACGAAATATGCAGTGTATCACTGAAAATACCTTATATTATATCGTAGTTTATCATTGAAAATTCCTTATAATATAACGTAATATGCAGTGTGTCATTGAAAATACCTTATAATATAACGTAATATGCAGTGTATCATTGAAAATACCTTATAATATAACGTAATATGCAGTGTATCATTGAAAATACCTTATAATATATCGTAATTTGTAGTGTATCATTGAAAATACCTTATAATATAACGTAATATGCAGTGTATCATTGAAAATACCTTATAATAAAACGTAATATGCAGTGTATCATTGAAAATGCCTTATAATATAACGAAATATGCAGTGTATCATTGAAAATACATTATAATATATCGTAGTTTATCATTGAAAATACCTTATAATATAACGTAATTTGCATTGTATCATTGGAAATAACTTATAATATGACGTAATATGCAGTGTATCATTGAAAATACCTTATAATATATCGGAGTTTATCATTGAAAATACCTTATAATATAACGTAATTTGCATTGTATCATTGGAAATAACTTATAATATGACGTAATATGTAGTGTATCATTGAAAATACCTTATATTATATCGTAGTTTATCATTGAAAATTCCTTATAATATAACGTAATATGCAGTGTTTCATTGCAAATAACCTTATAATATAAAGTAATATGCAGTGTATCATTGAAAATACCTTATAATAAAACGTAATATGCAGTGTATCATTGAAAATGCCTTATAATATAACGAAATATGCAGTGTATCATTGAAAATACCTTATAATATATCGGAGTTTATCATTGAAAATACCTTATAATATAACGTAATTTGCATTGTATCATTGGAAATAACTTATAATATGACGTAATATGTAGTGTATCATTGAAAATACCTTATATTATATCGTAGTTTATCATTGAAAATTCCTTATAATATAACGTAATATGCAGTGTTTCATTGCAAATAACCTTATAATATAAAGTAATATGCAGTGTATCATTGAAAATTTCTTATAATATAACGTAATATGCAGTGTATCATTGAAAATACCTTTTAATATAACGTTACATACAGTGTTTCATTGCAAATAACCTTATACTACAACGTAATATACAGTATATCATTGGAAATAACTTATAATATGTCGTAATATGTAGTGTATCATTGGAAATACCTTATATTATATCGTAGTTTATCATTGAAAATTCCTTATAATATAACGTAATATGCAGTGTTTCATTGCAAATAACCTTATAATATAACGTAATATGCAGTGTATCATTGAAAATTCCTTATAATATGACGTAATATGCAGTGTATCATTGAAAATACCTTCTAATATATCGTAGTTTATTAATGAGAATTCCTTATAATATAACGTAATATGCAGTGTATCATTGAGAATACCTTATAATATAACGTAATATGCAGTGTATCATTGAAAATACCTTATAATATATCGTAATTTGTAGTGTATCATTGAAGATACCTTATAATACAACGTAATATGCAGTGTATCATTGAAAATACCTTATAATAAAACGTAATATGCAGTGTATCATTGAAAATGCCTTATAATATAACGAAATATGCAGTGTATCATTGAAAATACCTTATAATATATCGTAGTTTATCATTGAAAATACCTTATAATATAACGTAATTTGCATTGTATCATTGGAAATAACTTATAATATGACGTAATAAGTAGTGTATCATTGAAAATACCTTATATTATATCGTAGTTTATCATTGAAAATTCCTTATAATATTACGTAATATGCAGTGTTTCATTGCAAATAACCTTATAATATAACGTAATATGCAGTGTTTCATTGCAAATAACCTTATAATATAACGTAATATGCAGTGTATCATTGAAAATTCCTTATAATATGACGTAATATGCACTGTATCATTGAAAATACCTTCTAATATATCGTATTTTATTAATGAGAATTCCTTATAATATAACGTAATATGCAGTGTATCATTGAGAATACCTCATAATATAACGTAATATGCAGTGTATCATTGAAAATACCTGATAATATATCGTAATTTGTAGTGTATCATTGAAGATACCTTATAATATATCGTAATTTGTAGTTTATCATTGAAAATACCTTATAATATATCGTAATTTGTAGTGTATCATTGAAAATACCTTATAATATAACGTAATATGCAGTGTATCATTGAAAATACCTTATAATAAAACGTAATATGCAGTGTATCATTGAAAATGCCTTATAATATAACGAAATATGCAGTGTATCATTGAAAATACCTTATAATATATCGGAGTTTATCATTGAAAATACCTTATAATATAACGTAATATGCAGTGTTTCATTGCAAATAACCTTATAATATAACGTAATATGCAGTGTATCATTGAAAATTCCTTATAATATGACGTAATATGCAGTGTATCATTGAAAATACCTTCAAATATATCGTAGTTTATTAATGAGAATTCCTTATAATATAACGTAATATGCAGTGTATCATTGAGAATACCTTATAATATAACGTAATATGCAGTGTATCATTGAAAATACCTTATAATATATCGTAATTTGTAGTGTATCATTGAAGGTACCTTATAATATATCGTAATTTGTAGTGTATAATTGAAAATACCTTATAATATAACGAAATATGCAGTGTATCACTGAAAATACCTTATATTATATCGTAGTTTATCATTGAAAATTCCTTATAATATAACGTAATATGCAGTGTGTCATTGAAAATACCTTATAATATAACGTAATATGCAGTGTATCATTGAGAATACCTTATAATATAACGTAATATGCAGTGTTTCATTGCAAATAACCTTATACTACAACGTAATATACAGTATATCATTGAAAATACCTTATAATATATCGTAATATGTAGTTTATCATTGTAAATACCTTATAACATATCGTAATTTGTAGTTTATCATTGAAAATACCTTATAATATATCGTAATTTGTAGTGTATCATTGAGAATACCTTATAATATAACGTAATATGCAGTGTATCATTGAAAATACCTTATAATAAAACGTAATATGCAGTGTATCATTGAAAATGCCTTATAATATAACGAAATATGCAGTGTATCATTGAAAATACCTTATAATATATCGTAGTTTATCATTGAAAATACCTTATAATATAACGTAATTTGCATTGTATCATTGGAAATAACTTATAATATGACGTAATAAGTAGTGTATCATTGAAAATACCTTATATTATATCGTAGTTTATCATTGAAAATTCCTTATAATATAACGTAATATGCAGTGTTTCATTGCAAATAACCTTATAATATAACGTAATATGCAGTGTTTCATTGCAAATAACCTTATAATATAACGTAATATGCAGTGTATCATTGAAAATTCCTTATAATATGACGTAATATGCACTGTATCATTGAAAATACCTTCTAATATATCGTATTTTATTAATGAGAATTCCTTATAATATAACGTAATATGCAGTGTATCATTGAGAATACCTTATAATATAACGTAATATGCAGTGTATCATTGAAAATACCTGATAATATATCGTAATTTGTAGTGTATCATTGAAGATACCTTATAATATATCGTAATTTGTAGTGTATAATTGAAAATACCTTATAATATAACGAAATATGCAGTGTATCACTGAAAATACCTTATATTATATCGTAGTTTATCATTGAAAATACCTTATAATATAACGTAATATGCATTGTATCATTGAATATACCTTATAATATAACGTGATATGCAATGTATCATTGAAAATAGCTTATAATATAACGTAATTTGTAGTGTATCTTTGAAAATACCTTATAATATATCGTAATTTGTAGTGTAACATTGAAGATACCTTATAATATATCGTAATTTGTAGTTTATCATTGAAAATACCTTATAATATATCGTAATTTGTAGTGTATCATTGAAAATACCTTATAATATAACGTAATATGCAGTGTATCATTGAAAATACCTTATAATAAAACGTAATATGCAGTGTATCATTGAAAATGCCTTATAATATAACGAAATATGCAGTGTATCATTGAAAATACCTTATATTATATCGTAGTTTATCATTGAAAATTCCTTATAATATTACGTAATATGCAGTGTTTCATTGCAAATAACCTTATAATATAACGTAATATGCAGTGTTTCATTGCAAATAACCTTATAATATAACGTAATATGCAGTGTATCATTGAAAATTCCTTATAATATGTCGTAATATGCACTGTATCATTGAAAATACCTTCTAATATATCGTATTTTATTAATGAGAATTCCTTATAATATAACGTAATATGCAGTGTATCATTGAGAATACCTTATAATATAACGTAATATGCAGTGTATCATTGAAAATACCTGATAATATATCTTAATTTGTAGTGTATCATTGAAGATACCTTATAATATATCGTAATTTGTAGTTTATCATTGAAAATACCTTATAATATATCGTAATTTGTAGTGTATCATTGAAAATACCTTATAATATAACGTAATATGCAGTGTATCATTGAAAATACCTTATAATAAAACGTAATATGCAGTGTATCATTGAAAATGCCTTATAATATAACGAAATATGCAGTGTATCATTGAAAATACCTTATAATATATCGGAGTTTATCATTGAAAATACCTTATAATATAACGTAATTTGCATTGTATCATTGGAAATAACTTATAATATGACGTAATATGTAGTGTATCATTGAAAATACCTTATATTATATCGTAGTTTATCATTGAAAATTCCTTATAATATAACGTAATATGCAGTGTTTCATTGCAAATAACCTTATAATATAACGTAATATGCAGTGTATCATTGAAAATTCCTTATAATATGACGTAATATGCAGTGTATCATTGAAAATACCTTCTAATATATCGTAGTTTATTAATGAGAATTCCTTATAATATAACGTAATATGCAGTGTATCATTGAGAATACCTTATAATATAACGTAATATGCAGTGTATCATTGAAAATTCCTTATAATATGACGTAATATGCAGTGTATCATTGAAAATACCTTCTAATATATCGTAGTTTATTAATGAGAATTCCTTATAATATAACGTAATATGCAGTGTATCATTGAGAATACCTTATAATATAACGTAATATGCAGTGTATCATTGAAAATACCTTATAATATATCGTAATTTGTAGTGTATCATTGAAGATACCTTATAATATATCGTAATTTGTAGTTTATCATTGAAAATACCTTATAATATATCGTAATTTGTAGTGTATCATTGAAAATACCTTATAATACAACGTAATATGCAGTGTATCATTGAAAATACCTTATAATAAAACGTAATATGCAGTGTATCATTGAAAATGCCTTATAATATAACGAAATATGCAGTGTATCATTGAAAATACCTTATAATATATCGTAGTTTATCATTGAAAATACCTTATAATATAACGTAATTTGCATTGTATCATTGGAAATAACTTATAATATGACGTAATAAGTAGTGTATCATTGAAAATACCTTATATTATATCGTAGTTTATCATTGAAAATACCTTATAATATATCGTAATTTGTAGTGTAACATTGAAGATACCTTATAATATATCGTAATTTGTAGTTTATCATTGAAAATACCTTATAATATATCGTAATTTGTAGTGTATCATTGAAAATACCTTATAATATAACGTAATATGCAGTGTATCATTGAAAATACCTTATAATAAAACGTAATATGCAGTGTATCATTGAAAATGCCTTATAATATAACGAAATATGCAGTGTATCATTGAAAATACCTTATATTATATCGTAGTTTATCATTGAAAATTCCTTATAATATTACGTAATATGCAGTGTTTCATTGCAAATAACCTTATAATATAACGTAATATGCAGTGTTTCATTGCAAATAACCTTATAATATAACGTAATATGCAGTGTATCATTGAAAATTCCTTATAATATGACGTAATATGCAGTGTATCATTGAAAATACCTTCAAATATATCGTAGTTTATTAATGAGAATTCCTTATAATATAACGTAATATGCAGTGTATCATTGAGAATACCTTATAATATAACGTAATATGCAGTGTATCATTGAAAATACCTTATAATATATCGTAATTTGTAGTGTATCATTGAAGGTACCTTATAATATATCGTAATTTGTAGTGTATAATTGAAAATACCTTATAATATAACGAAATATGCAGTGTATCACTGAAAATACCTTATATTATATCGTAGTTTATCATTGAAAATTCCTTATAATATAACGTAATATGCAGTGTGTCATTGAAAATACCTTATAATATAACGTAATATGCAGTGTATCATTGAGAATACCTTATAATATAACGTAATATGCAGTGTTTCATTGCAAATAACCTTATACTACAACGTAATATACAGTATATCATTGAAAATACCTTATAATATATCGTAATTTGTAGTTTATCATTGTAAATACCTTATAACATATCGTAATTTGTAGTTTATCATTGAAAATACCTTATAATATATCGTAATTTGTAGTGTATCATTGAGAATACCTTATAATATAACGTAATATGCAGTGTATCATTGAAAATACCTTATAATAAAACGTAATATGCAGTGTATCATTGAAAATGCCTTATAATATAACGAAATATGCAGTGTATCATTGAAAATACCTTATAATATATCGTAGTTTATCATTGAAAATACCTTATAATATAACGTAATTTGCATTGTATCATTGGAAATAACTTATAATATGACGTAATAAGTAGTGTATCATTGAAAATACCTTATATTATATCGTAGTTTATCATTGAAAATTCCTTATAATATAACGTAATATGCAGTGTTTCATTGCAAATAACCTTATAATATAACGTAATATGCAGTGTTTCATTGCAAATAACCTTATAATATAACGTAATATGCAGTGTATCATTGAAAATTCCTTATAATATGACGTAATATGCACTGTATCATTGAAAATACCTTCTAATATATCGTATTTTATTAATGAGAATTCCTTATAATATAACGTAATATGCAGTGTATCATTGAGAATACCTTATAATATAACGTAATATGCAGTGTATCATTGAAAATACCTGATAATATATCGTAATTTGTAGTGTATCATTGAAGATACCTTATAATATATCGTAATTTGTAGTGTATAATTGAAAATACCTTATAATATAACGAAATATGCAGTGTATCACTGAAAATACCTTATATTATATCGTAGTTTATCATTGAAAATACCTTATAATATAACGTAATATGCATTGTATCATTGAATATACCTTATAATATAACGTAATTTGCAGTGTATCAATGAAAATACCTTATAATATAACGTGATATGCAATGTATCATTGAAAATAGCTTATAATATAACGTAATTTGTAGTGTATCTTTGAAAATACCTTATAATATATCGTAATTTGTAGTGTAACATTGAAGATACCTTATAATATATCGTAATTTGTAGTTTATCATTGAAAATACCTTATAATATATCGTAATTTGTAGTGTATCATTGAAAATACCTTATAATATAACGTAATATGCAGTGTATCATTGAAAATACCTTATAATAAAACGTAATATGCAGTGTATCATTGAAAATGCCTTATAATATAACGAAATATGCAGTGTATCATTGAAAATACCTTATATTATATCGTAGTTTATCATTGAAAATTCCTTATAATATTACGTAATATGCAGTGTTTCATTGCAAATAACCTTATAATATAACGTAATATGCAGTGTTTCATTGCAAATAACCTTATAATATAACGTAATATGCAGTGTATCATTGAAAATTCCTTATAATATGTCGTAATATGCACTGTATCATTGAAAATACCTTCTAATATATCGTATTTTATTAATGAGAATTCCTTATAATATAACGTAATATGCAGTGTATCATTGAGAATACCTTATAATATAACGTAATATGCAGTGTATCATTGAAAATACCTGATAATATATCTTAATTTGTAGTGTATCATTGAAGATACCTTATAATATATCGTAATTTGTAGTTTATCATTGAAAATACCTTATAATATATCGTAATTTGTAGTGTATCATTGAAAATACCTTATAATATAACGTAATATGCAGTGTATCATTGAAAATACCTTATAATAAAACGTAATATGCAGTGTATCATTGAAAATGCCTTATAATATAACGAAATATGCAGTGTATCATTGAAAATACCTTATAATATATCGGAGTTTATCATTGAAAATACCTTATAATATAACGTAATTTGCATTGTATCATTGGAAATAACTTATAATATGACGTAATATGTAGTGTATCATTGAAAATACCTTATATTATATCGTAGTTTATCATTGAAAATTCCTTATAATATAACGTAATATGCAGTGTTTCATTGCAAATAACCTTATAATATAACGTAATATGCAGTGTATCATTGAAAATTCCTTATAATATGACGTAATATGCAGTGTATCATTGAAAATACCTTCTAATATATCGTAGTTTATTAATGAGAATTCCTTATAATATAACGTAATATGCAGTGTATCATTGAGAATACCTTATAATATAACGTAATATGCAGTGTATCATTGAAAATACCTTATAATATATCGTAATTTGTAGTGTATCATTGAAGGTACCTTATAATATATCGTAATTTGTAGTGTATAATTGAAAATACCTTATAATATAACGAAATATGCAGTGTATCACTGAAAATACCTTATATTATATCGTAGTTTATCATTGAAAATTCCTTATAATATAACGTAATATGCAGTGTGTCATTGAAAATACCTTATAATATAACGTAATATGCAGTGTATCATTGAGAATACCTTATAATATAACGTAATATGCAGTGTATCATTGAAAATACCTTATAATATATCGTAATTTGTAGTGTATCATTGAAAATACCTTATAATATAACGTAATATGCAGTGTATCATTGAAAATACCTTATAATAAAACGTAATATGCAGTGTATCATTGAAAATGCCTTATAATATAACGAAATATGCAGTGTATCATTGAAAATACATTATAATATATCGTAGTTTATCATTGAAAATACCTTATAATATAACGTAATTTGCATTGTATCATTGGAAATAACTTATAATATGACGTAATAAGTAGTGTATCATTGAAAATACCTTATATTATATCGTAGTTTATCATTGAAAATACCTTATAATAAAACGTAATATGCAGTGTATCATTGAAAATGCCTTATAATATAACGAAATATGCAGTGTATCATTGAAAATACCTTATAATATATCGGAGTTTATCATTGAAAATACCTTATAATATAACGTAATTTGCATTGTATCATTGGAAATAACTTATAATATGACGTAATATGTAGTGTATCATTGAAAATACCTTATAATATATCGGAGTTTATCATTGAAAATTCCTTATAATATAACGTAATATGCAGTGTTTCATTGCAAATAACCTTATAATATAAAGTAATATGCAGTGTATCATTGAAAATTCCTTATAATTTAACGTAATATGCAGTGTATCATTGAAAATACCTTTTAATATAACGTTACATACAGTGTTTCATTGCAAATAACCTTATACTACAACGTAATATACAGTATATCATTGGAAATAACTTATAATATGTCGTAATATGTAGTGTATCATTGGAAATACCTTATATTATATCGTAGTTTATCATTGAAAATTCCTTATAATATAACGTAATATGCAGTGTTTCATTGCAAATAACCTTATAATATAACGTAATATGCAGTGTATCATTGAAAATTCCTTATAATATGACGTAATATGCAGTGTATCATTGAAAATACCTTCTAATATATCGTAGTTTATCATTGAAAATTCCTTATAATATAACGTAATATGCAGTGTGTCATTGAAAATACCTTATAATATAACGTAATATGCAGTGTATCATTGAAAATACCTTATAATATAACGTAATATACAGTGTATCATTGAAAATACCTTATAATATATCGTAATTTGTAGTGTATCATTGAAAATACCTTATAATATAACGTAATATGCAGTGTATCATTGAAAATACCTTATAATAAAACGTAATATGCAGTGTATCATTGAAAATGCCTTATAATATAACGAAATATGCAGTGTATCATTGAAAATACATTATAATATATCGTAGTTTATCATTGAAAATACCTTATAATATAACGTAATTTGCATTGTATCATTGGAAATAACTTATAATATGACGTAATAAGTAGTGTATCATTGAAAATACCTTATATTATATCGTAGTTTATCATTGAAAATTCCTTATAATATAACGTAATATGCAGTGTTTCATTGCAAATAACCTTATAATATAACGTAATATGCAGTGTTTCATTGCAAATAACCTTATAATATAACGTAATATGCAGTGTATCATTGAAAATTCCTTATAATATGACGTAATATGCACTGTATCATTGAAAATACCTTCTAATATATCGTATTTTATTAATGAGAATTCCTTATAATATAACGTAATATGCAGTGTATCATTGAGAATACCTTATAATATAACGTAATATGCAGTGTATCATTGAAAATACCTGATAATATATCGTAATTTGTAGTGTATCATTGAAGATACCTTATAATATATCGTAATTTGTAGTTTATCATTGAAAATACCTTATAATATATCGTAATTTGTAGTGTATCATTGAAAATACCTTATAATATAACGTAATATGCAGTGTATCATTGAAAATACCTTATAATAAAACGTAATATGCAGTGTATCATTGAAAATGCCTTATAATATAACGAAATATGCAGTGTATCATTGAAAATACCTTATAATATATCGGAGTTTATCATTGAAAATACCTTCTAATATAACGTAATTTGCATTGTATCATTGGAAATAACTTATAATATGACGTAATATGTAGTGTATCATTGAAAATACCTTATATTATATCGTAGTTTATCATTGAAAATTCCTTATAATATAACGTAATATGCAGTGTATCATTGAGAATACCTTATAATATAACGTAATATGCAGTGTATCATTGAAAATACCTTATAATATATCGTAATTTGTAGTGTATCATTGAAAATACCTTATAATATAACGTAATATGCAGTGTATCATTGAAAATACCTTATAATAAAACGTAATATGCAGTGTATCATTGAAAATGCCTTATAATATAACGAAATATGCAGTGTATCATTGAAAATACCTTATAATATATCGGAGTTTATCATTGAAAATACCTTATAATATAACGTAATTTGCATTGTATCATTGGAAATAACTTATAATATGACGTAATATGTAGTGTATCATTGAAAATACCTTATATTATATCGTAGTTTATCATTGAAAATTCCTTATAATATAACGTAATATGCAGTGTTTCATTGCAAATAACCTTATAATATAAAGTAATATGCAGTGTATCATTGAAAATTCGTTATAATATAACGTAATATGCAGTGTATCATTGAAAATACCTTTTAATATAACGTTACATACAGTGTTTCATTGCAAATAACCTTATACTACAACGTAATATACAGTATATCATAGAAAATACCTTATAATATATCGTAATATGTAGTTTATCATTGTAAATACCTTATAACATAACGTAATTTGCAGTGTATCATTGGAAATAACTTATAATATGTCGTAATATGTAGTGTATCATTGGAAATACCTTATATTATATCGTAGTTTATCATTGAAAATTCCTTATAATATAACGTAATATGCAGTGTTTCATTGCAAATAACCTTATAATATAACGTAATATGCAGTGTATCATTGAAAATTCCTTATAATATGACGTAATATGCGGTGTATCATTGAAAATACCTTCTAATATATCGTAGTTTATTAATGAGAATTCCTTATAATATAACGTAATATGCAGTGTATCATTGAGAATACCTTATAATATATCGTAATTTGTAGTGTATCATTGAAAATACCTTATAATATAACGTAATATGCAGTGTATCATTGAAAATACCTTATAATAAAACGTAATATGCAGTGTATCATTGAAAATGCCTTATAATATAACGAAATATGCAGTGTATCATTGAAAATACATTATAATATATCGTAGTTTATCATTGAAAATACCTTATAATATAACGTAATTTGCATTGTATCATTGGAAATAACTTATAATATGACGTAATAAGTAGTGTATCATTGAAAATACCTTATATTATATCGTAGTTTATCATTGAAAATTCCTTATAATATAACGTAATATGCAGTGTTTCATTGCAAATAACCTTATAATATAAAGTAATATGCAGTGTATCATTGAAAATTCGTTATAATATAACGTAATATGCAGTGTATCATTGAAAATACCTTTTAATATAACGTTACATACAGTGTTTCATTGCAAATAACCTTATACTACAACGTAATATACAGTATATCATAGAAAATACCTTATAATATATCGTAATATGTAGTTTATCATTGTAAATACCTTATAACATAACGTAATTTGCAGTGTATCATTGGAAATAACTTATAATATGTCGTAATATGTAGTGTATCATTGGAAATACCTTATATTATATCGTAGTTTATCATTGAAAATTCCTTATAATATAACGTAATATGCAGTGTTTCATTGCAAATAACCTTATAATATAACGTAATATGCAGTGTATCATTGAAAATTCCTTATAATATGACGTAATATGCAGTGTATCATTGAAAATACCTTCTAATATATCGTAGTTTATTAATGAGAATTCCTTATAATATAACGTAATATGCAGTGTATCATTGAGAATACCTTATAATATATCGTAGTTTATCATTGAAAATACCTTATAATATAACGTAATATGCAGTGTATCATTGAAAATACCTTATAATAAAACGTAATATGCAGTGTATCATTGAAAATGCCTTATAATATAACGAAATATGCAGTGTATCATTGAAAATACATTATAATATATCGTAGTTTATCATTGAAAATACCTTATAATATAACGTAATTTGCATTGTATCATTGGAAATAACTTATAATATGACGTAATAAGTAGTGTATCATTGAAAATACCTTATATTATATCGTAGTTTATCATTGAAAATTCCTTATAATATAACGTAATATGCAGTGTTTCATTGCAAATAACCTTATAATATAACGTAATATGCAGTGTATCATTGAAAATTCCTTATAATATGACGTAATATGCAGTGTATCATTGAAAATACCTTCTAATATATCGTAGTTTATTAATGAGAATTCCTTATAATATAACGTAATATGCAGTGTATCATTGAGAATACCTTATAATATAACGTAATATGCAGTGTATCATTGAAAATACCTTATAATATATCGTAATTTGTAGTGTATCATTGAAGGTACCTTATAATATATCGTAATTTGTAGTGTATAATTGAAAATACCTTATAATATAACGAAATATGCAGTGTATCACTGAAAATACCTTATATTATATCGTAGTTTATCATTGAAAATTCCTTATAATATTACGTAATATGCAGTGTTTCATTGCAAATAACCTTATAATATAACGTAATATGCAGTGTTTCATTGCAAATAACCTTATAATATAACGTAATATGCAGTGTATCATTGAAAATTCCTTATAATATGACGTAATATGCACTGTATCATTGAAAATACCTTCTAATATATCGTATTTTATTAATGAGAATTCCTTATAATATAACGTAATATGCAGTGTATCATTGAGAATACCTCATAATATAACGTAATATGCAGTGTATCATTGAAAATACCTGATAATATATCGTAATTTGTAGTGTATCATTGAAGATACCTTATAATATATCGTAATTTGTAGTTTATCATTGAAAATACCTTATAATATATCGTAATTTGTAGTGTATCATTGAAAATACCTTATAATATAACGTAATATGCAGTGTATCATTGAAAATACCTTATAATAAAACGTAATATGCAGTGTATCATTGAAAATGCCTTATAATATAACGAAATATGCAGTGTATCATTGAAAATACCTTATAATATATCGTAGTTTATCATTGAAAATACCTTATAATATAACGTAATATGCAGTGTTTCATTGCAAATAACCTTATAATATAACGTAATATGCAGTGTATCATTGAAAATTCCTTATAATATGACGTAATATGCAGTGTATCATTGAAAATACCTTCTAATATATCGTAGTTTATTAATGAGAATTCCTTATAATATAACGTAATATGCAGTGTATCATTGAGAATACCTTATAATATAACGTAATATGCAGTGTATCATTGAAAATACCTTATAATATATCGTAATTTGTAGTGTATCATTGAAGGTACCTTATAATATATCGTAATTTGTAGTGTATAATTGAAAATACCTTATAATATAACGAAATATGCAGTGTATCACTGAAAATACCTTATATTATATCGTAGTTTATCATTGAAAATTCCTTATAATATAACGTAATATGCAGTGTGTCATTGAAAATACCTTATAATATAACGTAATATGCAGTGTATCATTGAGAATACCTTATAATATAACGTAATATGCAGTGTATCATTGAAAATACCTTATAATATATCGTAATTTGTAGTGTATCATTGAAAATACCTTATAATATAACGTAATATGCAGTGTATCATTGAAAATACCTTATAATAAAACGTAATATGCAGTGTATCATTGAAAATGCCTTATAATATAACGAAATATGCAGTGTATCATTGAAAATACATTATAATATATCGTAGTTTATCATTGAAAATACCTTATAATATAACGTAATTTGCATTGTATCATTGGAAATAACTTATAATATGACGTAATAAGTAGTGTATCATTGAAAATACCTTATATTATATCGTAGTTTATCATTGAAAATACCTTATAATAAAACGTAATATGCAGTGTATCATTGAAAATGCCTTATAATATAACGAAATATGCAGTGTATCATTGAAAATACCTTATAATATATCGGAGTTTATCATTGAAAATACCTTATAATATAACGTAATTTGCATTGTATCATTGGAAATAACTTATAATATGACGTAATATGTAGTGTATCATTGAAAATACCTTATATTATATCGTAGTTTATCATTGAAAATTCCTTATAATATAACGTAATATGCAGTGTTTCATTGCAAATAACCTTATAATATAAAGTAATATGCAGTGTATCATTGAAAATTCCTTATAATTTAACGTAATATGCAGTGTATCATTGAAAATACCTTTTAATATAACGTTACATACAGTGTTTCATTGCAAATAACCTTATACTACAACGTAATATACAGTATATCATTGGAAATAACTTATAATATGTCGTAATATGTAGTGTATCATTGGAAATACCTTATATTATATCGTAGTTTATCATTGAAAATTCCTTATAATATAACGTAATATGCAGTGTTTCATTGCAAATAACCTTATAATATAACGTAATATGCAGTGTATCATTGAAAATTCCTTATAATATGACGTAATATGCAGTGTATCATTGAAAATACCTTCTAATATATCGTAGTTTATCATTGAAAATTCCTTATAATATAACGTAATATGCAGTGTGTCATTGAAAATACCTTATAATATAACGTAATATGCAGTGTATCATTGAGAATACCTTATAATATAACGTAATATACAGTGTATCATTGAAAATACCTTATAATATATCGTAATTTGTAGTGTATCATTGAAAATACCTTATAATATAACGTAATATGCAGTGTATCATTGAAAATACCTTATAATAAAACGTAATATGCAGTGTATCATTGAAAATGCCTTATAATATAACGAAATATGCAGTGTATCATTGAAAATACATTATAATATATCGTAGTTTATCATTGAAAATACCTTATAATATAACGTAATTTGCATTGTATCATTGGAAATAACTTATAATATGACGTAATAAGTAGTGTATCATTGAAAATACCTTATATTATATCGTAGTTTATCATTGAAAATTCCTTATAATATAACGTAATATGCAGTGTTTCATTGCAAATAACCTTATAATATAACGTAATATGCAGTGTTTCATTGCAAATAACCTTATAATATAACGTAATATGCAGTGTATCATTGAAAATTCCTTATAATATGACGTAATATGCACTGTATCATTGAAAATACCTTCTAATATATCGTATTTTATTAATGAGAATTCCTTATAATATAACGTAATATGCAGTGTATCATTGAGAATACCTTATAATATAACGTAATATGCAGTGTATCATTGAAAATACCTGATAATATATCGTAATTTGTAGTGTATCATTGAAGATACCTTATAATATATCGTAATTTGTAGTTTATCATTGAAAATACCTTATAATATATCGTAATTTGTAGTGTATCATTGAAAATACCTTATAATATAACGTAATATGCAGTGTATCATTGAAAATACCTTATAATAAAACGTAATATGCAGTGTATCATTGAAAATGCCTTATAATATAACGAAATATGCAGTGTATCATTGAAAATACCTTATAATATATCGGAGTTTATCATTGAAAATACCTTCTAATATAACGTAATTTGCATTGTATCATTGGAAATAACTTATAATATGACGTAATATGTAGTGTATCATTGAAAATACCTTATATTATATCGTAGTTTATCATTGAAAATTCCTTATAATATAACGTAATATGCAGTGTATCATTGAGAATACCTTATAATATAACGTAATATGCAGTGTATCATTGAAAATACCTTATAATATATCGTAATTTGTAGTGTATCATTGAAAATACCTTATAATATAACGTAATATGCAGTGTATCATTGAAAATACCTTATAATAAAACGTAATATGCAGTGTATCATTGAAAATGCCTTATAATATAACGAAATATGCAGTGTATCATTGAAAATACCTTATAATATATCGGAGTTTATCATTGAAAATACCTTATAATATAACGTAATTTGCATTGTATCATTGGAAATAACTTATAATATGACGTAATATGTAGTGTATCATTGAAAATACCTTATATTATATCGTAGTTTATCATTGAAAATTCCTTATAATATAACGTAATATGCAGTGTTTCATTGCAAATAACCTTATAATATAAAGTAATATGCAGTGTATCATTGAAAATTCGTTATAATATAACGTAATATGCAGTGTATCATTGAAAATACCTTTTAATATAACGTTACATACAGTGTTTCATTGCAAATAACCTTATACTACAACGTAATATACAGTATATCATAGAAAATACCTTATAATATATCGTAATATGTAGTTTATCATTGTAAATACCTTATAACATAACGTAATTTGCAGTGTATCATTGGAAATAACTTATAATATGTCGTAATATGTAGTGTATCATTGGAAATACCTTATATTATATCGTAGTTTATCATTGAAAATTCCTTATAATATAACGTAATATGCAGTGTTTCATTGCAAATAACCTTATAATATAACGTAATATGCAGTGTATCATTGAAAATTCCTTATAATATGACGTAATATGCAGTGTATCATTGAAAATACCTTCTAATATATCGTAGTTTATTAATGAGAATTCCTTATAATATAACGTAATATGCAGTGTATCATTGAGAATACCTTATAATATATCGTAATTTGTAGTGTATCATTGAAAATACCTTATAATATAACGTAATATGCAGTGTATCATTGAAAATACCTTATAATAAAACGTAATATGCAGTGTATCATTGAAAATGCCTTATAATATAACGAAATATGCAGTGTATCATTGAAAATACATTATAATATATCGTAGTTTATCATTGAAAATACCTTATAATATAACGTAATTTGCATTGTATCATTGGAAATAACTTATAATATGACGTAATAAGTAGTGTATCATTGAAAATACCTTATATTATATCGTAGTTTATCATTGAAAATTCCTTATAATATAACGTAATATGCAGTGTTTCATTGCAAATAACCTTATAATATAACGGAATATGCAGTGTTTCATTGCAAATAACCTTATAATATAACGTAATATGCAGTGTATCATTGAAAATTCCTTATAATATGACGTAATATGCACTGTATCATTGAAAATACCTTCTAATATATCGTATTTTATTAATGAGAATTCCTTATAATATAACGTAATATGCAGTGTATCATTGAGAATACCTTATAATATAACGTAATATGCAGTGTATCATTGAAAATACCTGATAATATATCGTAATTTGTAGTGTATCATTGAAAATACCTTATAATATATCGTAATTTGTAGTGTATCATTGAAAATACCTTATAATATATCGTAATTTGTAGTTTATCATTGAAAATACCTTATAATATATCGTAATTTGTAGTGTATCATTGAAAATACCTTATAATATAACGTAATATGCAGTGTATCATTGAAAATACCTTATAATAAAACGTAATATGCAGTGTATCATTGAAAATGCCTTATAATATAACGAAATATGCAGTGTATCATTGAAAATACCTTATAATAGATCGTAATTTGTAGTGTATCATTGAAAATACCTTATAATATAACGTAATATGCAGTGTATCATTGAAAATACCTTATAATATATCGTAATATGTAGTTTATCATTGTAAATACCTTATAACATAACGTAATTTGCAGTGTATCATTGGAAATAACTTATAATATGTCGTAATATGTAGTGTATCATTGGAAATACCTTATATTATATCGAAGTTTATCATTGAAAATTCCTTATATTATAACGTAATATGCAGTGTTTCATTGCAAATAACCTTATAATATAACGTAATATGCAGTGTATCATTGAAAATTCCTTATAATATGACGTAATATGCAGTGTATCATTGAAAATACCTTATAATATAACGTAATATGCAGTGTATCATTGAAAATACCTTATAATATATCGTAATTTGTAGTGTATAATTGAAAATACCTTATAATATAACGAAATATGCAGTGTATCATTGAAAATACCTTATATTATATCGTAGTTTATCATTGAAAATTCCTTATAATATAACGTAATATGCAGTGTATCATTGAAAATACCTTATAATATAACGTAATATGCAGTGTATCATTGAAAATACCTTATAATATATCGTAGTTTATCATTGAAAACACCTTATAATATAACGTAATTTGCATTGTATCATTGGAAATAACTTATAATATGACGTAATATGTAGTGTATCATTGAAAATACCTTATATTATATCGTAATTTGTAGTTTATCATTGAAGATACCTTATAATATATCGTAATTTGTAGTTTATCATTGAAAATACCTTATATTATATCGTAATTTGTAGTTTATCATTGAAGATACCTTATAATATATCGTAATTTGTAGTTTATCATTGAAAATACCTTATAATATATCGTAATTTGTTGTGTATCATTGAAAATACCTTATAATATAACGTAATATGCAGTGTATCATTGAAAATACCATCTAATATGACGTAATATGCAGTGTATCATTGAAAATACCTTATACTACAACGTAATATACAGTATATCATTGAAAATACCTTATATTATATCGTAATTTGTAGTTTATCATTGAAGATACCTTATAATATATCGTAATTTGTAGTTTATCATTGAAAATACCTTATAATATATCGTAATTTGTAGTGTATCATTGAAAATACCTTATAATATAACGTAATATGCAGTGTATCATTGAAAACACCTTATAATAAAACGTAATATGCAGTGTATCATTGAAAATGCCTTATAATATAACGAAATATGCAGTGTATCATTGAAAATACCTTATAATATATCGTAGTTTAGAATTTAAAATTCCTTATAATATAACGTAATTTGCATTGTATCATTGGAAATAACTTATAATATGACGTAATATGTAGTGTATCATTGAAAATACTTTATATTATATCGTAGTTTATCATTGAAAATTCCTTATAATATAACGTAATATGCAGTGTTTCATTGCAAATAACCTTATAATATAACGTAATATGCAGTGTATCATTGAAAATTCCTTATAATATATCGTAATATGTAGTTTATCATTGGAAATACCTTATAATATAACGTAATATGCAGTGTATCATTGGCAATATTATCTAATATGACGTAATATGCAGTGTATCATTGAAAATACCTTATACTACAACGTAATATACAGTATATCATTGAAAAAACCTTATAATATATCGTAATATGTAGTTTATCATTGTAAATACCTTATAACATAACGTAATTTGCATTGTATCATTGGAAATAACTTATAATATGTCGTAATATGTAGTGTATCATTGGAAATACCTTATATTATATCGTAGTTTATCATTGAAAATTCCTTATAATATAACGTAATATGCAGTGTTTCATTGCAAATAACCTTATAATATAACGAAATATGCAGTGTATCATTGAAAATACCTTATAATATATCGTAGTTTATCATTGAAAATACCTTATAATATAACGTAATTTGCATTGTATCATTGGAAATAACTTATAATATGACGTAATATGTAGTGTATCATTGAAAATACCTTATATTATATCGTAGTTTATCATTGAAAATACCTTATAATATAACGTAATATGCAGTGTTTCATTGCAAATAACCTTATAATATAACGTAATATGCAGTGTATCATTGAAAATTCCTTATAATATAACGTAATATGCAGTGAATCATTGAAAATACCTTTTAATATAACGTAACATACAGTGTTTCATTGCAAATAACCTTATAATATAACGTAATATGCAGTGTATCATTGAAAATACCTTATAATATATCGTAGTTTATCATTGAAAACACCTTATAATATAACGTAATTTGCATTGTATCATTGGAAATAACTTATAATATGACCTAATATGTAGTGTATCATTGAAAATACCTTATATTATATCGTAATTTGTAGTTTATCATTGAAGATACCTTATAATATATCGTAATTTGTAGTTTATCATTGAAAATACCTTATAATATATCGTAATTTGTAGTTTATCATTGAAGATACCTTATAATATATCGTAATTTGTAGTTTATCATTGAAAATACCTTATAATATATCGTAATTTGTTGTGTATCATTGAAAATACCTTATAATATAACGTAATATGCAGTGTATCATTGAAAATACCATCTAATATGACGTAATATGCAGTGTATCATTGAAAATACCTTATACTACAACGTAATATACAGTATATCATTGAAAATACCTTATATTATATCGTAATTTGTAGTTTATCATTGAAGATACCTTATAATATATCGTAATTTGTAGTTTATCATTGAAAATACCTTATAATATATCGTAATTTGTAGTGTATCATTGAAAATACCTTATAATATAACGTAATATGCAGTGTATCATTGAAAACACCTTATAATAAAACGTAATATGCAGTGTATCATTGAAAATGCCTTATAATATAACGAAATATGCAGTGTATCATTGAAAATACCTTATAATATATCGTAGTTTAGAATTTAAAATTCCTTATAATATAACGTAATTTGCATTGTATCATTGGAAATAACTTATAATATGACGTAATATGTAGTGTATCATTGAAAATACTTTATATTATATCGTAGTTTATCATTGAAAATTCCTTATAATATAACGTAATATGCAGTGTTTCATTGCAAATAACCTTATAATATAACGTAATATGCAGTGTATCATTGAAAATTCCTTATAATATATCGTAATATGTAGTTTATCATTGGAAATACCTTATAATATAACGTAATATGCAGTGTATCATTGGCAATATTATCTAATATGACGTAATATGCAGTGTATCATTGAAAATACCTTATACTACAACGTAATATACAGTATATCATTGAAAAAACCTTATAATATGACGTAATATGTAGTGTATCATTGAAAATACCTTATATTATATCGTAGTTTATCATTGAAAATACCTTATAATATAACGTAATATGCAGTGTTTCATTGCAAATAACCTTATAATATAACGTAATATGCAGTGTATCATTGAAAATTCCTTATAATATAACGTAATATGCAGTGAATCATTGAAAATACCTTTTAATATAACGTAACATACAGTGTTTCATTGCAAATAACCTTATAATATAACGTAATATGCAGTGTATCATTGAAAATAACTTATAATATATCGTAATATGTAGTTTATCATTGGAAATACCTTATAATATAACGTAATATGCAGTGTATCATTGGCAATACCATCTAATATGACGTAATATGCAGTGTATCATTGAAAATACCTTATACTACAACGTAATATACAGTATATCATTGAAAATACCTTATAATATATCGTAATATGTAGTTTATCATTGTAAATACCTTATAACATAACGTAATTTGCATTGTATCATTGGAAATAACTTATAATATGACGTAATATGTAGTGTATCATTGAAAATACCTTATATTATATCGTAGTTTATCATTGAAAATTCCTTATAATATAACGTAATATGCAGTGTTTCATTGCAAATAACCTTATAATATAACGTAATATGCAGTGTATCATTGAAAATTCCTTATAATATATCGTAATATGTAGTTTATCATTGGAAATACCTTATAATATAACGTAATATGCAGTGTATCATTGGCAATATTATCTAATATGACGTAATATGCAGTGTATCATTGAAAATACCTTATACTACAACGTAATATACAGTATATCATTGAAAATACCTTATAATATATCGTAATATGTAGTTTATCATTGTAAATACCTTATAACATAACGTAATTTGCATTGTATCATTGGAAATAACTTATAATATGAAGTAATATGTAGTGTATCATTGGAAATACCATATATTATATCGTAGTTTATCATTGACAATTCCTTATAATATAACGTAATATGCAGTGTTTCATTGCAAATAACCTTATAATATAACGTAATATGCAGTGTATCATTGAAAATTCCTTATAATATGACGTAATATGCAGTGTATCATTGAAAATACCTTCTAATATATCGTAGTTTATGATTGAGAATTCCTTATAATATAACGTAATATGCAGTGTATCATTGAGAATACCTTATAATATAACGTAATATGCAGTGTATCATTGAAAATACCTTATAATATATCGTAATTCGTAGTGTATAATTGAAAATACCTTATAATATAACGAAATATGCAGTGTATCATTGAAAATACCTTATAATATAACGTAATATGCAGTGTATCATTGAAAATACCTTATAATATAACGTAATATGCAGTGTATCATTGAAAATACCTTATAATATATCGTAGTTTATCATTGAAAACACCTTATAATATAACGTAATTTGCATTGTATCATTGGAAATAACTTATAATATGACGTAATATGTAGTGTATCATTGAAAATACCTTATATTATATCGTAATTTGTAGTTTATCATTGAAGATACCTTATAATATATCGTAATTTGTAGTTTATCATTGAAAATACCTTATAATATATCGTAATGTGTAGTGTATCATTGAAAATACCTTATAATATAACGTAATATGCAGTGTATCATTGAAAACACCTTATAATAAAACGTAATATGCAGTGTATCATTGAAAATGCCTTATAATATAACGAAATATGCAGTGTATCATTGAAAATACCTTATAATATATCGTAGTTTATCATTGAAAATTCCTTATAATATAACGTAATTTGCATTGTATCATTGGAAATACCTTATACTACAACGTAATATACAGTATATCATTGAAAATACCTTATAATATATCGTAATATGTAGTTTATCATTGTAAATACCTTACAACATAACGTAATTTGCATTGTATCATTGGAAATAACTTATAATATGACGTAATATGTAGTGTATCATTGGAAATACCATATATTATATCGTAGTTTATCATTGACAATTCCTTATAATATAACGTAATATGCAGTGTTTCATTGCAAATAACCTTATAATATAACGTAATATGCAGTGTATCATTGAAAATTCCTTATAATATGACGTAATATGCAGTGTATCATTGAAAATACCTCCTAATATATCGTAGTTTATCATTGAGAATTCCTTATAATATAACGTAATATGCAGTGTATCATTGAGAATACCTTATAATATAACGTAATATGCAGTGTATCATTGAAAATACCTTATAATATATCGTAATTCGTAGTGTATAATTGAAAATACCTTATAATATAACGAAATATGCAGTGTATCATTGAAAATACCTTATAATATAACGTAATATGCAGTGTATCATTGAAAATACCTTATAATAAAACGTAATATGCAGTGTATCATTGAAAATGCCTTATAATATAACGAAATATGCAGTGTATCATTGAAAATACCTTATAATATATCGGAGTTTATCATTGAAAATACCTTATAATATAACGTAATTTGCATTGTATCATTGGAAATAACTTATAATATGACGTAATATGTAGTGTATCATTGAAAATACCTTATATTATATCGTAGTTTATCATTGAAAATTCCTTATAATATAACGTAATATGCAGTGTTTCATTGCAAATAACCTTATAATATAAAGTAATATGCAGTGTATCATTGAAAATTCGTTATAATATAACGTAATATGCAGTGTATCATTGAAAATACCTTTTAATATAACGTTACATACAGTGTTTCATTGCAAATAACCTTATACTACAACGTAATATACAGTATATCATAGAAAATACCTTATAATATATCGTAATATGTAGTTTATCATTGTAAATACCTTATAACATAACGTAATTTGCAGTGTATCATTGGAAATAACTTATAATATGTCGTAATATGTAGTGTATCATTGGAAATACCTTATATTATATCGTAGTTTATCATTGAAAATTCCTTATAATATAACGTAATATGCAGTGTTTCATTGCAAATAACCTTATAATATAACGTAATATGCAGTGTATCATTGAAAATTCCTTATAATATGACGTAATATGCGGTGTATCATTGAAAATACCTTCTAATATATCGTAGTTTATTAATGAGAATTCCTTATAATATAACGTAATATGCAGTGTATCATTGAGAATACCTTATAATATATCGTAATTTGTAGTGTATCATTGAAAATACCTTATAATATAACGTAATATGCAGTGTATCATTGAAAATACCTTATAATAAAACGTAATATGCAGTGTATCATTGAAAATGCCTTATAATATAACGAAATATGCAGTGTATCATTGAAAATACATTATAATATATCGTAGTTTATCATTGAAAATACCTTATAATATAACGTAATTTGCATTGTATCATTGGAAATAACTTATAATATGACGTAATAAGTAGTGTATCATTGAAAATACCTTATATTATATCGTAGTTTATCATTGAAAATTCCTTATAATATAACGTAATATGCAGTGTTTCATTGCAAATAACCTTATAATATAAAGTAATATGCAGTGTATCATTGAAAATTCGTTATAATATAACGTAATATGCAGTGTATCATTGAAAATACCTTTTAATATAACGTTACATACAGTGTTTCATTGCAAATAACCTTATACTACAACGTAATATACAGTATATCATAGAAAATACCTTATAATATATCGTAATATGTAGTTTATCATTGTAAATACCTTATAACATAACGTAATTTGCAGTGTATCATTGGAAATAACTTATAATATGTCGTAATATGTAGTGTATCATTGGAAATACCTTATATTATATCGTAGTTTATCATTGAAAATTCCTTATAATATAACGTAATATGCAGTGTTTCATTGCAAATAACCTTATAATATAACGTAATATGCAGTGTATCATTGAAAATTCCTTATAATATGACGTAATATGCAGTGTATCATTGAAAATACCTTCTAATATATCGTAGTTTATTAATGAGAATTCCTTATAATATAACGTAATATGCAGTGTATCATTGAGAATACCTTATATTATATCGTAATTTGTAGTTTATCATTGAAGATACCTTATAATATAACGTAATATGCAGTGTATCATTGAAAATACCTTATAATAAAACGTAATATGCAGTGTATCATTGAAAATGCCTTATAATATAACGAAATATGCAGTGTATCATTGAAAATACATTATAATATATCGTAGTTTATCATTGAAAATACCTTATAATATAACGTAATTTGCATTGTATCATTGGAAATAACTTATAATATGACGTAATAAGTAGTGTATCATTGAAAATACCTTATATTATATCGTAGTTTATCATTGAAAATTCCTTATAATATAACGTAATATGCAGTGTTTCATTGCAAATAACCTTATAATATAACGTAATATGCAGTGTATCATTGAAAATTCCTTATAATATGACGTAATATGCAGTGTATCATTGAAAATACCTTCTAATATATCGTAGTTTATTAATGAGAATTCCTTATAATATAACGTAATATGCAGTGTATCATTGAGAATACCTTATAATATAACGTAATATGCAGTGTATCATTGAAAATACCTTATAATATATCGTAATTTGTAGTGTATCATTGAAGGTACCTTATAATATATCGTAATTTGTAGTGTATAATTGAAAATACCTTATAATATAACGAAATATGCAGTGTATCACTGAAAATACCTTATATTATATCGTAGTTTATCATTGAAAATTCCTTATAATATTACTTAATATGCAGTGTTTCATTGCAAATAACCTTATAATATAACGTAATATGCAGTGTTTCATTGCAAATAACCTTATAATATAACGTAATATGCAGTGTATCATTGAAAATTCCTTATAATATGACGTAATATGCACTGTATCATTGAAAATACCTTCTAATATATCGTATTTTATTAATGAGAATTCCTTATAATATAACGTAATATGCAGTGTATCATTGAGAATACCTCATAATATAACGTAATATGCAGTGTATCATTGAAAATACCTGATAATATATCGTAATTTGTAGTGTATCATTGAAGATACCTTATAATATATCGTAATTTGTAGTTTATCATTGAAAATACCTTATAATATATCGTAATTTGTAGTGTATCATTGAAAATACCTTATAATATAACGTAATATGCAGTGTATCATTGAAAATGCCTTATAATATAACGTAATATGCAGTGTATCATTGAAAATGCCTTATAATATAACGAAATATGCAGTGTATCATTGAAAATACCTTATAATATATCGGAGTTTATCATTGAAAATACCTTATAATATAACGTAATATGCAGTGTTTCATTGCAAATAACCTTATAATATAACGTAATATGCAGTGTATCATTGAAAATTCCTTATAATATGACGTAATATGCAGTGTATCATTGAAAATACCTTCTAATATATCGTAGTTTATTAATGAGAATTCCTTATAATATAACGTAATATGCAGTGTATCATTGAGAATACCTTATAATATAACGTAATATGCAGTGTATCATTGAAAATACCTGATAATATATCGTAATTTGTAGTGTATCATTGAAGGTACCTTATAATATATCGTAATTTGTAGTGTATAATTGAAAATACCTTATAATATAACGAAATATGCAGTGTATCACTGAAAATACCTTATATTATATCGTAGTTTATCATTGAAAATTCCTTATAATATAACGTAATATGCAGTGTGTCATTGAAAATACCTTATAATATAACGTAATATGCAGTGTATCATTGAGAATACCTTATAATATAACGTAATATGCAGTGTATCATTGAAAATACCTTATAATATATCGTAATTTGTAGTGTATCATTGAAAATACCTTATAATATAACGTAATATGCAGTGTATCATTGAAAATGCCTTATAATATAACGAAATATGCAGTGTATCATTGAAAATACATTATAATATATCGTAGTTTATCATTGAAAATACCTTATAATATAACGTAATTTGCATTGTATCATTGGAAATAACTTATAATATGACGTAATAAGTAGTGTATCATTGAAAATACCTTATATTATATCGTAGTTTATCATTGAAAATTCCTTATAATATAACGTAATATGCAGTGTTTCATTGCAAATAACCTTATAATATAAAGTAATATGCAGTGTATCATTGAAAATTCGTTATAATATAACGTAATATGCAGTGTATCATTGAAAATACCTTTTAATATAACGTTACATACAGTGTTTCATTGCAAATAACCTTATACTACAACGTAATATACAGTATATCATAGAAAATACCTTATAATATATCGTAATATGTAGTTTATCATTGTAAATACCTTATAACATAACGTAATTTGCAGTGTATCATTGGAAATAACTTATAATATGTCGTAATATGTAGTGTATCATTGGAAATACCTTATATTATATCGTAGTTTATCATTGAAAATTCCTTATAATATAACGTAATATGCAGTGTTTCATTGCAAATAACCTTATAATATAACGTAATATGCAGTGTATCATTGAAAATTCCTTATAATATGACGTAATATGCAGTGTATCATTGAAAATACCTTCTAATATATCGTAGTTTATTAATGAGAATTCCTTATAATATAACGTAATATGCAGTGTATCATTGAGAATACCTTATAATATATCGTAATTTGTAGTGTATCATTGAAAATACCTTATAATATAACGTAATATGCAGTGTATCATTGAAAATACCTTATAATAAAACGTAATATGCAGTGTATCATTGAAAATGCCTTATAATATAACGAAATATGCAGTGTATCATTGAAAATACATTATAATATATCGTAGTTTATCATTGAAAATACCTTATAATATAACGTAATTTGCATTGTATCATTGGAAATAACTTATAATATGACGTAATAAGTAGTGTATCATTGAAAATACCTTATATTATATCGTAGTTTATCATTGAAAATTCCTTATAATATAACGTAATATGCAGTGTTTCATTGCAAATAACCTTATAATATAACGTAATATGCAGTGTATCATTGAAAATTCCTTATAATATGACGTAATATGCAGTGTATCATTGAAAATACCTTCTAATATATCGTAGTTTATTAATGAGAATTCCTTATAATATAACGTAATATGCAGTGTATCATTGAGAATACCTTATAATATAACGTAATATGCAGTGTATCATTGAAAATACCTTATAATATATCGTAATTTGTAGTGTATCATTGAAGGTACCTTATAATATATCGTAATTTGTAGTGTATAATTGAAAATACCTTATAATATAACGAAATATGCAGTGTATCACTGAAAATACCTTATATTATATCGTAGTTTATCATTGAAAATTCCTTATAATATTACGTAATATGCAGTGTTTCATTGCAAATAACCTTATAATATAACGTAATATGCAGTGTTTCATTGCAAATAACCTTATAATATAACGTAATATGCAGTGTATCATTGAAAATTCCTTATAATATGACGTAATATGCACTGTATCATTGAAAATACCTTCTAATATATCGTATTTTATTAATGAGAATTCCTTATAATATAACGTAATATGCAGTGTATCATTGATAATACCTCATAATATAACGTAATATGCAGTGTATCATTGAAAATACCTGATAATATATCGTAATTTGTAGTGTATCATTGAAGATACCTTATAATATATCGTAATTTGTAGTTTATCATTGAAAATACCTTATAATATATCGTAATTTGTAGTGTATCATTGAAAATACCTTATAATATAACGTAATATGCAGTGTATCATTGAAAATACCTTATAATAAAACGTAATATGCAGTGTATCATTGAAAATGCCTTATAATATAACGAAATATGCAGTGTATCATTGAAAATACCTTATAATATATCGGAGTTTATCATTGAAAATACCTTATAATATAACGTAATATGCAGTCTTTCATTGCAAATAACCTTATAATATAACGTAATATGCAGTGTATCATTGAAAATTCCTTATAATATGACGTAATATGCAGTGTATCATTGAAAATACCTTCTAATATATCGTAGTTTATTAATGAGAATTCCTTATAATATAACGTAATATGCAGTGTATCATTGAGAATACCTTATAATATAACGTAATATGCAGTGTATCATTGAAAATACCTTATAATATATCGTAATTTGTAGTGTATCATTGAAGGTACCTTATAATATATCGTAATTTGTAGTGTATAATTGAAAATACCTTATAATATAACGAAATATGCAGTGTATCACTGAAAATACCTTATATTATATCGTAGTTTATCATTGAAAATTCCTTATAATATAACGTAATATGCAGTGTGTCATTGAAAATACCTTATAATATAACGTAATATGCAGTGTATCATTGAGAATACCTTATAATATAACGTAATATGCAGTGTATCATTGAAAATACCTTATAATATATCGTAATTTGTAGTGTATCATTGAAAATACCTTATAATATAACGTAATATGCAGTGTATCATTGAAAATACCTTATAATAAAACGTAATATGCAGTGTATCATTGAAAATGCCTTATAATATAACGAAATATGCAGTGTATCATTGAAAATACATTATAATATATCGTAGTTTATCATTGAAAATACCTTATAATATAACGTAATTTGCATTGTATCATTGGAAATAACTTATAATATGACGTAATAAGTAGTGTATCATTGAAAATACCTTATATTATATCGTAGTTTATCATTGAAAATTCCTTATAATATAACGTAATATGCAGTGTTTCATTGCAAATAACCTTATAATATAACGTAATATGCAGTGTTTCATTGCAAATAACCTTATAATATAACGTAATATGCAGTGTATCATTGAAAATTCCTTATAATATGACGTAATATGCACTGTATCATTGAAAATACCTTCTAATATATCGTATTTTATTAATGAGAATTCCTTATAATATAACGTAATATGCAGTGTATCATTGAGAATACCTTATAATATAACGTAATATGCAGTGTATCATTGAAAATACCTGATAATATATCGTAATTTGTAGTGTATCATTGAAGATACCTTATAATATATCGTAATTTGTAGTTTATCATTGAAAATACCTTATAATATATCGTAATTTGTAGTGTATCATTGAAAATACCTTATAATATAACGTAATATGCAGTGTATCATTGAAAATACCTTATAATAAAACGTAATATGCAGTGTATCATTGAAAATGCCTTATAATATAACGAAATATGCAGTGTATCATTGAAAATACCTTATAATATATCGGAGTTTATCATTGAAAATACCTTCTAATATAACGTAATTTGCATTGTATCATTGGAAATAACTTATAATATGACGTAATATGTAGTGTATCATTGAAAATACCTTATATTATATCGTAGTTTATCATTGAAAATTCCTTATAATATAACGTAATATGCAGTGTATCATTGAGAATACCTTATAATATAACGTAATATGCAGTGTATCATTGAAAATACCTTATAATATATCGTAATTTGTAGTGTATCATTGAAAATACCTTATAATATAACGTAATATGCAGTGTATCATTGAAAATACCTTATAATAAAACGTAATATGCAGTGTATCATTGAAAATGCCTTATAATATAACGAAATATGCAGTGTATCATTGAAAATACCTTATAATATATCGGAGTTTATCATTGAAAATACCTTATAATATAACGTAATTTGCATTGTATCATTGGAAATAACTTATAATATGACGTAATATGTAGTGTATCATTGAAAATACCTTATATTATATCGTAGTTTATCATTGAAAATTCCTTATAATATAACGTAATATGCAGTGTTTCATTGCAAATAACCTTATAATATAAAGTAATATGCAGTGTATCATTGAAAATTCGTTATAATATAACGTAATATGCAGTGTATCATTGAAAATACCTTTTAATATAACGTTACATACAGTGTTTCATTGCAAATAACCTTATACTACAACGTAATATACAGTATATCATAGAAAATACCTTATAATATATCGTAATATGTAGTTTATCATTGTAAATACCTTATAACATAACGTAATTTGCAGTGTATCATTGGAAATAACTTATAATATGTCGTAATATGTAGTGTATCATTGGAAATACCTTATATTATATCGTAGTTTATCATTGAAAATTCCTTATAATATAACGTAATATGCAGTGTTTCATTGCAAATAACCTTATAATATAACGTAATATGCAGTGTATCATTGAAAATTCCTTATAATATGACGTAATATGCAGTGTATCATTGAAAATACCTTCTAATATATCGTAGTTTATTAATGAGAATTCCTTATAATATAACGTAATATGCAGTGTATCATTGAGAATACCTTATAATATATCGTAATTTGTAGTGTATCATTGAAAATACCTTATAATATAACGTAATATGCAGTGTATCATTGAAAATACCTTATAATAAAACGTAATATGCAGTGTATCATTGAAAATGCCTTATAATATAACGAAATATGCAGTGTATCATTGAAAATACATTATAATATATCGTAGTTTATCATTGAAAATACCTTATAATATAACGTAATTTGCATTGTATCATTGGAAATAACTTATAATATGACGTAATAAGTAGTGTATCATTGAAAATACCTTATATTATATCGTAGTTTATCATTGAAAATTCCTTATAATATAACGTAATATGCAGTGTTTCATTGCAAATAACCTTATAATATAACGGAATATGCAGTGTTTCATTGCAAATAACCTTATAATATAACGTAATATGCAGTGTATCATTGAAAATTCCTTATAATATGACGTAATATGCAGTGTATCATTGAAAATACCTTCTAATATATCGTATTTTATTAATGAGAATTCCTTATAATATAACGTAATATGCAGTGTATCATTGAGAATACCTTATAATATAACGTAATATGCAGTGTATCATTGAAAATACCTGATAATATATCGTAATTTGTAGTGTATCATTGAAAATACCTTATAATATATCGTAATTTGTAGTGTATCATTGAAAATACCTTATAATATATCGTAATTTGTAGTTTATCATTGAAAATACCTTATAATATATCGGAGTTTATCATTGAAAATACCTTCTAATATAACGTAATTTGCATTGTATCATTGGAAATAACTTATAATATGACGTAATATGTAGTGTATCATTGAAAATACCTTATATTATATCGTAGTTTATCATTGAAAATTCCTTATAATATAACGTAATATGCAGTGTATCATTGAGAATACCTTATAATATAACGTAATATGCAGTGTATCATTGAAAATACCTTATAATATATCGTAATTTGTAGTGTATCATTGAAAATACCTTATAATATAACGTAATATGCAGTGTATCATTGAAAATACCTTATAATAAAACGTAATATGCAGTGTATCATTGAAAATGCCTTATAATATAACGAAATATGCAGTGTATCATTGAAAATACCTTATAATATATCGGAGTTTATCATTGAAAATACCTTATAATATAACGTAATTTGCATTGTATCATTGGAAATAACTTATAATATGACGTAATATGTAGTGTATCATTGAAAATACCTTATATTATATCGTAGTTTATCATTGAAAATTCCTTATAATATAACGTAATATGCAGTGTTTCATTGCAAATAACCTTATAATATAAAGTAATATGCAGTGTATCATTGAAAATTCGTTATAATATAACGTAATATGCAGTGTATCATTGAAAATACCTTTTAATATAACGTTACATACAGTGTTTCATTGCAAATAACCTTATACTACAACGTAATATACAGTATATCATAGAAAATACCTTATAATATATCGTAATATGTAGTTTATCATTGTAAATACCTTATAACATAACGTAATTTGCAGTGTATCATTGGAAATAACTTATAATATGTCGTAATATGTAGTGTATCATTGGAAATACCTTATATTATATCGTAGTTTATCATTGAAAATTCCTTATAATATAACGTAATATGCAGTGTTTCATTGCAAATAACCTTATAATATAACGTAATATGCAGTGTATCATTGAAAATTCCTTATAATATGACGTAATATGCAGTGTATCATTGAAAATACCTTCTAATATATCGTAGTTTATTAATGAGAATTCCTTATAATATAACGTAATATGCAGTGTATCATTGAGAATACCTTATAATATATCGTAATTTGTAGTTTATCATTGAAAATACCTTATAATATAACGTAATATGCAGTGTATCATTGAAAATACCTTATAATAAAACGTAATATGCAGTGTATCATTGAAAATGCCTTATAATATAACGAAATATGCAGTGTATCATTGAAAATACATTATAATATATCGTAGTTTATCATTGAAAATACCTTATAATATAACGTAATTTGCATTGTATCATTGGAAATAACTTATAATATGACGTAATAAGTAGTGTATCATTGAAAATACCTTATATTATATCGTAGTTTATCATTGAAAATTCCTTATAATATAACGTAATATGCAGTGTTTCATTGCAAATAACCTTATAATATAACGGAATATGCAGTGTTTCATTGCAAATAACCTTATAATATAACGTAATATGCAGTGTATCATTGAAAATTCCTTATAATATGACGTAATATGCACTGTATCATTGAAAATACCTTCTAATATATCGTATTTTATTAATGAGAATTCCTTATAATATAACGTAATATGCAGTGTATCATTGAGAATACCTTATAATATAACGTAATATGCAGTGTATCATTGAAAATACCTGATAATATATCGTAATTTGTAGTGTATCATTGAAAATACCTTATAATATATCGTAATTTGTAGTGTATCATTGAAAATACCTTATAATATATCGTAATTTGTAGTTTATCATTGAAAATACCTTATAATATATCGTAATTTGTAGTGTATCATTGAAAATACCTTATAATATAACGTAATATGCAGTGTATCATTGAAAATACCTTATAATAAAACGTAATATGCAGTGTATCATTGAAAATGCCTTATAATATAACGAAATATGCAGTGTATCATTGAAAATACCTTATAATATATCGGAGTTTATCATTGAAAATACCTTATAATATAACGTAATTTGCATTGTATCATTGGAAATAACTTATAATATGACGTAATATGCAGTGTATCATTGAAAATACCTTATATTATATCGTAGTTTATCATTGAAAATTCCTTATAATATAACGTAATATGCAGTGTTTCATTGCAAATAACCTTATAATATAAAGTAATATGCAGTGTATCATTGAAAATTCCTTATAATATAACGTAATATGCAGTATATCATTGAAAATACCTTATAATATATCGTAATATGTAGTTTATCATTGTAAATACCTTATAACATAACGTAATTTGCAGTGTATCATTGGAAATAACTTATAATATGTCGTAATATGTAGTGTATCATTGGAAATACCTTATATTATATCGAAGTTTATCATTGAAAATTCCTTATATTATAACGTAATATGCAGTGTTTCATTGCAAATAACCTTATAATATAACGTAATATGCAGTGTATCATTGAAAATTCCTTATAATATGACGTAATATGCAGTGTATCATTGAAAATACCTTCTAATATATCGTAGTTTATTAATGAGAATTCCTTATAATATAACGTAATATGCAGTGTATCATTGAGAATACCTTATAATAGATCGTAATTTGTAGTGTATCATTGAAAATACCTTATAATATAACGTAATATGCAGTGTATCATTGAAAATACCTTATAATAAAACGTAATATGCAGTGTATCATTGAAAATGCCTTATAATATAACGAAATATGCAGTGTATCATTGAAAATACATTATAATATATCGTAGTTTATCATTGAAAATACCTTATAATATAACGTAATTTGCATTGTATCATTGGAAATAACTTATAATATGACGTAATAAGTAGTGTATCATTGAAAATACCTTATATTATATCGTAGTTTATCATTGAAAATTCCTTATAATATAACGTAATATGCAGTGTTTCATTGCAAATAACCTTATAATATAACGGAATATGCAGTGTTTCATTGCAAATAACCTTATAATATAACGTAATATGCAGTGTATCATTGAAAATTCCTTATAATATGACGTAATATGCACTGTATCATTGAAAATACCTTCTAATATATCGTATTTTATTAATGAGAATTCCTTATAATATAACGTAATATGCAGTGTATCATTGAGAATACCTTATAATATAACGTAATATGCAGTGTATCATTGAAAATACCTGATAATATATCGTAATTTGTAGTGTATCATTGAAGATACCTTATAATATATCGTAATTTGTAGTTTATCATTGAAAATACCTTATAATATATCGTAATTTGTAGTGTATCATTGAAAATACCTTATAATATAACGTAATATGCAGTGTATCATTGAAAATACCTTATAATATAACGTAATATGCAGTGTATCATTGAAAATGCCTTATAATATAACGAAATATGCAGTGTATCATTGAAAATACCTTATAATATATCGGAGTTTATCATTGAAAATACCTTATAATATAACGTAATTTGCATTGTATCATTGGAAATAACTTATAATATGACGTAATATGTAGTGTATCATTGAAAATACCTTATATTATATCGTAGTTTATCATTGAAAATTCCTTATAATATAACGTAATATGCAGTGTTTCATTGCAAATAACCTTATAATATAAAGTAATATGCAGTGTATCATTGAAAATTCCTTATAATATAACGTAATATGCAGTATATCATTGAAAATACCTTATAATATATCGTAATATGTAGTTTATCATTGTAAATACCTTATAACATAACGTAATTTGCAGTGTATCATTGGAAATAACTTATAATATGTCGTAATATGTAGTGTATCATTGGAAATACCTTATATTATATCGAAGTTTATCATTGAAAATTCCTTATATTATAACGTAATATGCAGTGTTTCATTGCAAATAACCTTATAATATAACGTAATATGCAGTGTATCATTGAAAATTCCTTATAATATGACGTAATATGCAGTGTATCATTGAGAATACCTTATAATATAACGTAATATGCAGTGTATCATTGAAAATACCTTATAATATATCGTAATTTGTAGTGTATAATTGAAAATACCTTATAATATAACGAAATATGCAGTGTATCATTGAAAATACCTTATATTATATCGTAGTTTATCATTGAAAATTCCTTATAATATAACGTAATATGCAGTGTATCATTGAAAATACCTTATAATATAACGTAATAAGCAGTGTATCATTGAAAATACCTTATAATATATCGTAGTTTATCATTGAAAACACCTTATAATATAACGTAATTTGCATTGTATCATTGGAAATAACTTATAATATGACCTAATATGTAGTGTATCATTGAAAATACCTTATATTATATCGTAATTTGTAGTTTATCATTGAAGATACCTTATAATATATCGTAATTTGTAGTTTATCATTGAAAATACCTTATATTATATCGTAATTTGTAGTTTATCATTGAAGATACCTTATAATATATCGTAATTTGTAGTTTATCATTGAAAATACCTTATAATATATCGTAATTTGTAGTGTATCATTGAAAATACCTTATAATATAACGTAATATGCAGTGTATCATTGAAAACACCTTATAATAAAACGTAATATGCAGTGTATCATTGAAAATGCCTTATAATATAACGAAATATGCAGTGTATCATTGAAAATACCTTATAATATATCGTAGTTTAGAATTTAAAATTCCTTATAATATAACGTAATTTGCATTGTATCATTGGAAATAACTTATAATATGACGTAATATGTAGTGTATCATTGAAAATACTTTATATTATATCGTAGTTTATCATTGAAAATTCCTTATAATATAACGTAATATGCAGTGTATCATTGCAAATAACCTTATAATATAACGTAATATGCAGTGTATCATTGAAAATTCCTTATAATATATCGTAATATGTAGTTTATCATTGGAAATACCTTATAATATAACGTAATATGCAGTGTATCATTGGCAATATTATCTAATATGACGTAATATGCAGTGTATCATTGAAAATACCTTATACTACAACGTAATATACAGTATATCATTGAAAAAACCTTATAATATATCGTAATATGTAGTTTATCATTGTAAATACCTTATAACATAACGTAATTTGCATTGTATCATTGGAAATAACTTATAATATGTCGTAATATGTAGTGTATCATTGGAAATACCTTATATTATATCGTAGTTTATCATTGAAAATTCCTTATAATATAACGTAATATGCAGTGTTTCATTGCAAATAACCTTATAATATAACGAAATATGCAGTGTATCATTGAAAATACCTTATAATATATCGTAGTTTATCATTGAAAATACCTTATAATATAACGTAATTTGCATTGTATCATTGGAAATAACTTATAATATGACGTAATATGTAGTGTATCATTGAAAATACCTTATATTATATCGTAGTTTATCATTGAAAATACCTTATAATATAACGTAATATGCAGTGTTTCATTGCAAATAACCTTATAATATAACGTAATATGCAGTGTATCATTGAAAATTCCTTATAATATAACGTAATATGCAGTGAATCATTGAAAATACCTTTTAATATAACGTAACATACAGTGTTTCATTGCAAATAACCTTATAATATAACGTAATATGCAGTGTATCATTGAAAATAACTTATAATATATCGTAATATGTAGTTTATCATTGGAAATACCATGTAATATAACGTAATATACAGTGTATCATTGAAAATACCTTATAATATAACGTAATATGCAGTGTATCAATGAAAATACCTTATAATATATCGTAATTTGTAGTGTATAATTGAAAATACCTTATAATATAACGAAATATGCAGTGTATCATTGAAAATACCTTATATTATATCGTAGTTTATCATTGAAAATTCCTTATAATATAACGTAATATGCAGTGTATCATTGAAAATACCTTATAATATAACGTAATATGCAGTGTATCATTGAAAATACCTTATAATATATCGTAGTTTATCATTGAAAACACCTTATAATATAACGTAATTTGCATTGTATCATTGGAAATAACTTATAATATGACCTAATATGTAGTGTATCATTGAAAATACCTTATATTATATCGTAATTTGTAGTTTATCATTGAAGATACCTTATAATATATCGTAATTTGTAGTTTATCATTGAAAATACCTTATATTATATCGTAATTTGTAGTTTATCATTGAAGATACCTTATAATATATCGTAATTTGTAGTTTATCATTGAAAATACCTTATAATATATCGTAATTTGTAGTGTATCATTGAAAATACCTTATAATATAACGTAATATGCAGTGTATCATTGAAAACACCTTATAATAAAACGTAATATGCAGTGTATCATTGAAAATGCCTTATAATATAACGAAATATGCAGTGTATCATTGAAAATACCTTATAATATATCGTAGTTTAGAATTTAAAATTCCTTATAATATAACGTAATTTGCATTGTATCATTGGAAATAACTTATAATATGACGTAATATGTAGTGTATCATTGAAAATACTTTATATTATATCGTAGTTTATCATTGAAAATTCCTTATAATATAACGTAATATGCAGTGTTTCATTGCAAATAACCTTATAATATAACGTAATATGCAGTGTATCATTGAAAATTCCTTATAATATATCGTAATATGTAGTTTATCATTGGAAATACCTTATAATATAACGTAATATGCAGTGTATCATTGGCAATATTATCTAATATGACGTAATATGCAGTGTATCATTGAAAATACCTTATACTACAACGTAATATACAGTATATCATTGAAAAAACCTTATAATATATCGTAATATGTAGTTTATCATTGTAAATACCTTATAACATAACGTAATTTGCATTGTATCATTGGAAATAACTTATAATATGTCGTAATATGTAGTGTATCATTGGAAATACCTTATATTATATCGTAGTTTATCATTGAAAATTCCTTATAATATAACGTAATATGCAGTGTTTCATTGCAAATAGCCTTATAATATAACGAAATATGCAGTGTATCATTGAAAATACCTTATAATATATCGTAGTTTATCATTGAAAATTCCTTATAATATAACGTAATTTGCATTGTATCATTGGAAATAACTTATAATATGACGTAATATGTAGTGTATCATTGAAAATACCTTATATTATATCGTAGTTTATCATTGAAAATACCTTATAATATAACGTAATATGCAGTGTTTCATTGCAAATAACCTTATAATATAACGTAATATGCAGTGTATCATTGAAAATTCCTTATAATATAACGTAATATGCAGTGAATCATTGAAAATACCTTTTAATATAACGTAACATACAGTGTTTCATTGCAAATAACCTTATAATATAACGTAATATGCAGTGTATCATTGAAAATAACTTATAATATATCGTAATATGTAGTTTATCATTGGAAATACCTTATAATATAACGTAATATGCAGTGTATCATTGGCAATACCATCTAATATGACGTAATATGCAGTGTATCATTGAAAATACCTTATACTACAACGTAATATACAGTATATCATTGAAAATACCTTATAATATATCGTAATATGTAGTTTATCATTGTAAATACCTTATAACATAACGTAATTTGCATTGTATCATTGGAAATAACTTATAATATGACGTAATATGTAGTGTATCATTGAAAATACCTTATATTATATCGTAGTTTATCATTGAAAATTCCTTATAATATAACGTAATATGCAGTGTTTCATTGCAAATAACCTTATAATATAACGTAATATGCAGTGTATCATTGAAAATTCCTTATAATATATCGTAATATGTAGTTTATCATTGGAAATACCTTATAATATAACGTAATATGCAGTGTATCATTGGCAATATTATCTAATATGACGTAATATGCAGTGTATCATTGAAAATACCTTATACTACAACGTAATATACAGTATATCATTGAAAATACCTTATAATATATCGTAATATGTAGTTTATCATTGTAAATACCTTATAACATAACGTAATTTGCATTGTATCATTGGAAATAACTTATAATATAACGTAATATGCAGTGTTTCATTGCAAATAACCTTATAATATAACGTAATATGCAGTGTATCATTGAAAATTCCTTATAATATGACGTAATATGCAGTGTATCATTGAAAATACCTTCTAATATATCGTAGTTTATGATTGAGAATTCCTTATAATATAACGTAATATGCAGTGTATCATTGAGAATACCTTATAATATAACGTAATATGCAGTGTATCATTGAAAATACCTTATAATATATCGTAATTCGTAGTGTATAATTGAAAATACCTTATAATATAACGAAATATGCAGTGTATCATTGAAAATACCTTATAATATAACGTAATATGCAGTGTATCATTGAAAATACCTTATAATATATCGTAATATGCAGTGTATCATTGAAAATACCTTATAATATATCGTAGTTTATCATTGAAAACACCTTATAATATAACGTAATTTGCATTGTATCATTGGAAATAACTTATAATATGACGTAATATGTAGTGTATCATTGAAAATACCTTATATTATATCGTAATTTGTAGTTTATCATTGAAGATACCTTATAATATATCGTAATTTGTAGTTTATCATTGAAAATACCTTATAATATATCGTAATGTGTAGTGTATCATTGAAAATACCTTATAATATAACGTAATATGCAGTGTATCATTGAAAACACCTTATAATAAAACGTAATATGCAGTGTATCATTGAAAATGCCTTATAATATAACGAAATATGCAGTGTATCATTGAAAATACCTTATAATATATCGTAGTTTATCATTGAAAATTCCTTATAATATAACGTAATTTGCATTGTATCATTGTAAATACCTTATAACATAACGTAATTTGCATTGTATCATTGGAAATAACTTATAATATGACGTAATATGTAGTGTATCATTGGAAATACCATATATTATATCGTAGTTTATCATTGACAATTCCTTATAATATAACGTAATATGCAGTGTTTCATTGCAAATAACCTTATAATATAACGTAATATGCAGTGTATCATTGAAAATTCCTTATAATATGACGTAATATGCAGTGTATCATTGAAAATACCTCCTAATATATCGTAGTTTATCATTGAGAATTCCTTATAATATAACGTAATATGCAGTGTATCATTGAGAATACCTTATAATATAACGTAATATGCAGTGTATCATTGAAAATACCTTATAATATATCGTAATTCGTAGTGTATAATTGAAAATACCTTATAATATAACGAAATATGCAGTGTATCATTGAAAATACCTTATAATATAACGTAATATGCAGTGTATCATTGAAAATACCTTATAATATATCGTAATATGCAGTGTATCATTGAAAATACCTTATAATATATCGTAGTTTATCATTGAAAACACCTTATAATATAACGTAATTTGCAGTGTATCATTGAAAACACCTTATAATAAAACGTAATATGCAGTGTATCATTGAAAATGCCTTATAATATAACGAAATATGCAGTGTATCATTGAAAATACCTTATAATATATCGTAGTTTATCATTGAAAATTCCTTATAATATAACGTAATTTGCATTGTATCATTGGAAATAACTTATAATATGACGTAATATGTAGTGTATCATTGAAAATACCTTATATTATATCGTAGTTTATCATTGAAAATTCCTTATAATATAACGTAATATGCAGTGTTTCATTGCAAATAACCTTATAATATAACGTAATATGCAGTGTATCATTGAAAATTCCTTATAATATAACGTAATATGCAGTGCATCATTGAAAATACCTTTTAATATAACGTAACATACAGTGTTTCATTGCAAATAACCTTATAATATAACGTAATATGCAGTGTATCATTGAAAATACCTTATACTACAACGTAATATACAGTATATCATTGAAAATACCTTATAATATATCGTAATATGTAGTTTATCATTGTAAATACCTTATAACATAACGTAATTTGCATTGTATCATTGGAAATAACTTATAATATGACGTAATATGTAGTGTATCATTGAAAATACCTTATATTATATCGTAGTTTATCATTGAAAATTCCTTATAATAGAACGTAATATGCAGTGTTTCATTGCAAATAACCTTATAATATAACGTAATATGCAGTGTATCATTGAAAATTCCTTATAATATATCGTAATATGTAGTTTATCATTGGAAATACCTTATAATATATCGTAATATGTAGTTTATCATTGTAAATACCTTATAACATAACGTAATTTGCAAGGAAGATAGGGTTGTGGATAAAGAGGAGGATGTGTAAGCATTGTAACCCCTAGGGGAAATCAATAAAGTTATAATAACATAACGTAATTTGCATTGTATCATTGGAAATACCATATATTATATCGTAGTTTATCATTGACAATTCCTTATAATATAACGTAATATGCAGTGTTTCATTGCAAATAACCTTATAATGTAACGTAATATGCAGTGTATCATTGAAAATACCATGTAATATAACGTAATATACAGTGTATCATTGAAAATACCTTATAATATAACGTAATATGCAGTGTATCATTGAAAATACCTTCTAATATATCGTAGTTTATCATTGAAAATACCTTATAACATATCGTAATATGCAGTGTATCATTGAAAATACCTTATAATATAACGTAATATGCAGTGAATCATTGAAAATACCTTATAATATAACGTAATATGCAGTGTATCATTGAAAATACCATGTAATATATAACGAAATATACAGTGTATCATTGAAAATACCTTATAATATAACGTAATATGCAGTGTATCAATGAAAATACCTTATAATATAACGTAATATGCAGTGTATCATTGAAAATACCTTCTAATATAACGTAATATGCAGTGTATCATTGAAAATACCTTATTATATAACGTAATATGCAGTGTATCATTGAAAATACCTTATAACATATCCTAATATGCAGTGTATCATTGAAAATACCTTCTAATATAACGTAATATGCAGTGTATTATTGAAAATACCTTATAATATAACGTAATATGCAGTGTGTCATTGAAAATACCTTATAATATATCGCAGTTTATCATTGAAAACACCTTATAATATAATGTAATATGCAGTGTATCATTGAAAATACCTTCTAATATATCGTAGTTTATCATTGAAAATACCTTATAATATAACGTAATATGCAGTGTATCATTGAAAATGCCTTATAATATAACGTAATATGCAGTGTATCATTGAAAATACCTTCTAATATATCGTAGTTTATCATTGAAAATACCTTATAACATATCGTAATATGCAGTGTATCATTGAAAATACCTTATAACATATCCTAATATGCAGTGTATCATTGAAAATACCTTATAATATAACGTAATATGCAGTGTGTCATTGAAAATACCTTATAATATATCGCAGTTTATCATTGAAAACACCTTATAATATAATGTAATATGCAGTGTATCATTGAAAATACCATGTAATATAACGTAATATACAGTGTATCTTTGAAAATACCTTATAATATAACGTAATATGCAGTGTATCATTGAAAATACCTTCTAATATATCGTAGTTTATCATTGAAAATACCTTATAATATAACGTAATATGCAGTGTATCATTGAAAATGCCTTATAATATAACGTAATATGCAGTGTATCATTCAAAATACCTTATACTACAACGTAATATACGGTATATCATTGAAAATACCTTCTAATATATCGTAATATGTAGTTTATCATTGAAAATACCTTATAATATAACGTAATATGCAGTGTATCATTGAAAATACCATGTAATATAACGTAATATACAGTGTATCATTGAAAATACCTTATAATATAACGTAATATGCAGTGTATCATTGAAAATACCTTCTAATATATCGTAGTTTATCATTGAAAATACCTTATAACACATCGTAATATGCAGTGTATCATTGAAAATACCTTATAACATATCCTAATATGCAGTGTATCATTGAAAATACCTTCTAATATAACGTAATATGCAGTGTATCATTGAAAATACCTTCTAATATAACGTTAAATGCAGTGTATCGTTGAAAATACCTTATAATATAGCGTAATATCCAGTGTATCATTGAAAATACCTTATAATATAACGTAATATGCAGTGTATCATTGAAAATACATTATAATATAACGTAATATGCAGTGTATCATTGAAAATACCTTATTACATATCGTAATTTGTAGTGTATCTTTGAAAATACCTTATAATATAACGTAATTTGCATTGTATCATTGGAAATAACTTATAATATGACGTAATATGTAGTGTATCATTGAAAATACCTTATATTATATCGTAGTTTATCATTGAAAATTCCTTATAATATAACGTAATATGCAGTGTTTCATTGCAAATAACCTTATAACATATCGTAATATGCAGTGTATCATTGAAAATACCTTGTAATATAACGTAATATGCAGTGAATCATTGAAAATACCTTATAATATAATGTAATATGCAGTGTATCATTGAAAATACCTTCTAATATATCGTAGTTTATCATTGAAAATACCTTATAACATATCGTAATATGCAGTGTATCATTGAAAATACCTTATAACATATCCTAATATGCAGTGTATCATTGAAAATACCTTATAATATAACGTAATATGCAGTGTGTCATTGAAAATACCTTATAATATATCGCAGTTTATCATTGAAAACACCTTATAATATAATGTAATATGCAGTGTATCATTGAAAATACCATGTAATATAACGTAATATACAGTGTATCTTTGAAAATACCTTATAATATAACGAAATATGCAGTGTATCATTGAAAATACCTTCTAATATATCGTAGTTTATCATTGAAAATACCTTATAATATAACGTAATATGCAGTGTATCATTGAAAATGCCTTATAATATAACGTAATATGCAGTGTATCATTCAAAATACCTTATACTACAACGTAATATACGGTATATCATTGAAAATACCTTCTAATATATCGTAATATGTAGTTTATCATTGAAAATACCTTATAATATAACGTAATATGCAGTGTATCATTGAAAATACCATGTAATATAACGTAATATACAGTGTATCATTGAAAATACCTTATAATATAACGTAATATGCAGTGTATCATTGAAAATACCTTCTAATATATCGTAGTTTATCATTGAAAATACCTTATAACACATCGTAATATGCAGTGTATCATTGAAAATACCTTATAACATATCCTAATATGCAGTGTATCATTGAAAATACCTTCTAATATAACGTAATATGCAGTGTATCATTGAAAATACCTTCTAATATAACGTTAAATGCAGTGTATCGTTGAAAATACCTTATAATATAGCGTAATATCCAGTGTATCATTGAAAATACCTTATAATATAACGTAATATGCAGTGTATCATTGAAAATACATTATAATATAACGTAATATGCAGTGTATCATTGAAAATACCTTATTACATATCGTAATTTGTAGTGTATCTTTGAAAATACATTATAATATAACGTAATTTGCATTGTATCATTGGAAATAACTTATAATATGACGTAATATGTAGTGTATCATTGAAAATACCTTATATTATATCGTAGTTTATCATTGAAAATTCCTTATAATATAACGTAATATGCAGTGTTTCATTGCAAATAACCTTATAACATATCGTAATATGCAGTGTATCATTGAAAATACCTTGTAATATAACGTAATATGCAGTGAATCATTGAAAATACCTTATAATATAATGTAATATGCAGTGTATCATTGAGAATACCTTATAATATAACGTAATATGCAGTGTATCATTGAAAATACCTTATAATATATCGTAATTCGTAGTGTATAATTGAAAATACCTTATAATATAACGAAATATGCAGTGTATCATTGAAAATACCTTATAATATAACGTAATATGCAGTGTATCATTGAAAATACCTTATAATATAACGAAATATGCAGTGTATCATTGAAAATACCTTATAATATAACGTAATATGCAGTGTATCATTGAAAATACCTTATAATATATCGTATTATGCAGTGTATCATTGAAAATACCTTATAATATATCGTAGTTTATCATTGAAAACACCTTATAATATAACGTAATTTGCATTGTATCATTGGAAATAACTTATAATATGACGTAATATGTAGTGTATCATTGAAAATACCTTATATTATAACGTAATATGCAGTGTGTCATTGAAAATACCTTATAATATATCGCAGTTTATCATTGAAAACACCTTATAATATAATGTAATATGCAGTGTATCATTGAAAATACCATGTAATATAACGTAATATACAGTGTATCTTTGAAAATACCTTATAATATAACGTAATATGCAGTGTATCATTGAAAATACCTTCTAATATATCGTAGTTTATCATTGAAAATACCTTATAATATAACGTAATATGCAGTGTATCATTGAAAATGCCTTATAATATAACGTAATATGCAGTGTATCATTCAAAATACCTTATACTACAACGTAATATACGGTATATCATTGAAAATACCTTCTAATATATCGTAATATGTAGTTTATCATTGAAAATACCTTATAATATAACGTAATATGCAGTGTATCATTGAAAATACCATGTAATATAACGTAATATACAGTGTATCATTGAAAATACCTTATAATATAACGTAATATGCAGTGTATCATTGAAAATACCTTCTAATATATCGTAGTTTATCATTGAAAATACCTTATAACACATCGTAATATGCAGTGTATCATTGAAAATACCTTATAACATATCCTAATATGCAGTGTATCATTGAAAATACCTTCTAATATAACGTAATATGCAGTGTATCATTGAAAATACCTTCTAATATAACGTTAAATGCAGTGTATCGTTGAAAATACCTTATAATATAGCGTAATATCCAGTGTATCATTGAAAATACCTTATAATATAACGTAATATGCAGTGTATCATTGAAAATACATTATAATATAACGTAATATGCAGTGTATCATTGAAAATACCTTATTACATATCGTAATTTGTAGTGTATCTTTGAAAATACCTTATAATATAACGTAATTTGCATTGTATCATTGGAAATAACTTATAATATGACGTAATATGTAGTGTATCATTGAAAATACCTTATATTATATCGTAGTTTATCATTGAAAATTCCTTATAATATAACGTAATATGCAGTGTTTCATTGCAAATAACCTTATAACATATCGTAATATGCAGTGTATCATTGAAAATACCTTGTAATATAACGTAATATGCAGTGAATCATTGAAAATACCTTATAATATAATGTAATATGCAGTGTATCATTGAAAATACCTTATAATATAACGTAATATGCAGTGTATCATTGAAAATACCTTATAATATATCGTAATTCGTAGTGTATAATTGAAAATACCTTATAATATAACGAAATATGCAGTGTATCATTGAAAATACCTTATAATATAACGTAATATGCAGTGTATCATTGAAAATACCTTATAATATAACGAAATATGCAGTGTATCATTGAAAATACCTTATAATATAACGTAATATGCAGTGTATCATTGAAAATACCTTATAATATATCGTATTATGCAGTGTATCATTGAAAATACCTTATAATATATCGTAGTTTATCATTGAAAACACCTTATAATATAACGTAATTTGCATTGTATCATTGGAAATAACTTATAATATGACGTAATATGTAGTGTATCATTGAAAATACCTTATATTATATCGTAATTTGTAGTTTATCATTGAAGATACCTTATAATATATCGTAATTTGTAGTTTATCATTGAAAATACCTTATAATATATCGTAATGTGTAGTGTATCATTGAAAATACCTTATAATATAACGTAATATGCAGTGTATCATTGAAAACACCTTATAATAAAACGTAATATGCAGTGTATCATTGAAAATGCCTTATAATATAACGAAATATGCAGTGTATCATTGAAAATACCTTATAATATATCGTAGTTTATCATTGAAAATTCCTTATAATATAACGTAATTTGCATTGTATCATTGGAAATACCTTATACTACAACGTAATATACAGTATATCATTGAAAATACCTTATAATATATCGTAATATGTAGTTTATCATTGTAAATACCTTATAACATATCGTAATTTGCATTGTATCATTGGAAATAACTTATAATATGACGTAATATGTAGTGTATCATTGGAAATACCATATATTATATCGTAGTTTATCATTGACAATTCCTTATAATATAACGTAATATGCAGTGTTTCATTGCAAATAACCTTATAATATAACGTAATATGCAGTGTATCATTGAAAATTCCTTATAATATGACGTAATATGCAGTGTATCATTGAAAGTACCTCCTAATATATCGTAGTTTATCATTGAGAATTCCTTATAATATAACGTAATATGCAGTGTATCATTGAGAATACCTTATAATATAACGTAATATGCAGTGTATCATTGAAAATACCTTATAATATATCGTAATTCGTAGTGTATAATTGAAAATACCTTATAATATAACGAAATATGCAGTGTATCATTGAAAATACCTTATAATATAACGTAATATGCAGTGTATCATTGAAAATACCTTATAATATATCGTAATATGCAGTGTATCATTGAAAATACCTTATAATATATCGTAGTTTATCATTGAAAACACCTTATAATATAACGTAATTTGCAGTGTATCATTGAAAACACCTTATATTAAAACGTAATATGCAGTGTATCATTGAAAATGCCTTATAATATAACGAAATATGCAGTGTATCATTGAAAATACCTTATAATATATCGTAGTTTATCATTGAAAATTCCTTATAATATAACGTAATTTGCATTGTATCATTGGAAATAACTTATAATATGACGTAATATGTAGTGTATCATTGAAAATACCTTATATTATATCGTAGTTTATCATTGAAAATTCCTTATAATATAACGTAATATGCAGTGTTTCATTGCAAATAACCTTATAATATAACGTAATATGCAGTGTATCATTGAAAATTCCTTATAATATAACGTAATATGCAGTGTATCATTGAAAATACCTTTTAATATAACGTAACATACAGTGTTTCATTGCAAATAACCTTATAATATAACGTAATATGCAGTGTATCATTGAAAATACCTTATACTACAACGTAATATACAGTATATCATTGAAAATACCTTATAATATATCGTAATATGTAGTTTATCATTGTAAATACCTTATAACATAACGTAATTTGCACTGTATCATTGGAAATAACTTATAATATGACGTAATATGTAGTGTATCATTGGAAATACCATATATTATATCGTAGTTTATCATTGACAATTCCTTATAATATAACGTAATATGCAGTGTTTCATTGCAAATAACCTTATAATATAACGTAATATGCAGTGTATCATTGAAAATTCCTTATAATATGACGTAATAGGCAGTGTATCATTGAAAATACCTTCTAATATATCGTAGTTTATCATTGAGAATTCCTTATAATATAACGTAATATGCAGTGTATCATTGAGAATACCTTATAATATAACGTAATATGCAGTGTATCATTGAAAATACCTTATAATATATCGTAATTTGTAGTGTATCATTGAAGATACCTTATAATATATCGTAATTCGTAGTGTATAATTGAAAATACCTTATAATATAACGAAATATGCAGTGTATCATTGAAAATACCTTATAATATAACGTAATATGCAGTGTATCATTGAAAATACCTTATAATATATCGTAATATGCAGTGTATCATTGAAAATACCTTATAATATATCGTAGTTTATCATTGAAAACACCTTATAATATAACGTAATTTGCATTGTATCATTGGAAATAACTTATAATATGACGTAATATGTAGTGTATCATTGAAAATACCTTATATTATATCGTAATTTGTAGTTTATCATTGAAGATACCTTATAATATATCGTAATTTGTAGTTTATCATTGAAAATTCCTTATAATATATCGTAATGTGTAGTGTATCATTGAAAATACCTTATAATATAACGTAATATGCAGTGTATCATTGAAAACACCTTATAATAAAACGTAATATGCAGTGTATCATTGAAAATGCCTTATAATATAACGAAATATGCAGTGTATCATTGAAAATACCTTATAATATATCGTAGTTTATCATTGAAAATTCCTTATAATATAACGTAATTTGCATTGTATCATTGGAAATAACTTATAATATGACGTAATATGCAGTGTATCAATGAAAATACCTTCTAATATATCGTAGTTTATCATTGAAAATACCTTATAATATAACGTAATATGCAGTGTATCATTGAAAATACCTTATAATATAACGTAATATGCAGTGTATCATTGAAAATACCTTATTATATAACGTAATATGCAGTGTATCATTGAAAATACCTTATAACATATCCTAATATGCAGTGTATCATTGAAAATACCTTCTAATATAACGTAATATGCAGTGTATCATTGAAAATACCTTATAATATATCGTAATATACAGTGTATCATTGAAAATACCTTATAACATATCGTAATATGCAGTGTATCATTGAAAATACCTTATAATATAACGTAATATGCAGTGAATCATTGAAAATACCTTATAATAAAACGTAATATACAGTGTATCATTGAAAATACCTTACAATATAGCGTTAAATGCAGTGTATCGTTGAAAATACCTTATAATATAGCGTAATATCCAGTGTATCATTGAAAATACCTTATAATATAACGTAATATGCAGTGTATCATTGAAAATACATTATAATATAACGTAATATGCAGTGTATCATTGAAAATACCTTATTACATATCGTAATTTGTAGTGTATCTTTGAAAATACCATATAATATAACGTAATTTGCATTGTATCATTGGAAATAACTTATAATATGACGTAATACGTAGTGTATCATTGAAAATACCTTATATTATATCGTAGTTTATCATTGAAAATTCCTTATAATATAACGTAATATGCAGTGTTTCATTGCAAATAACCTTATAACATATCGTAATATGCAGTGTATCATTGAAAATACCTTATAATATAACGTAATATGCAGTGAATCATTGAAAATACCTTATAATATAATGTAATATGCAGTGTATCATTGAAAATACCATGTAATATAACGTAATATACAGTGAATCATTGAAAATACCTTATAATATAACGTAATATGCAGTGTATCATTGAAAATACCATGTAATATAACGTAATATACAGTGTATCTTTGAAAATACCTTATAATATAACGTAATATGCAGTGTATCAATGAAAATACCTTCTAATATATCGTAGTATATCATTGAAAATACCTTATAATATAACGTAATATGCAGTGTATCATTGAAAATACCTTATAATATAACGTAATATGCAGTGTATCATTGAAAATACCTGATAATATATCGTAATTTGTAGTGTATCATTGAAAATACCTTATAATATAACGTAATATGCAGTGTATCATTGAAAATACCATGTAATATAACGTAATATACAGTGTATCATTGAAAATACCTTATAATATAACGTAATATGCAGTGTATCATTGAAAATACCTTCTAATATATCGTAGTTTATCATTGAAAATACCTTATAATATAACGTAATATGCAGTGTATCATTGAAAATTCCTTATAATATAACGTAATATGCAGTGTATCATTGAAAATACCTTATAATATAACGTAATATGCAGTGTATCATTGAAAATACATTATAATATATCGTAGTTTATCATTGAAAATACCTTATAATATAACGAAATATGCAGTGTATCATTGAAAATACCTTATAATATAACGTAATATGCAGTGTATTATTGAAAATACCTTATAATATAACGTAATATGCAGTGTGTCATTGAAAATACCTTATAATATATCGCAGTGTATCATTGAAAACACCTTATAATATGACGTACTATGCAGTGTATCATTGAAAATACCTTCTAATATATCGTAATATGTAGTTTATCATTGAAAATACCTTATAATATAACGTAATATACAGTGTATCATTGGCAATACCATATAATATGACGTAATATGCAGTGTATCATTGAAAATACCTTATAATATAACGTAATATGCAGTGTATTATTGAAAATACCTTATAATATAACGTAATATGCAGTGTATCATTGAAAATACCTTATAATATAACGTAATATGCAGTGTATCATTGAAAATACCTTATTATATAACGTAATATGCAGTGTATCATTGAAAATACCTTATAACATATCCTAATATGCAGTGTATCATTGAAAATACCTTCTAATATAACGTAATATGCAGTGTATCATTGAAAATACCTTATAATATATCGTAATATACAGTGTATCATTGAAAATACCTTATAACATATCGTAATATGCAGTGTATCATTGAAAATACCTTATAATATAACGTAATATGCAGTGAATCATTGAAAATACCTTATAATAAAACGTAATATACAGTGTATCATTGAAAATACCTTACAATATAGCGTTAAATGCAGTGTATCGTTGAAAATACCTTATAATATAGCGTAATATCCAGTGTATCATTGAAAATACCTTATAATATAACGTAATATGCAGTGTATCATTGAAAATACATTATAATATAACGTAATATGCAGTGTATCATTGAAAATACCTTATTACATATCGTAATTTGTAGTGTATCTTTGAAAATACCATATAATATAACGTAATTTGCATTGTATCATTGGAAATAACTTATAATATGACGTAATACGTAGTGTATCATTGAAAATACCTTATATTATATCGTAGTTTATCATTGAAAATTCCTTATAATATAACGTAATATGCAGTGTTTCATTGCAAATAACCTTATAACATATCGTAATATGCAGTGTATCATTGAAAATACCTTATAATATAACGTAATATGCAGTGAATCATTGAAAATACCTTATAATATAATGTAATATGCAGTGTATCATTGAAAATACCATGTAATATAACGTAATATACAGTGAATCATTGAAAATACCTTATAATATAACGTAATATGCAGTGTATCATTGAAAATACCATGTAATATAACGTAATATACAGTGTATCTTTGAAAATACCTTATAATATAACGTAATATGCAGTGTATCAATGAAAATACCTTCTAATATATCGTAGTATATCATTGAAAATACCTTATAATATAACGTAATATGCAGTGTATCATTGAAAATACCTTATAATATAACGTAATATGCAGTGTATCATTGAAAATACCTGATAATATATCGTAATTTGTAGTGTATCATTGAAAATACCTTATAATATAACGTAATATGCAGTGTATCATTGAAAATACCATGTAATATAACGTAATATACAGTGTATCATTGAAAATACCTTATAATATAACGTAATATGCAGTGTATCAATGAAAATACCTTCTAATATATCGTAGTTTATCATTGAAAATACCTTATAATATAACGTAATATGCAGTGTATCATTGAAAATTCCTTATAATATAACGTAATATGCAGTGTATCATTGAAAATACCTTATAATATAACGTAATATGCAGTGTATCATTGAAAATACATTATAATATATCGTAGTTTATCATTGAAAATACCTTATAATATAACGAAATATGCAGTGTATCATTGAAAACACCTTATAATATAACGTAATATGCAGTGTATTATTGAAAATACCTTATAATATAACGTAATATGCAGTGTGTCATTGAAAATACCTTATAATATATCGCAGTGTATCATTGAAAACACCTTATAATATGACGTACTATGCAGTGTATCATTGAAAATACCTTCTAATATATCGTAATATGTAGTTTATCATTGAAAATACCTTATAATATAACGTAATATACAGTGTATCATTGGCAATACCATATAATATGACGTAATATGCAGTGTATCATTGAAAATACCTTATAATATAACGTAATATGCAGTGTATTATTGAAAATACCTTATAATATAACGTAATATGCAGTGTGTCATTGAAAATACCTTATAATATATCGCAGTTTATCATTGAAAACACCTTATAATATAATGTAATATGCAGTGTATCATTGAAAATACCATGTAATATAACGTAATATACAGTGTATCTTTGAAAATACCTTATAATATAACGTAATATGCAGTGTATCATTGAAAATACCTTCTAATATATCGTAGTTTATCATTGAAAATACCTTATAATATAACGTAATATGCAGTGTATCATTGAAAATGCCTTATAATATAACGTAATATGCAGTGTATCATTGAAAATACCTTATACTACAACGTAATATACGGTATATCATTGAAAATACCTTCTAATATATCGTAATATGTAGTTTATCATTGAAAATACCTTATAATATAACGTAATATGCAGTGTATCATTGAAAATACCATGTAATATAACGTAATATACAGTGTATCATTGAAAATACCTTATAATATAACGTAATATGCAGTGTATCATTGAAAATACCTTCTAATATATCGTAGTTTATCATTGAAAATACCTTATAACATATCGTAATATGCAGTGTATCATTGAAAATACCTTATAATATAACGTAATATGCAGTGAATCATTGAAAATACCTTATAATATAACGTAATATGCAGTGTATCATTGAAAATACCATGTAATATATAACGTAATATACAGTGTATCATTGAAAATACCTTATAATATAACGTAATATGCAGTGTATCAATGAAAATACCTTATAATATAACGTAATATGCAGTGTATCATTGAAAATACCTTCTAATATAACGTAATATGCAGTGTATCATTGAAAATACCTTATTATATAACGTAATATGCAGTATATCATTGAAAATACCTTATAACATATCCTAATATGCAGTGTATCATTGAAAATACCTTCTAATATAACGTAATATGCAGTGTATTATTGAAAATACCTTATAATATAACGTAATATGCAGTGTGTCATTGAAAATACCTTATAATATATCGCAGTTTATCATTGAAAACACCTTATAATATAATGTAATATGCAGTGTATCATTGAAAATACCATGTAATATAACGTAATATACAGTGTATCTTTGAAAATACCTTATAATATAACGTAATATGCAGTGTATCATTGAAAATACCTTCTAATATATCGTAGTTTATCATTGAAAATACCTTATAATATAACGTAATATGCAGTGTATCATTGAAAATGCCTTATAATATAACGTAATATGCAGTGTATCATTGAAAATACCTTATACTACAACGTAATATACGGTATATCATTGAAAATACCTTCTAATATATCGTAATATGTAGTTTATCATTGAAAATACCTTATAATATAACGTCATATGCAGTGTATCATTGAAAATACCATGTAATATAACGTAATATGCAGTGTATCGTTGGCAATATTATCTAATATGACGTAATATGCAGTGTATCATTGAAAATACCTTATACTACAACGTAATATACAGTATATCATTGAAAATACCTTATAATATATCGTAATATGTAGTTTATCAGTGTAAATACCTTATAATATATCGTAATTTGTAGTTTATCATTGAAAATACCTTATAATATATCGTAATTTGTAGTGTATCATTGAAAATACCTTATAATATAACGTAATATGCAGTGTATCATTGAAAATACCTTCTAATATAACGTAATATGCAGTGTATCATTGAAAATACCTTATTATATAACGTAATATGCAGTGTATCATTGAAAATACCTTATAACATATCCTAATATGCAGTGTATCATTGAAAATACCTTCTAATATAACGTAATATGCAGTGTATCATTGAAAATACCTTATAATATATCGTAATATACAGTGTATCATTGAAAATACATTACAATATAGCGTTAAATGCAGTGTATCGTTGAAAATACCTTATAATATAGCGTAATATCCAGTGTATCATTGAAAATACCTTATAATATAACGTAATATGCAGTGTATCATTGAAAATACATTATAATATAACGTAATATGCAGTGTATCGTTGGCAATATTATCTAATATGACGTAATATGCAGTGTATCATTGAAAATACCTTATACTACAACGTAATATGCAGTGTATCATTGAAAACACCTTATAATAAAACGTAATATGCAGTGTATCATTGAAAATGCCTTATAATATATCGAAATATGCATTGTATCATTGAAAATACCTTATAATATATCGTAGTTTATCATTTAAAATTCCTTATAATATAACGTAATATGCAGTGTATCATTGAAAATACCTTATAATAAAACGTAATATGCAGTGTATCATTGAAAATGCCTTATAATATAACGAAATATGCAGTGTATCATTGAAAATACATTATAATATATCGTAGTTTATCATTGAAAATACCTTATAATATAACGTAATTTGCATTGTATCATTGGAAATAACTTATAATATGACGTAATAAGTAGTGAATCATTGAAAATACCTTATAATATAACGTAATATGCAGTGAATCATTGAAAATACCTTATAATATAACGTAATATGCAGTGTATCATTGAAAATACCATGTAATATAACGTAATATACAGTGTATCATTGAAAATACCTTATAATATAACGTAATATGCAGTGTATCAATGAAAATACCTTCTAATATATCGTAGTTTATCATTGAAAATACCTTATAATATAACGTAATATGCAGTGTATCATTGAAAATTCCTTATAATATAACGTAATATGCAGTGTATCATTGAAAATACCTTATAATATAACGTAATATGCAGTGTATCATTGAAAATACCTTATAACATATCCTAATATGCAGTGTATCATTGAAAATACCTTATAACATATCCTAATATGCAGTGTATCATTGAAAATACCTTCTAATATATCGTAGTTTATCATTGAAAATACCTTATAATATAACGTAATATGCAGTGTATCATTGAAAATACCTTATAATATAACGTAATATACAGTGTATCATTGAAAATACCTTATAACATATCGTAATATGCAGTGTATCATTGAAAATACCTTATAATATAACGTAATATGCAGTGAATCATTGAAAATACCTTATAATATAACGTAATATGCAGTGTATCATTGAAAATACCATGTAATATAACGTATAATACAGTGTATCATTGAAAATACCTTATAATATAACGTAATATGCAGTGTATCAATGAAAATACCTTCTAATATATCGTAGTATATCATTGAAAATACCTTATAATATAACGTAATATGCAGTGTATCATTGAAAATACCTTATAATATAACGTAATATACAGTGTATCATTGAAAATACCTTATAACATATCGTAATATGCAGTGTATCATTGAAAATACCTTATAATATAACGTAATATGCAGTGAATCATTGAAAATACCTTATAATATAACGTAATATGCAGTGTATCATTGAAAATACCATGTAATATAACATAATATACAGTGTATCATTGAAAATACCTTATAATATAACGTAATATGCAGTGTATCATTGAAAATAACCTTATAATATAACGTAATATGCAGTGTATCATTGAAAATTCCTTATAATATGACGTAATATGCACTGTATCATTGAAAATACCTTCTAATATATCGTATTTTATTAATGAGAATTCCTTATAATATAACGTAATATGCAGTGTATCATTGAGAATACCTTATAATATAACGTAATATGCAGTGTATCATTGAAAATACCTGATAATATATCGTAATTTGTAGTGTATCATTGAAGATACCTTATAATATATCGTAATTTGTAGTTTATCATTGAAAATACCTTATAATATATCGTAATTTGTAGTGTATCATTGAAAATACCTTATAATATAACGTAATATGCAGTGTATCATTGAAAATACCTTATAATAAAACGTAATATGCAGTGTATCATTGAAAATGCCTTATAATATAACGAAATATGCAGTGTATCATTGAAAATACCTTATAATATATCGTAGTTTATCATTGAAAATACCTTCTAATATAACGTAATTTGCATTGTATCATTGGAAATAACTTATAATATGACGTAATAAGTAGTGAATCATTGAAAATACCTTATAATATAACGTAATATGCAGTGAATCATTGAAAATACCTTATAATATAACGTAATATGCAGTGTATCATTGAAAATACCATGTAATATAACGTAATATACAGTGTATCATTGAAAATACCTTATAATATAACGTAATATGCAGTGTATCAATGAAAATACCTTCTAATATATCGTAATATGTAGTTTATCATTGTAAATACCTTATAACATAACGTAATTTGCATTGTATCATTGGAAATAACTTATAATATGTTGTCATATGTAGTGTATCATTGGAAATACCTTATATTATATCGTAGTTTATCATTGAAAATTCCTTATAATATAACGTAATATGCAGTGTATCATTGAAAATACATTATAATATAACGTTATATGCAGTGTATCATTGGAAATACCTTATAATATAACGTAATATGCAGTGTATCGTTGGCAATATTATCTAATATGACGTAATATGCAGTGTATCATTGAAAATACCTTATACTACAACGTAATATACAGTATATCATTGAAAATACCTTATAATATATCGTAATATGTAGTTTATCATTGTAAATACCTTATAACATAACGTAATTTGCATTGTATCATTGAAAATACCTTATAACATATCCTAATATGCAGTGTATCATTGAAAATACCTTATAACATATCCTAATATGCAGTGTATCATTGAAAATACCTTCTAATATATCGTAGTTTATCATTGAAAATACCTTATAATATAACGTAATATGCAGTGTATCATTGAAAATACCTTATAATATAACGTAATATACAGTGTATCATTGAAAATACCTTATAACATATCGTAATATGCAGTGTATCATTGAAAATACCTTATAATATAACGTAATATGCAGTGAATCATTGAAAATACCTTATAATATAACGTAATATGCAGTGTATCATTGAAAATACCATGTAATATAACGTATAATACAGTGTATCATTGAAAATACCTTATAATATAACGTAATATGCAGTGTATCAATGAAAATACCTTCTAATATATCGTAGTTTATCATTGAAAATACCTTATAATATAACGTAATATGCAGTGTATCATTGAAAATACCTTATAATATAACGTAATATACAGTGTATCATTGAAAATACCTTATAACATATCGTAATATGCAGTGTATCATTGAAAATACCTTATTATATAACGTAATATGCAGTGTATCATTGAAAATACCTTATAACATATCCTAATATGCAGTGTATCATTGAAAATACCTTCTAATATAACGTAATATGCAGTGTATCATTGAAAATACCTTATAATATATCGTAATATACAGTGTATCATTGAAAATACATTACAATATAGCGTTAAATGCAGTGTATCGTTGAAAATACCTTATAATATAGCGTAATATCCAGTGTATCATTGATAATACCTTATAATATAACGTAATATGCAGTGTATCATTGAAAATACATTATAATATAACGTAATATGCAGTGTATCATTGAAAATACATTATAATATAACGTAATATGCAGTGTATCATTGGAAATACCTTATAATATAACGTAATATGCAGTGTATCGTTGGCAATATTATCTAATATGACGTAATATGCAGTGTATCATTGAAAATACCTTATACTACAACGTAATATACAGTATATCATTGAAAATACCTTATAATATATCGTAATATGTAGTTTATCATTGTAAATACCTTATAACATAACGTAATTTGCATTGTATCATTGGAAATAACTTATAATATGTTGTCATATGTAGTGTATCATTGGAAATACCTTATATTATATCGTAGTTTATCATTGAAAATTCCTTATAATATAACGTAATATGCAGTGTTTCATTGCAAATAACCTTATAATATAACGTAATATGCAGTGTATCATTGAAAATTCCTTATAATATGACGTAATATGGAGTGTATCATTGAAAATACCTTCTAATATATCGTATTTTATTAATGAGAATTCCTTATAATATAACGTAATATGCAGTGTATCATTGAGAATACCTTATAATATAACGTAATATGCAGTGTATCATTGAAAATACCTTATAATATATCGTAATTTGTAGTGTATCATTGAAGATACCTTATAATATATCGTAATTTGTAGTTTATCATTGAAAATACCTTATAATATAACGTAATATGCAGTGTATCATTGAAAATACCTTATAATATAACGTAATATGCAGTGTATCATTGAAAATACCTTATACTATAACGTAATATGCAGTGTTTCATTGCAAATAACCTTATAATATAACGTAATATGCAGTGTATCATTGAAAATTCCTTATAATATGACGTAATATGCACTGTATCATTGAAAATACCTTCTAATATATCGTAGTTTATCAATGAGAATTCCTTATAATATAACGTAATATGCAGTGTATCATTGAGAATACCTTATAATATAACGTAATATGCAGTGTATCATTGAAAATACCTGATAATATATCGTAATTTGTAGTGTATCATTGAAAATACCTTATAATATAACGTAATATGCAGTGTATCATTGAAAACACCTTATAATAAAACGTAATATGCAGTGTATCATTGAAAATGCCTTATAATATATCGAAATATGCATTGTATCATTGAAAATACCTTATAATATATCGTAGTTTATCATTTAAAATTCCTTATAGTATAACGTAATATGCAGTGTATCATTGAAAATACCTTATAATAAAACGTAATATGCAGTGTATCATTGAAAATGCCTTATAATATAACGAAATATGCAGTGTATCATTGAAAATACATTATAATATATCGTAGTTTATCATTGAAAATACCTTATAATATAACGTAATTTGCATTGTATCATTGGAAATAACTTATAATATGACGTAATAAGTAGTGAATCATTGAAAATACCTTATAATATAACGTAATATGCAGTGAATCATTGAAAATACCTTATAATATAACGTAATATGCAGTGTATCATTGAAAATACCATGTAATATAACGTAATATACAGTGTATCATTGAAAATACCTTATAATATAACGTAATTTGCAGTGTATCAATGAAAATACCTTCTAATATATCGTAGTTTATCATTGAAAATACCTTATAATATAACGTAATATGCAGTGTATCATTGAAAATTCCTTATAATATAACGTAATATGCAGTGTATCATTGAAAATACCTTATAATATAACGTAATATGCAGTGTATCATTGAAAATACCTTATAACATATCCTAATATGCAGTGTATCATTGAAAATACCTTATAACATATCCTAATATGCAGTGTATCATTGAAAATACCTTCTAATATATCGTAGTTTATCATTGAAAATACCTTATAATATAACGTAATATGCAGTGTATCATTGAAAATACCTTATAATATAACGTAATATACAGTGTATCATTGAAAATACCTTATAACATATCGTAATATGCAGTGTATCATTGAAAATACCTTATAATATAACGTAATATGCAGTGTATCATTGAAAATACCTTATAATATAACGTAATATGCAGTGTATCATTGAAAATACCATGTAATATAACGTATAATACAGTGTATCATTGAAAATACCTTATAATATAACGTAATATGCAGTGTATCAATGAAAATACCTTCTAATATATCGTAGTTTATCATTGAAAATACCTTATAATATAACGTAATATGCAGTGTATCATTGAAAATACCTTATAATATAACGTAATATACAGTGTATCATTGAAAATACCTTATAACATATCGTAATATGCAGTGTATCATTGAAAATACCTTATAATATAACGTAATATGCAGTGTTTCATTGCAAATAACCTTATAATATAACGTAATATGCAGTGTATCATTGAAAATTCCTTATAATATGACGTAATATGGAGTGTATCATTGAAAATACCTTCTAATATATCGTATTTTATTAATGAGAATTCCTTATAATATAACGTAATATGCAGTGTATCATTGAGAATACCTTATAATATAACGTAATATGCAGTGTATCATTGAAAATACCTTATAATATATCGTAATTTGTAGTGTATCATTGAAGATATCTTATAATATATCGTAATTTGTAGTTTATCATTGAAAATACCTTATAATATATCGTAATATACAGTGTATCATTGAAAATACATTACAATATAGCGTTAAATGCAGTGTATCGTTGAAAATACCTTATAATATAACGTAATATGCAGTGTATCATTGAAAATACCTTATAATATAACGTAATATGCAGTGTATCATTGAAAATACATTATAATATAACGTAATATGCAGTGTATCATTGAAAATACATTATAATATAACGTAATATGCAGTGTATCATTGGAAATACCTTATAATATAACGTAATATGCAGTGTATCGTTGGCAATATTATCTAATATGACGTAATATGCAGTGTATCATTGAAAATACCTTATACTACAACGTAATATACAGTATACCATTGAAAATACCTTATAATATATCGTAATATGTAGTTTATCATTGTAAATACCTTATAACATAACGTAATTTGCATTGTATCATTGGAAATAACTTATAATATGTTGTCATATGTAGTGTATCATTGGAAATACCTTATATTATATCGTAGTTTATCATTGAAAATTCCTTATAATATAACGTAATATGCAGTGTTTCATTGCAAATAACCTTATAATATAACGTAATATGCAGTGTATCATTGAAAATTCCTTATAATATGACGTAATATGGAGTGTATCATTGAAAATACCTTCTAATATATCGTATTTTATTAATGAGAATTCCTTATAATATAACGTAATATGCAGTGTATCATTGAGAATACCTTATAATATAACGTAATATGCAGTGTATCATTGAAAATACCTTATAATATATCGTAATATGTAGTTTATCATTGTAAACACCTTATAATAAAACGTAATATGCAGTGTATCATTGAAAATGCCTTATAATATATCGAAATATGCATTGTATCATTGAAAATACCTTATAATATATCGTAGTTTATCATTTAAAATTCCTTATAATATAACGTAATATGCAGTGTATCATTGAAAATACCTTATAATAAAACGTAATATGCAGTGTATCATTGAAAATGCCTTATAATATAACGAAATATGCAGTGTATCATTGAAAATACATTATAATATATCGTAGTTTATCATTGAAAATACCTTATAATATAACGTAATTTGCATTGTATCATTGGAAATAACTTATAATATGACGTAATAAGTAGTGAATCATTGAAAATACCTTATAATATAACGTAATATGCAGTGAATCATTGAAAATACCTTATAATATAACGTAATATGCAGTGTATCATTGAAAATACCATGTAATATAACGTAATATACAGTGTATCATTGAAAATACCATGTAATATAACATAATATACAGTGTATCATTGAAAATACCTTATAATATAACGTAATATGCAGTGTATCAATGAAAATACCTTCTAATATATCGTAGTTTATCATTGAAAATACCTTATAATATAACGTAATATGCAGTGTATCATTGAAAATACCTTCTAATATAACGTAATATGCAGTGTATCATTGAAAATACCTTATTATATAACGTAATATGCAGTGTATCATTGAAAATACCTTATAACATATCCTAATATGCAGTGTATCATTGAAAATACCTTCTAATATAACGTAATATGCAGTGTATCATTGAAAATACCTTATAATATATCGTAATATACAGTGTATCATTGAAAATACATTACAATATAGCGTTAAATGCAGTGTATCGTTGAAAATACCTTATAATATAGCGTAATATCCAGTGTATCATTGATAATACCTTATACTACAACGTAATATACAGTATATCATTGAAAATACCTTATAATATATCGTAATATGTAGTTTATCATTGTAAATACCTTATAACATAACGTAATTTGCATTGTATCATTGGAAATAACTTATAATATGTTGTCATATGTAGTGTATCATTGGAAATACCTTATATTATATCGTAGTTTATCATTGAAAATTCCTTATAATATAACGTAATATGCAGTGTTTCATTGCAAATAACCTTATAATATAACGTAATATGCAGTGTATCATTGAAAATTCCTTATAATATGACGTAATATGGAGTGTATCATTGAAAATACCTTCTAATATATCGTATTTTATTAATGAGAATTCCTTATAATATAACGTAATATGCAGTGTATCATTGAGAATACCTTATAATATAACGTAATATGCAGTGTATCATTGAAAATACCTTATAATATATCGTAATTTGTAGTGTATCATTGAAGATACCTTATAATATATCGTAATTTGTAGTTTATCATTGAAAATACCTTATAACATATCGTAATATGCAGTGTATCATTGAAAATACCTTATAATATAACGTAATATGCAGTGTATCATTGAAAATACCTTATACTATAACGTAATATGCAGTGTTTCATTGCAAATAACCTTATAATATAACGTAATATGCAGTGTATCATTGAAAATTCCTTATAATATGACGTAATATGCACTGTATCATTGAAAATACCTTCTAATATATCGTAGTTTATCAATGAGAATTCCTTATAATATAACGTAATATGCAGTGTATCATTGAGAATACCTTATAATATAACGTAATATGCAGTGTATCATTGAAAATACCTGATAATATATCGTAATTTGTAGTGTATCATTGAAAATACCTTATAATATAACGTAATATGCAGTGTATCATTGAAAACACCTTATAATAAAACGTAATATGCAGTGTATCATTGAAAATGCCTTATAATATATCGAAATATGCATTGTATCATTGAAAATACCTTATAATATATCGTAGTTTATCATTTAAAATTCCTTATAATATAACGTAATATGCAGTGTATCATTGAAAATACCTTATAATAAAACGTAATATGCAGTGTATCATTGAAAATGCCTTATAATATAACGAAATATGCAGTGTATCATTGAAAATACATTATAATATATCGTAGTTTATCATTGAAAATACCTTATAATATAACGTAATTTGCATTGTATCATTGGAAATAACTTATAATATGACGTAATAAGTAGTGAATCATTGAAAATACCTTATAATATAACGTAATATGCAGTGAATCATTGAAAATACCTTATAATATAACGTAATATGCAGTGTATCATTGAAAATACCATGTAATATAACGTAATATACAGTGTATCATTGAAAATACCTTATAATATAACGTAATTTGCAGTGTATCAATGAAAATACCTTCTAATATATCGTAGTTTATCATTGAAAATACCTTATAATATAACGTAATATGCAGTGTATCATTGAAAATTCCTTATAATATAACGTAATATGCAGTGTATCATTGAAAATACCTTATAATATAACGTAATATGCAGTGTATCATTGAAAATACCTTATAACATATCCTAATATGCAGTGTATCATTGAAAATACCTTATAACATATCCTAATATGCAGTGTATCATTGAAAATACCTTCTAATATATCGTAGTTTATCATTGAAAATACCTTATAATATAACGTAATATGCAGTGTATCATTGAAAATACCTTATAATATAACGTAATATACAGTGTATCATTGAAAATACCTTATAACATATCGTAATATGCAGTGTATCATTGAAAATACCTTATAATATAACGTAATATGCAGTGAATCATTGAAAATACCTTATAATATAACGTAATATGCAGTGTATCATTGAAAATACCATGTAATATAACGTATAATACAGTGTATCATTGAAAATACCTTATAATATAACGTAATATGCAGTGTATCAATGAAAATACCTTCTAATATATCGTAGTTTATCATTGAAAATACCTTATAATATAACGTAATATGCAGTGTATCATTGAAAATACCTTATAATATAACGTAATATACAGTGTATCATTGAAAATACCTTATAATATATCGTAATATGCAGTGTATCATTGAAAATACCTTATAATATAACGTAATATGCAGTGTTTCATTGCAAATAACCTTATAATATAACGTAATATGCAGTGTATCATTGAAAATTCCTTATAATATGACGTAATATGCAGTGTATCATTGAAAATACCTTCTAATATATCGTATTTTATTAATGAGAATTCCTTATAATATAACGTAATATGCAGTGTATCATTGAGAATACCTTATAATATAACGTAATATGCAGTGTATCATTGAAAATACCTTATAATATATCGTAATTTGTAGTGTATCATTGAAGATATCTTATAATATATCGTAATTTGTAGTTTATCATTGAAAATACCTTATAATATATCGTAATATACAGTGTATCATTGAAAATACATTACAATATAGCGTTAAATGCAGTGTATCGTTGAAAATACCTTATAATATAGCGTAATATCCAGTGTATCATTGAAAATACCTTATAATATAACGTAATATGCAGTGTATCATTGAAAATACATTATAATATAACGTAATATGCAGTGTATCATTGAAAATACATTATAATATAACGTAATATGCAGTGTATCATTGGAAATACCTTATAATATAACGTAATATGCAGTGTATCGTTGGCAATATTATCTAATATGACGTAATATGCAGTGTATCATTGAAAATACCTTATACTACAACGTAATATACAGTATACCATTGAAAATACCTTATAATATATCGTAATATGTAGTTTATCATTGTAAATACCTTATAACATAACGTAATTTGCATTGTATCATTGGAAATAACTTATAATATGTTGTCATATGTAGTGTATCATTGGAAATACCTTATATTATATCGTAGTTTATCATTGAAAATTCCTTATAATATAACGTAATATGCAGTGTTTCATTGCAAATAACCTTATAATATAACGTAATATGCAGTGTATCATTGAAAATTCCTTATAATATGACGTAATATGGAGTGTATCATTGAAAATACCTTCTAATATATCGTATTTTATTAATGAGAATTCCTTATAATATAACGTAATATGCAGTGTATCATTGAAAATACCTTATAATATAACGTAATATGCAGTGTATCATTGAAAATACCTTATAATATATCGTAATATGTAGTTTATCATTGTAAATACCTTATAACATAACGTAATTTGCAGTGTATCGTTGGCAATATTATCTAATATGACGTAATATGCAGTGTATCATTGAAAATACCTTATACTACAACGTAATATACAGTATATCATTGAAAATTCCTTATAATATAACGTAATATGCAGTGTTTCATTGCAAATAACCTTATAATATAAAGTAATATGCAGTGTATCATTGAAAATTCCTTATAATATAACGTAATATACAGTATATCATTGAAAATACCTTATAATATATCGTAATATGTAGTTTATCATTGAAAATACCCTATAATATATCGTAATATGTAGTTTATCATTGGAAATACCTTATAATATAACGTAATATGCAGTGTATCGTTGGCAATATTATCTAATATGACGTAATATGCAGTGTATCATTGAAAATACCTTATACTACAACGTAATATACAGTATATCATTGAAAATACCTTATAATATATCGTAATATGTAGTTTATCAGTGTAAATACCTTATAATATATCGTAATTTGTAGTTTATCATTGAAAATACCTTATAATATATCGTAATTTGTAGTGTATCATTGAAAATACCTTATAATATAACGTAATATGCAGTGTATCATTGAAAATACCTTATAATAAAACGTAATATGCAGTGTATCATTGAAAATGCCTTATAATATGACGTAATATGCAGTGTATCATTGAAAATACCTTCTAATATATCGTATTTTATTAATGAGAATTCCTTATAATATAACGTAATATGCAGTGTATCATTGAGAATACCTTATAATATAACGTAATATGCAGTGTATCATTGAAAATACCTTATAATATATCGTAATTTGTAGTGTATCATTGAAGATACCTTATAATATATCGTAATTTGTAGTTTATCATTGAAAATACCTTATAATATATCGTAATTTGTAGTGTATCATTGAAAATACCTTATAATATAACGTAATATGCAGTGTATCATTGAAAATACCTTATAATAAAACGTAATATGCAGTGTATCATTGAAAATGCCTTATAATATGACGTAATATGCAGTGTATCATTGAAAATACCTTCTAATATATCGTATTTTATTAATGAGAATTCCTTATAATGTAACGTAATATGCAGTGTATCATTGAGAATACCTTATAATATAACGTAATATGCAGTGTATCATTGAAAATACCTTATAATATATCGTAATTTGTAGTGTATCATTGAAGATACCTTATAATATATCGTAATTTGTAGTTTATCATTGAAAATACCTTATAATATAACGTAATTTGCATTGTATCATTGGAAATAACTTATAATATGACGTAATAAGTAGTGTATCATTGAAAATACCTTATATTATATCGTAGTTTATCATTGAAAATTCCTTATAATATAACGTAATATGCAGTGTTTCATTGCAAATAACCTTATAATATAACGTAATATGCAGTGTTTCATTGCAAATAACCTTATAATATAACGTAATATGCAGTGTATCATTGAAAATTCCTTATAATATGACGTAATATGCACTGTATCATTGAAAATACCTTCTAATATATCGTATTTTATTAATGAGAATTCCTTATAATATAACGTAATATGCAGTGTATCATTGAGAATACCTTATAATATAACGTAATATGCAGTGTATCATTGAAAATACCTGATAATATATCGTAATTTGTAGTGTATCATTGAAGATACCTTATAATATATCGTAATTTGTAGTTTATCATTGAAAATACCTTATAATATATCGTAATTTGTAGTGTATCATTGAAAATACCATATAATATAACGTAATATGCAGTGTATCATTGAAAATACCTTATAATATATCGTAATTTGTAGTGTATCATTGAAGATACCTTATAATATATCGTAATTTGTAGTTTATCATTGAAAATACCTTATAATATATCGTAATTTGTAGTGTATCATTGAAAATACCTTATAATATAACGTAATATGCAGTGTATCATTGAAAATACATTATAATATATCGTAGTTTATCATTGAAAATACCTTATAATATAACGTAATTTGCATTGTATCATTGGAAATACCTTATATTATATCGTAGTTTATCATTGAAAATTCCTTATAATATAACGTAATATGCAGTGTTTCATTGCAAATAACCTTATAATATAACGTAATATGCAGTGTATCATTGAAAATTCCTTATAATATGACGTAATATGGAGTGTATCATTGAAAATACCTTCTAATATATCGTATTTTATTAATGAGAATTCCTTATAATATAACGTAATATGCAGTGTATCATTGAGAATACCTTATAATATAACGTAATATGCAGTGTATCATTGAAAATACCTTATAATATAACGTAATATGTAGTGTATCATTGAAGATACCTTATAATATATCGTAATTTGTAGTTTATCATTGAAAATACCTTATAACATATCGTAATATGCAGTGTATCATTGAAAATACCTTATAATATAACGTAATATGCAGTGTATCATTGAGAATACCTTATACTATAACGTAATATGCAGTGTTTCATTGCAAATAACCTTATAATATAACGTAATATGCAGTGTATCATTGAAAATTCCTTATAATATGACGTAATATGCACTGTATCATTGAAAATACCTTCTAATATATCGTAGTTTATCAATGAGAATTCCTTATAATATAACGTAATATGCAGTGTATCATTGAGAATACCTTATAATATAACGTAATATGCAGTGTATCATTGAAAATACCTGATAATATATCGTAATTTGTAGTGTATCATTGAAAATACCTTATAATATAACGTAATATGCAGTGTATCATTGAAAACACCTTATAATAAAACGTAATATGCAGTGTATCATTGAAAATGCCTTATAATATATCGAAATATGCATTGTATCATTGAAAATACCTTATAATATATCGTAGTTTATCATTTAAAATTCCTTATAATATAACGTAATATGCAGTGTATCATTGAAAATACCTTATAATAAAACGTAATATGCAGTGTATCATTGAAAATACCTTATAATATAACGTAATATGCAGTGTATCATTGAAAATACCATGTAATATAACGTAATATACAGTGTATCATTGAAAATACCTTATAATATAACGTAATTTGCAGTGTATCAATGAAAATACCTTCTAATATATCGTAGTTTATCATTGAAAATACCTTATAATATAACGTAATATGCAGTGTATCATTGAAAATTCCTTATAATATAACGTAATATGCAGTGTATCATTGAAAATACCTTATAATATAACGTAATATGCAGTGTATCATTGAAAATACCTTATAACATATCCTAATATGCAGTGTATCATTGAAAATACCTTATAACATATCCTAATATGCAGTGTATCATTGAAAATACCTTCTAATATATCGTAGTTTATCATTGAAAATACCTTATAATATAACGTAATATGCAGTGTATCATTGAAAATACCTTATAATATAACGTAATATACAGTGTATCATTGAAAATACCTTATAACATATCGTAATATGCAGTGTATCATTGAAAATACCTTATAATATAACGTAATATGCAGTGAATCATTGAAAATACCTTATAATATAACGTAATATGCAGTGTATCATTGAAAATACCATGTAATATAACGTATAATACAGTGTATCATTGAAAATACCTTATAATATAACGTAATATGCAGTGTATCAATGAAAATACCTTCTCATATATCGTAGTTTATCATTGAAAATACCTTATAATATAACGTAATATGCAGTGTATCATTGAAAATACCTTATAATATAACGTAATATACAGTGTATCATTGAAAATACCTTATAACATATCGTAATATGCAGTGTATCATTGAAAATACCTTATAATATAACGTAATATGCAGTGTTTCATTGCAAATAACCTTATAATATAACGTAATATGCAGTGTATCATTGAAATACCTTATAATATGACGTAATATGGAGTGTATCATTGAAAATACCTTCTAATATATCGTATTTTATTAATGAGAATTCCTTATAATATAACGTAATATGCAGTGTATCATTGAGAATACCTTATAATATAACGTAATATGCAGTGTATCATTGAAAATACCTTATAATATATCGTAATTTGTAGTGTATCATTGAAGATATCTTATAATATATCGTAATTTGTAGTTTATCATTGAAAATACCTTATAATATATCGTAATATACAGTGTATCATTGAAAATACATTACAATATAGCGTTAAATGCAGTGTATCGTTGAAAATACCTTATAATATAGCGTAATATCCAGTGTATCATTGAAAATACCTTATAATATAACGTAATATGCAGTGTATCATTGAAAATACATTATAATATAACGTAATATGCAGTGTATCATTGAAAATACATTATAATATAACGTAATATGCAGTGTATCATTGGAAATACCTTATAATATAACGTAATATGCAGTGTATCGTTGGCAATATTATCTAATATGACGTAATATGCAGTGTATCATTGAAAATACCTTATACTACAACGTAATATACAGTATATCATTGAAAATACCTTATAATATATCGTAATATGTAGTTTATCATTGTAAATACCTTATAACATAACGTAATTTGCATTGTATCATTGGAAATAACTTATAATATGTTGTCATATGTAGTGTATCATTGGAAATACCTTATATTATATCGTAGTTTATCATTGAAAATTCCTTATAATATAACGTAATATGCAGTGTTTCATTGCAAATAACCTTATAATATAACGTAATATGCAGTGTATCATTGAAAATTCCTTATAATATGACGTAATATGGAGTGTATCATTGAAAATACCTTCTAATATATCGTATTTTATTAATGAGAATTCCTTATAATATAACGTAATATGCAGTGTATCATTGAGAATACCTTATAATATAACGTAATATGCAGTGTATCATTGAAAATACCTTATAATATATCGTAATATGTAGTTTATCATTGTAAATACCTTATAACATAACGTAATTTGCAGTGTATCGTTGGCAATATTATCTAATATGACGTAATATGCAGTGTATCATTGAAAATACCTTATACTACAACGTAATATACAGTATATCATTGAAAATTCCTTATAATATAACGTAATATGCAGTGTTTCATTGCAAATAACCTTATAATATAAAGTAATATGCAGTGTATCATTGAAAATTCCTTATAATATAACGTAATATACAGTATATCATTGAAAATACCTTATAATATATCGTAATATGTAGATTATCATTGAAAATACCTTATAATATATCGTAATTTGTAGTGTATCATTGGAAATACCTTATAATATAACGTAATATGCAGTGTATCGTTGGCAATATTATCTAATATGACGTAATATGCAGTGTATCATTGAAAATACCTTATACTACAACGTAATATACAGTATATCATTGAAAATACCTTATAATATATCGTAATATGTAGTTTATCAGTGTAAATACCTTATAATATATCGTAATTTGTAGTTTATCATTGAAAATACCTTATAATATATCGTAATTTGTAGTGTATCATTGAAAATACCTTATAATATAACGTAATATGCAGTGTATCATTGAAAATACCTTATAATATAACGTAATATGCAGTGTATCATTGAAAATGCCTTATAATATGACGTAATATGCAGTGTATCATTGAAAATACCTTCTAATATATCGTATTTTATTAATGAGAATTCCTTATAATATAACGTAATATGCAGTGTATCATTGAGAATACCTTATAATATAACGTAATATGCAGTGTATCATTGAAAATACCTTATAATATATCGTAATATGTAGTGTATCATTGAAGATACCTTATAATATATCGTAATTTGTAGTTTATCATTGAAAATACCTTATAATATATCGTAATTTGTAGTGTATCATTGAAAATACCTTATAATATAACGTAATATGCAGTGTATCATTGAAAATACCTTATAATAAAACGTAATATGCAGTGTATCATTGAAAATGCCTTATAATATGACGTAATATGCAGTGTATCATTGAAAATACCTTCTAATATATCGTATTTTATTAATGAGAATTCCTTATAATATAACGTAATATGCAGTGTATCATTGAGAATACCTTATAATATAACGTAATATGCAGTGTATCATTGAAAATACCTTATAATATATCGTAATTTGTAGTGTATCATTGAAGATACCTTATAATATATCGTAATTTGTAGTTTATCATTGAAAATACCTTATAATATAACGTAATTTGCATTGTATCATTGGAAATAACTTATAATATGACGTAATAAGTAGTGTATCATTGAAAATACCTTATATTATATCGTAGTTTATCATTGAAAATTCCTTATAATATAACGTAATATGCAGTGTTTCATTGCAAATAACCTTATAATATAACGTAATATGCAGTGTTTCATTGCAAATAACCTTATAATATAACGTAATATGCAGTGTATCATTGAAAATTCCTTATAATATGACGTAATATGCACTGTATCATTGAAAATACCTTCTAATATATCGTATTTTATTAATGAGAATTCCTTATAATATAACGTAATATGCAGTGTATCATTGAGAATACCTTATAATATAACGTAATATGCAGTGTATCATTGAAAATACCTGATAATATATCGTAATTTGTAGTGTATCATTGAAGATACCTTATAATATATCGTAATTTGTAGATTATCATTGAAAATACCTTATAATATATCGTAATTTGTAGTGTATCATTGAAAATACCATATAATATAACGTAATATGCAGTGTATCATTGAAAATACCTTATAATATATCGTAATTTGTAGTGTATCATTGAAGATACCTTATAATATATCGTAATTTGTAGTTTATCATTGAAAATACCTTATAATATATCGTAATTTGTAGTGTATCATTGAAAATACCTTATAATATAACGTAATATGCAGTGTATCATTGAAAATACATTATAATAAATCGTAGTTTATCATTGAAAATACCTTATAATATAACGTAATTTGCATTGTATCATTGGAAATACCTTATATTATATCGTAGTTTATCATTGAAAATTCCTTATAATATAACGTAATATGCAGTGTTTCATTGCAAATAACCTTATAATATAACGTAATATGCAGTGTTGCATTGCAAATAACCTTATAATATAACGTAATATGCAGTGTATCATTGAAAATTCCTTATAATATGACGTAATATGCACTGTATCATTGAAAATACCTTCTAATATATCGTATTTTATTAATGAGAATTCCTTATAATATAACGTAATATGCAGTGTATCATTGAGAATACCTTATAATATAACGTAATATGCAGTGTATCATTGAAAATACCTTATAATAAAACGTAATATGCAGTGTATCATTGAAAATGCCTTATAATATAACGAAATATGCAGTGTATCATTGAAAATACCTTATAATATATCGGAGTTTATCATTGAAAATACCTTATAATATAACGTAATTTGCATTGTATCATTGGAAATAACTTATAATATGACGTAATATGTAGTGTATCATTGAAAATACCTTATATTATATCGTAGTTTATCATTGAAAATTCCTTATAATATAACGTAATATGCAGTGTTTCATTGCAAATAACCTTATAATATAAAGTAATATGCAGTGTATCATTGAAAATTCCTTATAATATAACGTAATATGCAGTGTATCATTGAAAATACCTTATAATATAACGTAATATGCAGTGTATCATTGAGAATACCTTATAATATAACGTAATATGCAGTGTATCATTGAAAATACCTTATAATATATCGTAATTTGTAGTGTATCATTGAAGATACCTTATAATATATCGTAATTTGTAGTTTATCATTGAAAATACCTTATAATATATCGTAATTTGTAGTGTATCATTGAAAATACCTTATAATATAACGTAATATGCAGTGTATCATTGAAAATACCTTATAATAAAACGTAATATGCAGTGTATCATTGAAAATGCCTTATAATATAACGAAATATGCAGTGTATCATTGAAAATACATTATAATATATCGTAGTTTATCATTGAAAATACCTTATAATATAACGTAATTTGCATTGTATCATTGGAAATAACTTATAATATGACGTAATAAGTAGTGTATCATTGAAAATACCTTATATTATATCGTAGTTTATCATTGAAAATTCCTTATAATATAACGTAATATGCAGTGTTTCATTGCAAATAACCTTATAATATAACGTAATATGCAGTGTTTCATTGCAAATAACCTTATAATATAACGTAATATGCAGTGTATCATTGAAAATTCCTTATAATATGACGTAATATGCAGTGTATCATTGAAAATACCTTTTAATATAACGTAACATACAGTGTTTCATTGCAAATAACCTTATACTACAACGTAATATACAGTATATCATTGAAAATACCTTATAATATATCGTAATATGTAGTTTATCATTGTAAATACCTTATAACATAACGTAATTTGCAGTGTATCGTTGGCAACATTATCTAATATGACGTAATATGCAGTGTATCATTGAAAATACCTTATACTACAACGTAATATACAGAATATCATTGAAAATACCTTATAATATAACGTAATATGCAGTGTTTCATTGCATATAACCTTATAATATAACGTAATATGCAGTGTTTCATTGCAAATAACCTTATAATATAACGTAATATGCAGTGTTTCATTGCAAATAACCTTATAATATAACGTAATATGCAGTGTATCATTGAAAATTCCTTATAATATGACGTAATATGCACTGTATCATTGAAAATACCTTCTAATATATCGTATTTTATTAATGAGAATTCCTTATAATATAACGTAATATGCAGTGTATCATTGAAAATACCTGATAATATATCGTAATTTGTAGTGTATCATTGAAGATACCTTATAATATATCGTAATTTGTAGTTTATCATTGAAAATACCTTATAATATATCGTAATTTGTAGTGTATCATTGAAAATACCTTATAATATAACGTAATATGCAGTGTATCATTGAAAATACCTTATAATAAAACGTAATATGCAGTGTATCATTGAAAATGCCGTATAATATAACGAAATATGCAGTGTATCATTGAAAATACCTTATAATATATCGGAGTTTATCATTGAAAATACCTTATAATATAACATAATTTGCATTGTATCATTGAAAATACCTTATAATATATCGTAATTTGTAGTGTATCATTGAAAATACCTTATAATATAACGTAATATGCAGTGTATCATTGAAAATACCTTATAATAAAACGTAATATGCAGTGTATCATTGAAAATGCCTTATAATATAACGAAATATGCAGTGTATCATTGAAAATACCTTATAATATATCGGAGTTTATCATTGAAAATACCTTATAATATAACGTAATTTGCATTGTATCATTGGAAATAACTTATAATATGACGTAATATGTAGTGTATCATTGAAAATACCTTATATTATATCGTAGTTTATCATTGAATATTCCTTATAATATAACGTAATATGCAGTGTTTCATTGCAAATAACCTTATAATATAAAGTAATATGCAGTGTATCATTGAAAATTCCTTATAATATAACGTAATATGCAGTGTATCATTGAAAATACCTTTTAATATAACGTTACATACAGTGTTTCATTGCAAATAACCTTATACTACAACGTAATATACAGTATATCATTGAAAATACCTTATAATATATCGTAATATGTAGTTTATCATTGTAAATACCTTATAACATAACGTAATTTGCAGTGTATCATTGGAAATAACTTATAATATGTCGTAATATGTAGTGTATCATTGGACATACCTTATATTATATCGTAGTTTATCATTGAAAATTCCTTATAATATAACGAAATATGCAGTGTTTCATTGCAAATAACCTTATAATATAACGTAATATGCAGTGTATCATTGAAAATACCTTTTAATATAACGTAACATACAGTGTTTCATTGCAAATAACATTATACTACAACGTAATATACAGTATATCATTGAAAATACCTTATAATATATCGTAATATGTAGTTTATCATTGTAAATACCTTATAACATAACGTAATTTGCAGTGTATCGTTGGCAACATTATCTAATATGACGTAATATGCAGTGTATCATTGAAAATACCTTATACTACAACGTAATATACAGAATATCATTGAAAATACCTTATAATATAACGTAATATGCAGTGTTTCATTGCATATAACCTTATAATATAACGTAATATGCAGTGTTTCATTGCAAATAACCTTATAATATAACGTAATATGCAGTGTTTCATTGCAAATAACCTTATAATATAACGTAATATGCAGTGTATCATTGAAAATTCCTTATAATATGACGTAATATGCACTGTATCATTGAAAATACCTTCTAATATATCGTATTTTATTAATGAGAATTCCTTATAATATAACGTAATATGCAGTGTATCATTGAAAATACCTGATAATATATCGTAATTTGTAGTGTATCATTGAAGATACCTTATAATATATCGTAATTTGTAGTTTATCATTGAAAATACCTTATAATATATCGTAATTTGTAGTGTATCATTGAAAATACCTTATAATATAACGTAATATGCAGTGTATCATTGAAAATACCTTATAATAAAACGTAATATGCAGTGTATCATTGAAAATGCCTTATAATATAACGAAATATGCAGTGTATCATTGAAAATACCTTATAATATATCGGAGTTTATCATTGAAAATACCTTATAATATAACATAATTTGCATTGTATCATTGAAAATACCTTATAATATATCGTAATTTGTAGTGTATCATTGAAAATACCTTATAATATAACGTAATATGCAGTGTATCATTGAAAATACCTTATAATAAAACGTAATATGCAGTGTATCATTGAAAATGCCTTATAATATAACGAAATATGCAGTGTATCATTGAAAATACCTTATAATATATCGTAGTTTATCATTGAAAATACCTTATAATATAACGTAATTTGCATTGTATCATTGGAAATAACTTATAATATGACGTAATATGTAGTATATCATTGAAAATACCTTATATTATATCGTAGTTTATCATTGAAAATTCATTATAATATAACATAATATGCAGTGTTTCATTGCAAATAACCTTATAATATAAAGTAATATGCAGTGTATCATTGAAAATTCCTTATAATATAACGTAATATGATGTCTATCATTAAAAATACCTTTTAATATAACGTAACATACAGTGTTTCATTGCAAATAACCTTATAATATAACGTAATATGCAGTGTATCATTGAAAATACCCTATAATATATCGTAATATGTAGTTTATCATTGGAAATACCTTATAATATAACGTAATATGCAGTGTATCGTTGGCAATATTATCTAATATGACGTAATATGCAGTGTATCATTGAAAATACCTTATACTACAACGTAATATACAGTATATCATTGAAAATACCTTATAATATATCGTAATATGTAGTTTATCATTGTAAATGCCTTATAATATAACGAAATATGCAGTGTATCATTGAAAATACCTTATAATAAAACGTAATATGCAGTGTATCATTGAAAATGCCTTATAATATGACGTAATATGCAGTGTATCATTGAAAATACCTTCTAATATATCGTATTTTATTAATGAGAATTCCTTATAATAAAACGTAATATGCAGTGTATCATTGAAAATGCCTTATAATATAACGAAATATGCAGTGTATCATTGAAAATACATTATAATATATCGTAGTTTATCATTGAAAATACCTTATAATATAACGTAATTTGCATTGTATCATTGGAAATAACTTATAATATGACGTAATAAGTAGTGTATCATTGAAAATACCTTATATTATATCGTTGTTTATCGTTGAAAATTCCTTATAATATAACGTAATATGCAGTGTTTCATTGCAAATAACCTTATAATATAACGTAATATGCAGTGTATCATTGGCAATATTATCTAATATGACGTAATATGCAGTGTATCATTGAAAATACCTTATACTACAACGTAATATACAGTATATCATTGAAAATACCTTATAATATATCGTACTATGTAGTTTATCATTGTAAATACCTTATAACATAACGTAATTTGCATTGTATCATTGGAAATAACTTATAATATGTCGTAATATGTAGTGTATCATTGGAAATACCTTATATTATATCGTAGTTTATCATTGAAAATTCCTTATAATATAACGTAATATGCAGTGTTTCATTGCAAATAACCTGATAATATAACGTAATATGCAGTGTATCATTGAAAATTCCTTATAATATGACGTAATATGCAGTGTATCATTGAAAATACCTTCTAATATATCGTAGTTTATTAATGAGAATTCGTTATAATATAACGTAATATGCAGTGTATCATTGAGAATACCTTATACTATAACGTAATATGCAGTGTTTCATTGCAAATAACCTTATAATATAACGTAATATGCAGTGTATCATTGAAAATTCCTTATAATATATCGTAGTTTATCATTTAAAATTCCTTATAATATAACGTAATATGCAGTGTATCATTGAAAATACCTTATAATAAAACGTAATATGCAGTGTATCATTGAAAATGCCTTATAATATAACGAAATATGCAGTGTATCATTGAAAATACATTATAATATATCGTAGTTTATCATTGAAAATACCTTATAATATAACGTAATTTGCATTGTATCATTGGAAATAACTTATAATATGACGTAATAAGTAGTGAATCATTGAAAATACCTTATAATATAACGTAATATGCAGTGTATCATTGAAAATACCTTATAATATAACGTAATATGCAGTGTATCATTGAAAATACCATGTAATATAACGTAATATACAGTGTATCATTGAAAATACCTTATAATATAACGTAATATGCAGTGTATCAATGAAAATACCTTCTAATATATAGTAGTTTATCATTGAAAATACCTTATAATATAACGTAATATGCAGTGTATCATTGAAAATTCCTTATAATATAACGTAATATGCAGTGTATCATTGAAAATACCTTATAATATAACGTAATATGCAGTGTATCATTGAAAATACCTTATAACATATCCTAATATGCAGTGTATCATTGAAAATACCTTATAACATATCCTAATATGCAGTGTATCATTGAAAATACCTTCTAATATATCGTAGTTTATCATTGAAAATACCTTATAATATAACGTAATATGCAGTGTATCATTGAAAATACCTTATAATATAACGTAATATACAGTGTATCATTGAAAATACCTTATAACATATCGTAATATGCAGTGTATCATTGAAAATACCTTATAATATAACGTAATATGCAGTGAATCATTGAAAATACCTTATAATATAACGTAATATGCAGTGTATCATTGAAAATACCATGTAATATAACGTATAATACAGTGTATCATTGAAAATACCTTATAATATAACGTAATATGCAGTGTATCAATGAAAATACCTTCTAATATATCGTAGTTTATAATTGAAAATACCTTATAATATAACGTAATATGCAGTGTATCATTGAAAATACCTTATAATATAACGTAATATACAGTGTATCATTGAAAATACCTTATAACATATCGTAATATGCAGTGTATCATTGAAAATACCTTATAATATAACGTAATATGCAGTGAATCATTGAAAATACCTTATAATATAACGTAATATGCAGTGTATCATTGAAAATACCATGTAATATAACATAATATACAGTGTATCATTGAAAATACCTTATAATATAACGTAATATGCAGTGTATCAATGAAAATACCTTCTAATATATCGTAGTTTATCATTGAAAATACCTTATAATATAACGTAATATGCAGTGTATCATTGAAAATACCTTATAATATAACGTAATATGCAGTGTATCATTGAAAATACCTTATTATATAACGTAATATGCAGTGTATCATTGAAAATACCTTATAACATATCCTAATATGCAGTGTATCATTGAAAATACCTTCTAATATAACGTAATATGCAGTGTATCATTGAAAATACCTTATAATATATCGTAATATACAGTGTATCATTGAAAATACCTTATAATATATCGTAATTTGTAGTGTATCATTGAAAATACCTTATAATATAACGTAATATACAGTGTATCATTGAAAATACCTTATAACATATCGTAATATGCAGTGTATCATTGAAAATACCTTATAATATAACGTAATATGCAGTGTTTCATTGCAAATAACCTGATAATATAACGTAATATGCAGTGTATCATTGAAAATTCCTTATAATATGACGTAATATGCAGTGTATCATTGAAAATACCTTCTAATATATCGTAGTTTATTAATGAGAATTCGTTATAATATAACGTAATATGCAGTGAATCATTGAGAATACCTTATACTATAACGTAATATGCAGTGTTTCATTGCAAATAACCTTATAATATAACGTAATATGCAGTGTATCATTGAAAATTCCTTATAATATATCGTAGTTTATTTGCAATGAAACACTGCATATTACACCTTATAATATAACGTAATATGCAGTGTATCATTGAAAATACCTTATAATAAAACGTAATATGCAGTGTATCATTGAAAATGCCTTATAATATAACGAAATATGCAGTGTATCATTGAAAATACATTATAATATATCGTAGTTTATCATTGAAAATACCTTATAATATAACGTAATTTGCATTGTATCATTGGAAATAACTTATAATATGACGTAATAAGTAGTGAATCATTGAAAATACCTTATAATATAACGTAATATGCAGTGAATCATTGAAAATACCTTATAATATAACGTAATATGCAGTGTATCATTGAAAATACCATGTAATATAACGTAATATACAGTGTATCATTGAAAATACCTTATAATATAACGTAATATGCAGTGTATCAATGAAAATACCTTCTAATATATCGTAGTTTATCATTGAAAATACCTTATAATATAACGTAATATGCAGTGTATCATTGAAAATTCCTTATAATATAACGTAATATGCAGTGTATCATTGAAAATACCTTATAATATAACGTAATATGCAGTGTATCATTGAAAATACCTTATAACATATCCTAATATGCAGTGTATCATTGAAAATACCTTATAACATATCCTAATATGCAGTGTATCATTGAAAATACCTTCTAATATATCGTAGTTTATCATTGAAAATACCTTATAATATAACGTAATATGCAGTGTATCATTGAAAATACCTTATAATATAACGTAATATACAGTGTATCATTGAAAATACCTTATAACATATCGTAATATGCAGTGTATCATTGAAAATACCTTATAATATAACGTAATATGCAGTGAATCATTGAAAATACCTTATAATATAACGTAATATGCAGTGTATCATTGAAAATACCATGTAATATAACGTATAATACAGTGTATCATTGAAAATACCTTATAATATAACGTAATATGCAGTGTATCAATGAAAATACCTTCTAATATATCGTAGTTTATCATTGAAAATACCTTATAATATAACGTAATATGCAGTGTATCATTGAAAATACCTTATAATATAACGTAATATACAGTGTATCATTGAAAATACCTTATAACATATCGTAATATGCAGTGTATCATTGAAAATACCTTATAATATAACGTAATATGCAGTGTATCATTGAAAATACCTTATAATATAACGTAATATGCAGTGTATCATTGAAAATACCATGTAATATAACATAATATACAGTGTATCATTGAAAATACCTTATAATATAACGTAATATGCAGTGTATCAATGAAAATACCTTCTAATATATCGTAGTTTATCATTGAAAATACCTTATAATATAACGTAATATGCAGTGTATCATTGAAAATACCTTCTAATATAACGTAATATGCAGTGTATCATTGAAAATACCTTATTATATAACGTAATATGCAGTGTATCATTGAAAATACCTTATAACATATCCTAATATGCAGTGTATCATTGAAAATACCTTCTAATATAACGTAATATGCAGTGTATCATTGAAAATACCTTATAATATATCGTAATATACAGTGTATCATTGAAAATACCTTATAATATATCGTAATTTGTAGTGTATCATTGAAGATACCTTATAATATAACGTAATATACAGTGTATCATTGAAAATACCTTATAACATATCGTAATATGCAGTGTATCATTGAAAATACCTTATAATATAACGTAATATGCAGTGTTTCATTGCAAATAACCTGATAATATAACGTAATATGCAGTGTATCATTGAAAATTCCTTATAATATGACGTAATATGCAGTGTATCATTGAAAATACCTTCTAATATATCGTAGTTTATTAATGAGAATTCGTTATAATATAACGTAATATGCAGTGAATCATTGAGAATACCTTATACTATAACGTAATATGCAGTGTTTCATTGCAAATAACCTTATAATATAACGTAATATGCAGTGTATCATTGAAAATTCCTTATAATATATCGTAGTTTATCATTGAAAATTCCTTATAATATAACGTAATATGCAGTGTATCATTGAAAATACCTTATAATAAAACGTAATATGCAGTGTATCATTGAAAATGCCTTATAATATAACGAAATATGCAGTGTATCATTGAAAATACATTATAATATATCGTAGTTTATCATTGAAAATACCTTATAATATAACGTAATTTGCATTGTATCATTGGAAATAACTTATAATATGACGTAATAAGTAGTGAATCATTGAAAATACCTTATAATATAACGTAATATGCAGTGAATCATTGAAAATACCTTATAATATAACGTAATATGCAGTGTATCATTGAAAATACCATGTAATATAACGTAATATACAGTGTATCATTGAAAATACCTTATAATATAACGTAATATGCAGTGTATCAATGAAAATACCTTCTAATATATCGTAGTTTATCATTGAAAATACCTTATAATATAACGTAATATGCAGTGTATCATTGAAAATTCCTTATAATATAACGTAATATGCAGTGTATCATTGAAAATACCTTATAATATAACGTAATATGCAGTGTATCATTGAAAATACCTTATAACATATCCTAATATGCAGTGTATCATTGAAAATACCTTATAACATATCCTAATATGCAGTGTATCATTGAAAATACCTTCTAATATATCGTAGTTTATCATTGAAAATACCTTATAATATAACGTAATATGCAGTGTATCATTGAAAATACCTTATAATATAACGTAATATACAGTGTATCATTGAAAATACCTTATAACATATCGTAATATGCAGTGTATCATTGAAAATACCTTATAATATAACGTAATATGCAGTGTATCATTGAAAATACCTTATAATATAACGTAATATGCAGTGTATCATTGAAAATACCATGTAATATAACGTATAATACAGTGTATCATTGAAAATACCTTATAATATAACGTAATATGCAGTGTATCAATGAAAATACCTTCTAATATATCGTAGTTTATCATTGAAAATACCTTATAATATAACGTAATATGCAGTGTATCATTGAAAATACCTTATAATATAACGTAATATACAGTGTATCATTGAAAATACCTTATAACATATCGTAATATGCAGTGTATCATTGAAAATACCTTATAATATAACGTAATATGCAGTGTATCATTGAAAATACCTTATAATATAACGTAATATGCAGTGTATCATTGAAAATACCATGTAATATAACATAATATACAGTGTATCATTGAAAATACCTTATAATATAACGTAATATGCAGTGTATCAATGAAAATACCTTCTAATATATCGTAGTTTATCATTGAAAATACCTTATAATATAACGTAATATGCAGTGTATCATTGAAAATACCTTCTAATATAACGTAATATGCAGTGTATCATTGAAAATACCTTATTATATAACGTAATATGCAGTGTATCATTGAAAATACCTTATAACATATCCTAATATGCAGTGTATCATTGAAAATACCTTCTAATATAACGTAATATGCAGTGTATCATTGAAAATACCTTATAATATATCGTAATATACAGTGTATCATTGAAAATACATTACAATATAGCGTTAAATGCAGTGTATCGTTGAAAATACCTTATAATATAGCGTAATATCCAGTGTATCATTGAAAATACCTTATAATATAACGTAATATGCAGTGTATCATTGAAAATACCTTATAATATAACGTAATATACAGTGTATCATTGAAAATACCTTATAACATATCGTAATATGCAGTGTATCATTGAAAATACCTTATAATATAACGTAATATGCAGTGAATCATTGAAAATACCTTATAATATAACGTAATATACAGTGTATCATTGGAAATACCTTATAATATAACGTAATATGCAGTGTATCGTTGGCAATATTATCTAATATGACGTAATATGCAGTGTATCATTGAAAATACCTTATACTACAACGTAATATACAGTATATCATTGAAAATACCTTATAATATATCGTAATATGTAGTTTATCATTGTAAATACCTTATAACATAACGTAATTTGCATTGTATCATTGGAAATAACTTATAATATGTTGTCATATGTAGTGTATCATTGGAAATACCTTATATTATATCGTAGTTTATCATTGAAAATTCCTTATAATATAACGTAATATGCAGTGTTTCATTGCAAATAACCTTATAATATAACGTAATATGCAGTGTATCATTGAAAATTCCTTATAATATGACGTAATATGGAGTGTATCATTGAAAATACCTTCTAATATATCGTATTTTATTAATGAGAATTCCTTATAATATAACGTAATATGCAGTGTATCATTGAGAATACCTTATAATATAACGTAATATGCAGTGTATCATTGAAAATACCTTATAATATATCGTAATTTGTAGTGTATCATTGAAGATACCTTATAATATATCGTAATTTGTAGTTTATCATTGAAAATACCTTATAATATATCGTAGTTTGTAGTGTATCATTGAAAATACCTTATAATATAACGTAATATGCAGTGTATCATTGAAAATACCTTATATTATAACGTAATATGCAGTGTATCATTGAAAATTCCTTATAATATGACGTAATATGGAGTGTATCATTGAAAATACCTTCTAATATATCGTATTTTATTAATGAGAATTCCTTATAATATGACGTAATATGCAGTGTATCATTGAGAATACCTTATAATATAACGTAATATGCAGTGTATCATTGAAAATACCTTATAATATATCGTAATTTGTAGTGTATCATTGAAGATACCTTATAATATATCGTAATTTATAGTTTATCATTGAAAATACCTTATAATATATCGTAATTTGTAGTGTATCATTGAAAATACCTTATAATATAACGTAATATGCAGTGTATCATTGAAAATACCTTATAATATAACGTAATATGCAGTGTATCATTGAAAATTCCTTATAATATGACGTAATATGCAGTGTATCATTGAAAATACCTTCTAATATATCGTATTTTATTAATGAGAATTCCTTATAATATGACGTAATATGCAGTGTATCATTGAAAATACCTTCTAATATATCGTAGTTTATTAATGAGAATTCCTTATAATATAACGTAATATGCAGTGTATCATTGAAAATACCTATTAATATAACGTAATATGCAGTGTATCATTGGCAATATTATCTAATATGACGTAATATGCAGTGTATCATTGAAAATACCTTATACTACAACGTAATATACAGTATATCATTGAAAATACCTTATAATATATCGTACTATGTAGTTTATCATTGTAAATACCTTATAACATAACGTAATTTGCATTGTATCATTGGAAATAACTTATAATATGTCGTAATATGTAGTGTATCACTGGAAATACCTTATATTATATCGTAGTTTATCATTGAAAATTCCTTATAATATAACGTAATATGCAGTGTTTCATTGCAAATAACCTGATAGTATAACGTAATATGCAGTGTATCATTGAAAATTCCTTATAATATGACGTAATATGCAGTGTATCATTGAAAATACCTTCTAATATATCGTAGTTTATCAATGAGAATTCCTTATAATATAACGTAATATGCAGTGTATCATTGAGAATACCTTATAATATAACGTAATATGCAGTGTATCATTGAAAATACCTGATAATATATCGTAATTTGTAGTGTATCATTGAAAATACCTTATAATATAACGTAATATGCAGTGTATCATTGAAAACACCTTATAATAAAACGTAATATGCAGTGTATCATTGAAAATGCCTTATAATATATCGAAATATGCATTGTATCATTGAAAATACCTTATAATATATCGTAATTTGTAGTGTATCATTGAAGATACCTTATAATATATCGTAATTTGTAGTTTATCATTGAAAATACCTTCTAATATATCGTAGTTTATCATTGAAAATACCTTATAATATAACGTAATATGCAGTGTATCATTGAAAATACCTTATAATATAACGTAATATACAGTGTATCATTGAAAATACCTTATAACATATCGTAATATGCAGTGTATCATTGAAAATACCTTATAATATAACGTAATATGCAGTGAATCATTGAAAATACCTTATAATATAACGTAATATGCAGTGTTTCATTGCAAATAACCTGATAGTATAACGTAATATGCAGTGTATCATTGAAAATTCCTTATAATATGACGTAATATGCAGTGTATCATTGAAAATACCTTCTAATATATCGTAGTTTATCAATGAGAATTCCTTATAATATAACGTAATATGCAGTGTATCATTGAGAATACCTTATAATATAACGTAATATGCAGTGTATCATTGAAAATACCTGATAATATATCGTAATTTGTAGTGTATCATTGAAAATACCTTATAATATGACGTAATATGCAGTGTATCATTGAGAATACCTTATAATATAACGTAATATGCAGTGTATCATTGAAAATACCTTATAATATATCGTAATTTTTAGTGTATCATTGAAGATACCTTATAATATATCGTAATTTATAGTTTATCATTGAAAATACCTTATAATATATCGTAATTTGTAGTGTATCATTGAAAATACCTTATAATATAACGTAATATGCAGTGTATCATTGAAAATACCTTATAATATAACGTAATATGCAGTGTATCATTGAAAATTCCTTATAATATGACGTAATATGCAGTGTATCATTGAAAATACCTTCTAATATATCGTATTTTATTAATGAGAATTCCTTATAATATGACGTAATATGCAGTGTATCATTGAAAATACCTTCTAATATATCGTAGTTTATTAATGAGAATTCCTTATAATATAACGTAATATGCAGTGTATCATTGAAAATACCTATTAATATAACGTAATATGCAGTGTATCATTGGCAATATTATCTAATATGACGTAATATGCAGTGTATCATTGAAAATACCTTATACTACAACGTAATATACAGTATATCATTGAAAATACCTTATAATATATCGTACTATGTAGTTTATCATTGTAAATACCTTATAACATAACGTAATTTGCATTGTATCATTGGAAATAACTTATAATATGTCGTAATATGTAGTGTATCACTGGAAATACCTTATATTATATCGTAGTTTATCATTGAAAATTCCTTATAATATAACGTAATATGCAGTGTTTCATTGCAAATAACCTGATAGTATAACGTAATATGCAGTGTATCATTGAAAATTCCTTATAATATGACGTAATATGCAGTGTATCATTGAAAATACCTTCTAATATATCGTAGTTTATCAATGAGAATTCCTTATAATATAACGTAATATGCAGTGTATCATTGAGAATACCTTATAATATAACGTAATATGCAGTGTATCATTGAAAATACCTGATAATATATCGTAATTTGTAGTGTATCATTGAAAATACCTTATAATATAACGTAATATGCAGTGTATCATTGAAAACACCTTATAATAAAACGTAATATGCAGTGTATCATTGAAAATGCCTTATAATATATCGAAATATGCATTGTATCATTGAAAATACCTTATAATATATCGTAATTTGTAGTGTATCATTGAAGATACCTTATAATATATCGTAATTTGTAGTTTATCATTGAAAATACCTTATTATATAACGTAATATGCAGTGTATCATTGAAAATACCTTATAACATATCCTAATATGCAGTGTATCATTGAAAATACCTTCTAATATAACGTAATATGCAGTGTATCATTGAAAATACCTTATAATATATCGTAATATACAGTGTATCATTGAAAATACATTACAATATAGCGTTAAATGCAGTGTATCGTTGAAAATACCTTATAATATAGCGTAATATCCAGTGTATCATTGAAAATACCTTATAATATAACGTAATATGCAGTGTGTCATTGAAAATACATTATAATATAACGTAATATGCAGTGTATCATTGAAAATACATTATAATATATCGTAATTTGTAGTGTATCATTGAAGATACCTTATAATATATCGTAATTTGTAGTTTATCATTGAAAATACCTTATAATATATCGTAATTTGTAGTGTATCATTGAAAATACCTTATAATATAACGTAATATGCAGTGTATCATTGAAAATACCTTATAATATAACGTAATATGCAGTGTATCATTGAAAATTCCTTATAATATGACGTAATATGCAGTGTATCATTGAAAATACCTTCTAATATATCGTATTTTATTAATGAGAATTCCTTATAATATGACGTAATATGCAGTGTATCATTGAAAATACCTTCTAATATATCGTAGTTTATTAATGAGAATTCCTTATAATATAACGTAATATGCAGTGTATCATTGAAAATACCTATTAATATAACGTAATATGCAGTGTATCATTGGCAATATTATCTAATATGACGTAATATGCAGTGTATCATTGAAAATACCTTATACTACAACGTAATATACAGTATATCATTGAAAATACCTTATAATATATCGTACTATGTAGTTTATCATTGTAAATACCTTATAACATAACGTAATTTGCATTGTATCATTGGAAATAACTTATAATATGTCGTAATATGTAGTGTATCACTGGAAATACCTTATATTATATCGTAGTTTATCATTGAAAATTCCTTATAATATAACGTAATATGCAGTGTTTCATTGCAAATAACCTGATAGTATAACGTAATATGCAGTGTATCATTGAAAATTCCTTATAATATGACGTAATATGCAGTGTATCATTGAAAATACCTTCTAATATATCGTAGTTTATCAATGAGAATTCCTTATAATATAACGTAATATGCAGTGTATCATTGAGAATACCTTATAATATAACGTAATATGCAGTGTATCATTGAAAATACCTGATAATATATCGTAATTTGTAGTGTATCATTGAAAATACCTTATAATATAACGTAATATGCAGTGTATCATTGAAAACACCTTATAATAAAACGTAATATGCAGTGTATCATTGAAAATGCCTTATAATATATCGAAATATGCATTGTATCATTGAAAATACCTTATAATATATCGTAATTTGTAGTGTATCATTGAAGATACCTTATAATATATCGTAATTTGTAGTTTATCATTGAAAATACCTTATAATATATCGTAATTTGTAGTGTATCATTGAAAATACCTTATAATATAACGTAATATGCAGTGTATCATTGAAAATACCTTATAATAAAACGTAATATGCAGTGTATCATTGAAAATACCTGATAATATAACGAAATATGCAGTGTATCATTGAAGATACCTTATAATATATCGTAGTTTATCATTGAAAATACCTTATAATATAACGTAATTTGCATTGTATCATTGGAAATAACTTATAATATGACGTAATATGTAGTGTATCATTGAAAATACCTTATATTATATCGTAGTTTATCATTGAAAATTCCTTATAATATAACGTAATATGCAGTGTTTCATTGCAAATAACCTTATAATATAAAGTAATATGCAGTGTATCATTGAAAATTCCTTATAATATAACGTAATATGCAGTGTATCATTGAAAATACCTTTTAATATAACGTAACATACAGTGTTTCATTGCAAATAACCTTATACTACAACGTAATATACAGTATATCATTGAAAATACCTTATAATATATCGTAATATGTAGTTTATCATTGTAAATACCTTATAACATAACGTAATTTGCAGTGTATCGTTGGCAATATTATCTAATATGACGTAATATGCAGTGTATCATTGAAAATACCTTATACTACAACGTAATATACAGTATATCATTGAAAATTCCTTATAATATAACGTAATATGCAGTGTTTCATTGCAAATAACCTTATAATATAAAGTAATATGCAGTGTATCATTGAAAATTCCTTATAATATAACGTAATATACAGTATATCATTGAAAATACCTTATAATATATCGTAATATGTAGTTTATCATTGAAAATACCCTATAATATATCGTAATATGTAGTTTATCATTGGAAATACCTTATAATATAACGTAATATGCAGTGTATCGTTGGCAATATTATCTAATATGACGTAATATGCAGTGTATCATTGAAAATACCTTATACTACAACGTAATATACAGTATATCATTGAAAATACCTTATAATATATCGTAATATGTAGTTTATCAGTGTAAATACCTTATAATATATCGTAATTTGTAGTTTATCATTGAAAATACCTTATAATATATCGTAATTTGTAGTGTATCATTGAAATAACCTTATAATATAACGTAATATGCAGTGTATCATTGAAAATACCTTATAATAAAACGTAATATGCAGTGTATCATTGAAAATGCCTTATAATATGACGTAATATGCAGTGTATCATTGAAAATACCTTCTAATATATCGTATTTTATTAATGAGAATTCCTTATAATATAACGTAATATGCAGTGTATCATTGAGAATACCTTATAATATAACGTAATATGCAGTGTATCATTGAAAATACCTTATAATATATCGTAATTTGTAGTGTATCATTGAAGATACCTTATAATATATCGTAATTTGTAGTTTATCATTGAAAATACCTTATAATATATCGTAATTTGTAGTGTATCATTGAAAATACCTTATAATATAACGTAATATGCAGTGTATCATTGAAAATACCTTATAATAAAACGTAATATGCAGTGTATCATTGAAAATGCCTTATAATATGACGTAATATGCAGTGTATCATTGAAAATACCTTCTAATATATCGTATTTTATTAATGAGAATTCCTTATAATATAACGTAATATGCAGTGTATCATTGAGAATACCTTATAATATAACGTAATATGCAGTGTATCATTGAAAATACCTTATAATATATCGTAATTTGTAGTGTATCATTGAAGATACCTTATAATATATCGTAATTTGTAGTTTATCATTGAAAATACCTTATAATATATCGTAATTTGTAGTGTATCATTGAAAATACCTTATAATATAACGTAATATGCAGTGTATCATTGAAAATAACCTTATAATATAACGTCATATGCAGTGTATCATTGAAAATTCCTTATAATATGACGTAATATGCACTGTATCATTGAAAATACCTTCTAATATATCGTATTTTATTAATGAGAATTCCTTATAATATAACGTAATATGCAGTGTATCATTGAGAATACCTTATAATATAACGTAATATGCAGTGTATCATTGAAAATACCTGATAATATATCGTAATTTGTATTGTATCATTGAAGATACCTTATAATATATCGTAGTTTATCATTGAAAATACCTTATAATATAACGTAATTTGCATTGTATCATTGGAAATAACTTATAATATGACGTAATAAGTAGTGTATCATTGAAAATACCTTATATTATATCGTAGTTTATCATTGAAAATTCCTTATAATATAACGTAATATGCAGTGTTTCATTGCAAATAACCTTATAATATAACGTAATATGCAGTGTTTCATTGCAAATAACCTTATAATATAACGTAATATGCAGTGTATCATTGAAAATTCCTTATAATATGACGTAATATGTACTGTATCATTGAAAATACCTTCTAATATATCGTATTTTATTAATGAGAATTCCTTATAATATAACGTAATATGCAGTGTATCATTGAGAATACCTTATAATATAACGTAATATGCAGTGTATCATTGAAAATACCTGATAATATATCGTAATTTGTAGTGTATCATTGAAGATACCTTATAATATATCGTAATTTGTAGTTTATCATTGAAAATACCTTATAATATATCGTAATTTGTAGTGTATCATTGAAAATACCTTATAATATAACGTAATATGCAGTGTATCATTGAAAATACCTTATAATATATCGTAATTTGTAGTGTATCATTGAAGATACCTTATAATATATCGTAATTTGTAGTTTATCATTGAAAATACCTTATAATATATCGTAATTTGTAGTGTATCATTGAAAATACCTTATAATATAACGTAATATGCAGTGTATCATTGAAAATACCTTATAATAAAACGTAAAATGCAGTGTATCATTGAAAATGCCTTACAATATAACGAAATATGCAGTGTATCATTGAAAATACCTTATAATATATCGTAGTTTATCATTGAAAATACCTTATAATATAACGTAATTTGCATTGTATCATTGGAAATAACTTATAATATGACGTAATATGTAGTGTATCATTGGAAATACCTTATATTATATCGTAGTTTATCATTGAAAATTCATTATAATATAACATAATATGCAGTGTTTCATTGCAAATAACCTTATAATATAAAGTAATATGCAGTGTATCATTGAAAATTCCTTATAATATAACGTAATATGCAGTCTATCATTAAAAATACCTTTTAATATAACGTAACATACAGTGTTTCATTGCAAATAACCTTATAATATAACGTAATATGCAGTGTATCATTGAAAATACCCTATAATATATCGTAATATGTAGTTTATCATTGGAAATACCTTATAATATAACGTAATATGCAGTGTATCGTTGGCAATATTATCTAATATGACGTAATATGCAGTGTATCATTGAAAATACCTTATACTACAACGTAATATACAGTATATCATTGAAAATACCTTATAATATATCGTAATATGTAGTTTATCATTGTAAATACCTTATAATATATCGTAATTTGTAGTGTATCATTGAAAATACCTTATAATATATCGTAATTTGTAGTGTATCATTGAAAATACCTTATAATATAACGTAATATGCAGTGTATCATTGAAAATACCTTATAATAAAACGTAATATGCAGTGTATCATTGAAAATGCCTTATAATATATCGTAATTTGTAGTGTATCATTGAAGATACCTTATAATATATCGTAATTTGTAGTTGATCATTGAAAATACCTTATAATATATCGTAATTTGTAGTGTATCATTGAAAATACCTTATAATATAACGTAATATGCAGTGTATCATTGAAAATACCTTATAATAAAACGTAATATGCAGTGTATCATTGAAAATGCCTTATAATATAACGAAATATGCAGTGTATCATTGAAAATACATTATAATATATAGTAGTTTATCATTGAAAATACCTTATAATATAACGTAATTTGCATTGTATCATTGGAAATAACTTATAATATGACGTAATAAGTAGTGTATCATTGAAAATACCTTATATTATATCGTAGTTTATCATTGAAAATTCCTTATAATATAACGTAATATGCAGTGTTTCATTGCAAATAACCTTATAATATAACGTAATATGCAGTGTTTCATTGCAAATAACCTTATAATATAACGTAATATGCAGTGTATCATTGAAAATTCCTTATAATATGACGTAATATGCAGTGTATCATTGAAAATACCTTCTAATATATCGTATTTTATTAATGAGAATTCCTTATAATATAACGTAATATGCAGTGTATCATTGAGAATACCTTATAATATAACGTAATATGCAGTGTATCATTGAAAATACCTGATAATATATCGTAATTTGTAGTGTATCATTGAAGATACCTTATAATATATCGTAATTTGTAGTTTATCATTGAAAATACCTTATAATATATCGTAATTTGTAGTGTATCATTGAAAATACCTTATAATATAACGTAATATGCAGTGTATCATTGAAAATACCTTATAATAAAACGTAATATGCAGTGTATCATTGAAAATGCCTTATAATATAACGAAATATGCAGTGTATCATTGAAAATACCTTATAATATATCGTAGTTTATCATTGAAAATACCTTATAATATAACGTAATTTGCATTGTATCATTGGAAATAACTTATAATATGACGTAATATGTAGTGTATCATTGAAAATACCTTATATTATATCGTAGTTTATCATTGAAAATTCCTTATAATATAACGTAATATGCAGTGTTTCATTGCAAATAACCTTATAATATAACGTAATATGCAGTGTTTCATTGCAAATAACCTTATAATATAACGTAATATGCAGTGTATCATTGAAAATACCTTATAATATAACGTAATATGCAGTGTATCATTGAAAATACCTGATAATAAAACGTAATATGCAGTGTATCATTGAAAATGCCTTATAATATAACGAAATATGCAGTGTATCATTGAAAATACCTTCTAATATATCGTATTTTATTAATGAGAATTCCTTATAATATAACGTAATATGCAGTGTATCATTGAGAATACCTTATAATATAACGTAATATGCAGTGTATCATTGAAAATACCTGATAATATATCGTAATTTGTAGTGTATCATTGAAGATACCTTATAATATATCGTAATTTGTAGTTTATCATTGAAAATACCTTATAATATATCGTAATTTGTAGTGTATCATTGAAAATACCTTATAATATAACGTAATATGCAGTGTATCATTGAAAATACCTTATAATATATCGTAATTTGTAGTGTATCATTGAAGATACCTTATAATATATCGTAATTTGTAGTTTATCATTGAAAATACCTTATAATATATCGTAATTTGTAGTGTATCATTGAAAATACCTTATAATATAACGTAATATGCAGTGTATCATTGAAAATACCTTATAATAAAACGTAAAATGCAGTGTATCATTGAAAATGCCTTACAATATAACGAAATATGCAGTGTATCATTGAAAATACCTTATAATATATCGTAGTTTATAAAGTAATATGCAGTGTATCATTGAAAATTCCTTATAATATAACGTAATATGCAGTCTATCATTAAAAATACCTTTTAATATAACGTAACATACAGTGTTTCATTGCAAATAACCTTATAATATAACGTAATATGCAGTGTATCATTGAAAATACCCTATAATATATCGTAATATGTAGTTTATCATTGGAAATACCTTATAATATAACGTAATATGCAGTGTATCGTTGGCAATATTATCTAATATGACGTAATATGCAGTGTATCATTGAAAATACCTTCTAACATATCGTAATATACAGTATATCAACGGATTCCTTTATTTCGATCGACAATGTTGAATAATTCAAATTGATGTTATTGGCGCAACGGGTACGATCATTAATTACAAATTAAGCAATTTTGCAAATTGTTACATCAACTAGTTTTCGACGTTTCGGTCTGAAATTTAGACCATCTTCAAGAAAATTTAATGTAATTGCGTCTGTGAACAATTAATGTTATCATTTAAACATCATCAGGTTTATAAGCCCGATGTAGGAACAGAAAACTAAAGAGAAAAAGAATGACCAAGAATTTAGTGTATAAAACTCACTTGCTTAAATACAAATTTTCAAACTATAATTTTAAGTGTTGTTAAAACCATGTTGGTTCCATGCCGGTGACAGGTGAACTAAGTAAGGAACGAAGTTACATATCTTACTAGTGAATAAGAGAGAGAGAGAGCACAGATCAATCTATTGGTCAATCGATTGGCCAATCCATAATAGGCGGCAATTATGAACTTTATGAACCGTTTAACACAGCATAGTTGTTAAGATACCAAAACAAAATGTGTTGGTAATAAGATAATTGACATTCGATTTGCTTTTGTTATAATTCATAGGATCTATTTGTTGGAAAATCATTTTCTTCCAACAAATAGATCCTATGAATTATAACAAAAGCAAATCGAATGTCAATTATCTTATTACCAACACATTTTGTTTTGGTATCTTAACAACTATGCTGTGTTAAACGGTTCATAAAGTTCATAATTGCCGCCTATTATGGATTGGCCAATCGATTGACCAATAGATTGATCTGTGCTCTCTCTCTCTCTTATTCACTAGTAAGATATGTAACTTCGTTCCTTACTTAGTTCACCTGTCACCGGCATGGAACCAACATGGTTTTAACAACACTTAAAATTATAGTTTGAAAATTTGTATTTAAGCAAGTGAGTTTTATACACTAAATTCTTGGTCATTCTTTTTCTCTTTAGTTTTCTGTTCCTACATCGGGCTTATAAACCTGATGATGTTTAAATGATAACATTAATTGTTCACAGACGCAATTACATTAAATTTTCTTGAAGATGGTCTAAATTTCAGACCGAAACGTCGAAAACTAGTTGATGTAACAATTTGCAAAATTGCTTAATTTGTAATTAATGATCGTACCCGTTGCGCCAATAACATCAATTTGAATTATACAGTATATCATTGAAAATACCTTATAATATATCGTAATATGTAGTTTATCATTGTAAATACCTTATAATATATCGTAATTTGTAGTTTATCATTGAAAATACCTTATAATATATCGTAATTTGTAGTGTATCATTGAAAATACCTTATAATATAACGTAATATGCAGTGTATCATTGAAAATACCTTATAATAAAACGTAATATGCAGTGTATCATTGAAAATGCCTTATAATATATCGTAATTTGTAGTGTATCATTGAAGATACCTTATAATATATCGTAATTTGTAGTTGATCATTGAAAATACCTTATAATATATCGTAATTTGTAGTGTATCATTGAAAATACCTTATAATATAACGTAATATGCAGTGTATCATTGAAAATACCTTATAATAAAACGTAATATGCAGTGTATCATTGAAAATGCCTTATAATATAACGAAATATGCAGTGTATCATTGAAAATACATTATAATATATCGTAGTTTATCATTGAAAATACCTTATAATATAACGTAATTTGCATTGTATCATTGGAAATAACTTATAATATGACGTAATAAGTAGTGTATCATTGAAAATACCTTATATTATATCGTAGTTTATCATTGAAAATTCCTTATAATATAACGTAATATGCAGTGTTTCATTGCAAATAACCTTATAATATAACGTAATATGCAGTGTTTCATTGCAAATAACCTTATAATATAACGTAATATGCAGTGTATCATTGAAAATTCCTTATAATATGACGTAATATGCAGTGTATCATTGAAAATACCTTCTAATATATCGTATTTTATTAATGAGAATTCCTTATAATATAACGTAATATGCAGTGTATCATTGAGAATACCTTATAATATAACGTAATATGCAGTGTATCATTGAAAATACCTGATAATATATCGTAATTTGTAGTGTATCATTGAAGATACCTTATAATATATCGTAATTTGTAGTTTATCATTGAAAATACCTTATAATATATCGTAATTTGTAGTGTATCATTGAAAATACCTTATAATATAACGTAATATGCAGTGTATCATTGAAAATACCTTATAATAAAACGTAATATGCAGTGTATCATTGAAAATGCCTTATAATATAACGAAATATGCAGTGTATCATTGAAAATACCTTATAATATATCGTAGTTTATCATTGAAAATACCTTATAATATAACGTAATTTGCATTGTATCATTGGAAATAACTTATAATATGACGTAATATGTAGTGTATCATTGAAAATACCTTATATTATATCGTAGTTTATCATTGAAAATTCCTTATAATATAACGTAATATGCAGTGTTTCATTGCAAATAACCTTATAATATAACGTAATATGCAGTGTTTCATTGCAAATAACCTTATAATATAACGTAATATGCAGTGTATCATTGAAAATACCTTATAATATAACGTAATATGCAGTGTATCATTGAAAATACCTTATAATAAAACGTAATATGCAGTGTATCATTGAAAATGCCTTATAATATAACGTAATATGCAGTGTATCATTGAAAATACCTTATAATAAAACGTAATATGCAGTGTATCATTGAAAATTGCTTATAATATGACGTAATATGCAGTGTATCATTGAAAATACCTTCTAATATATCGTATTTTATTAATGAGAATTCCTTATAATATAACGTAATATGCAGTGTATCATTGAGAATACCTTATAATATAACGTAATATGCAGTGTATCATTGAAAATACCTTATAATAAAACGTAATATGCAGTGTATCATTGAAAATGCCTTATAATATGACGTAATATGCAGTGTATCATTGAAAATACCTTCTAATATATCGTATTTTATTAATGAGAATTCCTTATAATATAACGTAATATGCAGTGTATCATTGAGAATACCTTATAATATAACGTAATATGCAGTGTATCATTGAAAATACCTTATAATATATCGTAATTTGTAGTGTATCATTGAAGATACCTTATAATATATCGTAATTTGTAGTTTATCATTGAAAATACCTTATAATATATCGTAATTTGTAGTGTATCATTGAAAATACCTTATAATATAACGTAATATGCAGTGTATCATTGAATATAACCTTATAATATAACGTCATATGCAGTGTATCATTGAAAATTCCTTATAATATGACGTAATATGCACTGTATCATTGAAAATACCTTCTAATATATCGTATTTTATTAATGAGAATTCCTTATAATATAACGTAATATGCAGTGTATCATTGAGAATACCTTATAATATAACGTAATATGCAGTGTATCATTGAAAATACCTGATAATATATCGTAATTTGTAGTGTATCATTGAAGATACCTTATAATATATCGTAGTTTATCATTGAAAATACCTTATAATATAACGTAATTTGCATTGTATCATTGGAAATAACTTATAATATGACGTAATAAGTAGTGTATCATTGAAAATACCTTATATTATATCGTAGTTTATCATTGAAAATTCCTTATAATATAACGTAATATGCAGTGTTTCATTGCAAATAACCTTATAATATAACGTAATATGCAGTGTTTCATTGCAAATAACCTTATAATATAACGTAATATGCAGTGTATCATTGAAAATTCCTTATAATATGACGTAATATGCACTGTATCATTGAAAATACCTTCTAATATATCGTATTTTATTAATGAGAATTCCTTATAATATAACGTAATATGCAGTGTATCATTGAGAATACCTTATAATATAACGTAATATGCAGTGTATTATTGAAAATACCTGATAATATATCGTAATTTGTAGTGTATCATTGAAGATACCTTATAATATATCGTAATTTGTAGTTTATCATTGAAAATACCTTATAATATATCGTAATTTGTAGTGTATCATTGAAAATACCTTATAATATAACGTAATATGCAGTGTATCATTGAAAATACCTTATAATATATCGTAATTTGTAGTGTATCATTGAAGATACCTTATAATATATCGTAATTTGTAGTTTACCATTGAAAATACCTTATAATATATCGTAATTTGTAGTGTATCATTGAAAATACCTTATAATATAACGTAATATGCAGTGTATCATTGAAAATACCTTATAATAAAACGTAAAATGCAGTGTATCATTGAAAATGCCTTACAATATAACGAAATATGCAGTGTATCATTGAAAATACCTTATAATATATCGTAGTTTATCATTGAAAATACCTTATAATATAACGTAATTTGCATTGTATCATTGGAAATAACTTATAATATGACGTAATATGTAGTGTATCATTGGAAATACCTTATATTATATCGTAGTTTATCATTGAAAATTCATTATAATATAACATAATATGCAGTGTTTCATTGCAAATAACCTTATAATATAAAGTAATATGCAGTGTATCATTGAAAATTCCTTATAATATAACGTAATATGCAGTCTATCATTAAAAATACCTTTTAATATAACGTAACATACAGTGTTTCATTGCAAATAACCTTATAATATAACGTAATATGCAGTGTATCATTGAAAATACCCTATAATATATCGTAATATGTAGTTTATCATTGGAAATACCTTATAATATAACGTAATATGCAGTGTATCGTTGGCAATATTATCTAATATGACGTAATATGCAGTGTATCATTGAAAATACCTTATACTACAACGTAATATACAGTATATCATTGAAAATACCTTATAATATATCGTAATATGTAGTTTATCATTGTAAATACCTTATAATATATCGTAATTTGTAGTTTATCATTGAAAATACCTTATAATATATCGTAATTTGTAGTGTATCATTGAAAATACCTTATAATATAACGTAATATGCAGTGTATCATTGAAAATACCTTATAATAAAACGTAATATGCAGTGTATCATTGAAAATGCCTTATAATATATCGTAATTTGTAGTGTATCATTGAAGATACCTTATAATATATCGTAATTTGTAGTTGATCATTGAAAATACCTTATAATATATCGTAATTTGTAGTGTATCATTGAAAATACCTTATAATATAACGTAATATGCAGTGTATCATTGAAAATACCTTATAATAAAACGTAATATGCAGTGTATCATTGAAAATGCCTTATAATATAACGAAATATGCAGTGTATCATTGAAAATACATTATAATATATCGTAGTTTATCATTGAAAATACCTTATAATATAACGTAATTTGCATTGTATCATTGGAAATAACTTATAATATGACGTAATAAGTAGTGTATCATTGAAAATACCTTATATTATATCGTAGTTTATCATTGAAAATTCCTTATAATATAACGTAATATGCAGTGTTTCATTGCAAATAACCTTATAATATAACGTAATATGCAGTGTTTCATTGCAAATAACCTTATAATATAACGTAATATGCAGTGTATCATTGAAAATTCCTTATAATATGACGTAATATGCAGTGTATCATTGAAAATACCTTCTAATATATCGTATTTTATTAATGAGAATTCCTTATAATATAACGTAATATGCAGTGTATCATTGAGAATACCTTATAATATAACGTAATATGCAGTGTATCATTGAAAATACCTGATAATATATCGTAATTTGTAGTGTATCATTGAAGATACCTTATAATATATCGTAATTTGTAGTTTATCATTGAAAATACCTTATAATATATCGTAATTTGTAGTGTATCATTGAAAATACCTTATAATATAACGTAATATGCAGTGTATCATTGAAAATACCTTATAATAAAACGTAATATGCAGTGTATCATTGAAAATGCCTTATAATATAACGAAATATGCAGTGTATCATTGAAAATACCTTATAATATATCGTAGTTTATCATTGAAAATACCTTATAATATAACGTAATTTGCATTGTATCATTGGAAATAACTTATAATATGACGTAATATGTAGTGTATCATTGAAAATACCTTATATTATATCGTAGTTTATCATTGAAAATTCCTTATAATATAACGTAATATGCAGTGTTTCATTGCAAATAACCTTATAATATAACGTAATATGCAGTGTTTCATTGCAAATAACCTTATAATATAACGTAATATGCAGTGTATCATTGAAAATACCTTATAATATAACGTAATATGCAGTGTATCATTGAAAATACCTGATAATAAAACGTAATATGCAGTGTATCATTGAAAATGCCTTATAATATAACGTAATATGCAGTGTATCATTGAAAATACCTTATAATAAAACGTAATATGCAGTGTATCATTGAAAATTGCTTATAATATGACGTAATATGCAGTGTATCATTGAAAATACCTTCTAATATATCGTATTTTATTAATGAGAATTCCTTATAATATAACGTAATATGCAGTGTATCATTGAGAATACCTTATAATATAACGTAATATGCAGTGTATCATTGAAAATACCTTATAATATATCGTAATTTGTAGTGTATCATTGAAGATACCTTATAATATATCGTAATTTGTAGTTGATCATTGAAAATACCTTATAATATATCGTAATTTGTAGTGTATCATTGAAAATACCTTATAATATAACGTAATATGCAGTGTATCATTGAAAATACCTTATAATAAAACGTAATATGCAGTGTATCATTGAAAATGCCTTATAATATAACGAAATATGCAGTGTATCATTGAAAATACATTATAATATATCGTAGTTTATCATTGAAAATACCTTATAATATAACGTAATTTGCATTGTATCATTGGAAATAACTTATAATATGACGTAATAAGTAGTGTATCATTGAAAATACCTTATATTATATCGTAGTTTATCATTGAAAATTCCTTATAATATAACGTAATATGCAGTGTTTCATTGCAAATAACCTTATAATATAACGTAATATGCAGTGTTTCATTGCAAATAACCTTATAATATAACGTAATATGCAGTGTATCATTGAAAATTCCTTATAATATGACATAATATGCAGTGTATCATTGAAAATACCTTCTAATATATCGTATTTTATTAATGAGAATTCCTTATAATATAACGTAATATGCAGTGTATCATTGAGAATACCTTATAATATAACGTAATATGCAGTGTATCATTGAAAATACCTGATAATATATCGTAATTTGTAGTGTATCATTGAAGATACCTTATAATATATCGTAATTTGTAGTTTATCATTGAAAATACCTTATAATATATCGTAATTTGTAGTGTATCATTGAAAATACCTTATAATATAACGTAATATGCAGTGTATCATTGAAAATACCTTATAATAAAACGTAAAATGCAGTGTATCATTGAAAATGCCTTATAATATAACGAAATATGCAGTGTATCATTGAAAATACCTTATAATATATCGTAGTTTATCATTGAAAATACCTTATAATATAACGTAATTTGCATTGTATCATTGGAAATAACTTATAATATGACGTAATATGTAGTGTATCATTGGAAATACCTTATATTATATCGTAGTTTATCATTGAAAATTCATTATAATATAACATAATATGCAGTGTTTCATTGCAAATAACCTTATAATATAAAGTAATATGCAGTGTATCATTGAAAATTCCTTATAATATAACGTAATATGCAGTCTATCATTAAAAATACCTTTTAATATAACGTAACATACAGTGTTTCATTGCAAATAACCTTATAATATAACGTAATATGCAGTGTATCATTGAAAATACCCTATAATATATCGTAATATGTAGTTTATCATTGGAAATACCTTATAATATAACGTAATATGCAGTGTATCGTTGGCAATATTATCTAATATGACGTAATATGCAGTGTATCATTGAAAATACCTTATACTACAACGTAATATACAGTATATCATTGAAAATACCTTATAATATATCGTAATATGTAGTTTATCATTGTAAATACCTTATAATATATCGTAATTTGTAGTTTATCATTGAAAATACCTTATAATATATCGTAATTTGTAGTGTATCATTGAAAATACCTTATAATATAACGTAATATGCAGTGTATCATTGAAAATACCTTATAATAAAACGTAATATGCAGTGTATCATTGAAAATGCCTTATAATATATCGTAATTTGTAGTGTATCATTGAAGATACCTTATAATATATCGTAATTTGTAGTTGATCATTGAAAATACCTTATAATATATCGTAATTTGTAGTGTATCATTGAAAATACCTTATAATATAACGTAATATGCAGTGTATCATTGAAAATACCTTATAATAAAACGTAATATGCAGTGTATCATTGAAAATGCCTTATAATATAACGAAATATGCAGTGTATCATTGAAAATACATTATAATATATCGTAGTTTATCATTGAAAATACCTTATAATATAACGTAATTTGCATTGTATCATTGGAAATAACTTATAATATGACGTAATAAGTAGTGTATCATTGAAAATACCTTATATTATATCGTAGTTTATCATTGAAAATTCCTTATAATATAACGTAATATGCAGTGTTTCATTGCAAATAACCTTATAATATAACGTAATATGCAGTGTTTCATTGCAAATAACCTTATAATATAACGTAATATGCAGTGTATCATTGAAAATTCCTTATAATATGACGTAATATGCAGTGTATCATTGAAAATACCTTCTAATATATCGTATTTTATTAATGAGAATTCCTTATAATATGACGTAATATGCAGTGTATCATTGAGAATACCTTATAATATAACGTAATATGCAGTGTATCATTGAAAATACCTTATAATATATCGTAATTTGTAGTGTATCATTGAAGATACCTTATAATATATCGTAATTTATAGTTTATCATTGAAAATACCTTATAATATATCGTAATTTGTAGTGTATCATTGAAAATACCTTATAATATAACGTAATATGCAGTGTATCATTGAAAATACCTTATAATATAACGTAATATGCAGTGTATCATTGAAAATTCCTTATAATATGACGTAATATGCAGTGTATCATTGAAAATACCTTCTAATATATCGTATTTTATTAATGAGAATTCCTTATAATATGACGTAATATGCAGTGTATCATTGAAAATACCTTCTAATATATCGTAGTTTATTAATGAGAATTCCTTATAATATAACGTAATATGCAGTGTATCATTGAAAATACCTATTAATATAACGTAATATGCAGTGTATCATTGGCAATATTATCTAATATGACGTAATATGCAGTGTATCATTGAAAATACCTTATACTACAACGTAATATACAGTATATCATTGAAAATACCTTATAATATATCGTACTATGTAGTTTATCATTGTAAATACCTTATAACATAACGTAATTTGCATTGTATCATTGGAAATAACTTATAATATGTCGTAATATGTAGTGTATCACTGGAAATACCTTATATTATATCGTAGTTTATCATTGAAAATTCCTTATAATATAACGTAATATGCAGTGTTTCATTGCAAATAACCTGATAGTATAACGTAATATGCAGTGTATCATTGAAAATTCCTTATAATATGACGTAATATGCAGTGTATCATTGAAAATACCTTCTAATATATCGTAGTTTATCAATGAGAATTCCTTATAATATAACGTAATATGCAGTGTATCATTGAGAATACCTTATAATATAACGTAATATGCAGTGTATCATTGAAAACACCTTATAATAAAACGTAATATGCAGTGTATCATTGAAAATGCCTTATAATATATCGAAATATGCATTGTATCATTGAAAATACCTTATAATATATCGTAATTTGTAGTGTATCATTGAAGATACCTTATAATATATCGTAATTTGTAGTTTATCATTGAAAATACCTTATTATATAACGTAATATGCAGTGTATCATTGAAAATACCTTATAACATATCCTAATATGCAGTGTATCATTGAAAATACCTTCTAATATAACGTAATATGCAGTGTATCATTGAAAATACCTTATACTACAACGTAATATACAGTATATCATTGAAAATACCTTATAATATATCGTAATATGTAGTTTATCAGTGTAAATACCTTATAATATATCGTAATTTGTAGTTTATCATTGAAAATACCTTATAATATATCGTAATTTGTAGTGTATCATTGAAAATACCTTATAATATAACGTAATATGCAGTGTATCATTGAAAATACCTTATAATAAAACGTAATATGCAGTGTATCATTGAAAATGCCTTATAATATGACGTAATATGCAGTGTATCATTGAAAATACCTTCTAATATATCGTATTTTATTAATGAGAATTCCTTATAATATAACGTAATATGCAGTGTATCATTGAGAATACCTTATAATATAACGTAATATGCAGTGTATCATTGAAAATACCTTATAATATATCGTAATTTGTAGTGTATCATTGAAGATACCTTATAATATATCGTAATTTGTAGTTTATCATTGAAAATACCTTATAATATATCGTAATTTGTAGTTTATCATTGAAAATACCTTATAATATAACGTAATATGCAGTGTATCATTGAAAATACCTTATAATAAAACGTAATATGCAGTGTATCATTGAAAATGCCTTATAATATGACGTAATATGCAGTGTATCATTGAAAATACCTTCTAATATATCGTATTTTATTAATGAGAATTCCTTATAATATAACGTAATATGCAGTGTATCATTGAGAATACCTTATAATATAACGTAATATGCAGTGTATCATTGAAAATACCTTATAATATATCGTAATTTGTAGTGTATCATTGAAGATACCTTATAATATATCGTAATTTGTAGTTTATCATTGAAAATACCTTATAATATATCGTAATTTGTAGTGTATCATTGAAAATACCTTATAATATAACGTAATATGCAGTGTATCATTGAAAATAACCTTATAATATAACGTCATATGCAGTGTATCATTGAAAATTCCTTATAATATGACGTAATATGCACTGTATCATTGAAAATACCTTCTAATATATCGTATTTTATTAATGAGAATTCCTTATAATATAACGTAATATGCAGTGTATCATTGAGAATACCTTATAATATAACGTAATATGCAGTGTATCATTGAAAATACCTGATAATATATCGTAATTTGTAGTGTATCATTGAAGATACCTTATAATATATCGTAGTTTATCATTGAAAATACCTTATAATATAACGTAATTTGCATTGTATCATTGGAAATAACTTATAATATGACGTAATAAGTAGTGTATCATTGAAAATACCTTATATTATATCGTAGTTTATCATTGAAAATTCCTTATAATATAACGTAATATGCAGTGTTTCATTGCAAATAACCTTATAATATAACGTAATATGCAGTGTTTCATTGCAAATAACCTTATAATATAACGTAATATGCAGTGTATCATTGAAAATTCCTTATAATATGACGTAATATGCAGTGTATCATTGAAAATACCTTCTAATATATCGTATTTTATTAATGAGAATTCCTTATAATATAACGTAATATGCAGTGTATCATTGAGAATACCTTATAATATAACGTAATATGCAGTGTATCATTGAAAATACCTGATAATATATCGTAATTTGTAGTGTATCATTGAAGATACCTTATAATATATCGTAATTTGTAGTTTATCATTGAAAATACCTTATAATATATCGTAATTTGTAGTGTATCATTGAAAATACCTTATAATATAACGTAATATGCAGTGTATCATTGAAAATACCTTATAATATATCGTAATTTGTAGTGTATCATTGAAGATACCTTATAATATATCGTAATTTGTAGTTTATCATTGAAAATACCTTATAATATATCGTAATTTGTAGTGTATCATTGAAAATACCTTATAATATAACGTAATATGCAGTGTATCATTGAAAATACCTTATAATAAAACGTAAAATGCAGTGTATCATTGAAAATGCCTTACAATATAACGAAATATGCAGTGTATCATTGAAAATACCTTATAATATATCGTAGTTTATCATTGAAAATACCTTATAATATAACGTAATTTGCATTGTATCATTGGAAATAACTTATAATATGACGTAATATGTAGTGTATCATTGGAAATACCTTATATTATATCGTAGTTTATCATTGAAAATTCATTATAATATAACATAATATGCAGTGTTTCATTGCAAATAACCTTATAATATAAAGTAATATGCAGTGTATCATTGAAAATTCCTTATAATATAACGTAATATGCAGTCTATCATTAAAAATACCTTTTAATATAACGTAACATACAGTGTTTCATTGCAAATAACCTTATAATATAACGTAATATGCAGTGTATCATTGAAAATACCCTATAATATATCGTAATATGTAGTTTATCATTGGAAATACCTTATAATATAACGTAATATGCAGTGTATCGTTGGCAATATTATCTAATATGACGTAATATGCAGTGTATCATTGAAAATACCTTATACTACAACGTAATATACAGTATATCATTGAAAATACCTTATAATATATCGTAATATGTAGTTTATCATTGTAAATACCTTATAATATATCGTAATTTGTAGTTTATCATTGAAAATACCTTATAATATATCGTAATTTGTAGTGTATCATTGAAAATACCTTATAATATAACGTAATATGCAGTGTATCATTGAAAATACCTTATAATAAAACGTAATATGCAGTGTATCATTGAAAATGCCTTATAATATATCGTAATTTGTAGTGTATCATTGAAGATACCTTATAATATATCGTAATTTGTAGTTTATCATTGAAAATACCTTATAATATATCGTAATTTGTAGTGTATCATTGAAAATACCTTATAATATAACGTAATATGCAGTGTATCATTGAAAATACCTTATAATAAAACGTAATATGCAGTGTATCATTGAAAATGCCTTATAATATAACGAAATATGCAGTGTATCATTGAAAATACATTATAATATATCGTAGTTTATCATTGAAAATACCTTATAATATAACGTAATTTGCATTGTATCATTGGAAATAACTTATAATATGACGTAATAAGTAGTGTATCATTGAAAATACCTTATATTATATCGTAGTTTATCATTGAAAATTCCTTATAATATAACGTAATATGCAGTGTTTCATTGCAAATAACCTTATAATATAACGTAATATGCAGTGTTTCATTGCAAATAACCTTATAATATAACGTAATATGCAGTGTATCATTGAAAATTCCTTATAATATGACGTAATATGCAGTGTATCATTGAAAATACCTTATAATATATCGTATTTTATTAATGAGAATTCCTTATAATATAACGTAATATGCAGTGTATCATTGAGAATACCTTATAATATAACGTAATATGCAGTGTATCATTGAAAATACCTGATAATATATCGTAATTTGTAGTGTATCATTGAAGATACCTTATAATATATCGTAATTTGTAGTTTATCATTGAAAATACCTTATAATATATCGTAATTTGTAGTGTATCATTGAAAATACCTTATAATATAACGTAATATGCAGTGTATCATTGAAAATACCTTATAATAAAACGTAATATGCAGTGTATCATTGAAAATGCCTTATAATATAACGAAATATGCAGTGTATCATTGAAAATACCTTATAATATATCGTAGTTTATCATTGAAAATACCTTATAATATAACGTAATTTGCATTGTATCATTGGAAATAACTTATAATATGACGTAATATGTAGTGTATCATTGAAAATACCTTATATTATATCGTAGTTTATCATTGAAAATTCCTTATAATATAACGTAATATGCAGTGTTTCATTGCAAATAACCTTATAATATAACGTAATATGCAGTGTTTCATTGCAAATAACCTTATAATATAACGTAATATGCAGTGTATCATTGAAAATACTTCATAATATAACGTAATATGCAGTGTATCATTGAAAATACCTTATAATAAAACGTAATATGCAGTGTATCATTGAAAATGCCTTATAATATAACGAAATATGCAGTGTATCATTGAAAATACCTTATAATAAAACGTAATATGCAGTGTATCATTGAAAATGCCTTATAATATGACGTAATATGCAGTGTATCATTGAAAATACCTTCTAATATATCGTATTTTATTAATGAGAATTCCTTATAATATAACGTAATATGCAGTGTATCATTGAGAATACCTTATAATATAACGTAATATGCAGTGTATCATTGAAAATACCTTATAATATATCGTAATTTGTAGTGTATCATTGAAGATACCTTATAATATATCGTAATTTGTAGTTGATCATTGAAAATACCTTATAATATATCGTAATTTGTAGTGTATCATTGAAAATACCTTATAATATAACGTAATATGCAGTGTATCATTGAAAATACCTTATAATAAAACGTAATATGCAGTGTATCATTGAAAATGCCTTATAATATAACGAAATATGCAGTGTATCATTGAAAATACATTATAATATATCGTAGTTTATCATTGAAAATACCTTATAATATAACGTAATTTGCATTGTATCATTGGAAATAACTTATAATATGACGTAATAAGTAGTGTATCATTGAAAATACCTTATATTATATCGTAGTTTATCATTGAAAATTCCTTATAATATAACGTAATATGCAGTGTTTCATTGCAAATAACCTTATAATATAACGTAATATGCAGTGTTTCATTGCAAATAACCTTATAATATAACGTAATATGCAGTGTATCATTGAAAATTCCTTATAATATGACATAATATGCAGTGTATCATTGAAAATACCTTCTAATATATCGTATTTTATTAATGAGAATTCCTTATAATATAACGTAATATGCAGTGTATCATTGAGAATACCTTATAATATAACGTAATATGCAGTGTATCATTGAAAATACCTGATAATATATCGTAATTTGTAGTGTATCATTGAAGATACCTTATAATATATCGTAATTTGTAGTTTATCATTGAAAATACCTTATAATATATCGTAATTTGTAGTGTATCATTGAAAATACCTTATAATATAACGTAATATGCAGTGTATCATTGAAAATACCTTATAATAAAACGTAAAATGCAGTGTATCATTGAAAATGCCTTATAATATAACGTAATTTGCATTGTATCATTGGAAATACCTTATATTATATCGTAGTTTATCATTGAAAATTCCTTATAATATAACGTAATATGCAGTGTTTCATTGCAAATAACCTTATAATATAACGTAATATGCAGTGTTTCATTGCAAATAACCTTATAATATAACGTAATATGCAGTGTATCATTGAAAATTCCTTATAATATGACGTAATATGCACTGTATCATTGAAAATACCTTCTAATATATCGTATTTTATTAATGAGAATTCCTTATAATATAACGTAATATGCAGTGTATCATTGAAGATACCTTATAATATATCGTAATTTGTAGTTTATCATTGAAAATACCTTATAATATATCGTAATTTGTAGTGTATCATTGAAAATACCTTATAATATAACGTAATATGCAGTGTATCATTGAAAATACCTTATAATAAAACGTAATATGCAGTGTATCATTGAAAATGCCTTATAATATAACGAAATATGCAGTGTATCATTGAAAATACCTTATAATATATCGGAGTTTATCATTGCAAATAACCTTATAATATAACGTAATATGCAGTGTTTCATTGCAAATAACCTTATAATATAACGTAATATGCAGTGTATCATTGAAAATTCCTTATAATATGACGTAATATGCACTGTATCATTGAAAATACCTTCTAATATATCGTATTTTATTAATGCGAATTCCTTATAATATAACGTAATATGCAGTGTATCATTGAAAATACCTGATAATATATCGTAATTTGTAGTGTATCATTGAAGATACCTTATAATATATCGTAATTTGTAGTTTATCATTGAAAATACCTTATAATATATCGTAATTTGTAGTGTATCATTGAAAATACCTTATAATATAACGTAATATGCAGTGTATCATTGAAAATACCTTATAATAAAACGTAATATGCAGTGTATCATTGAAAATGCCTTATAATATAACGTAATTTGCATTGTATCATTGGAAATACCTTATATTATATCGTAGTTTATCATTGAAAATTCCTTATAATATAACGTAATATGCAGTGTTTCATTGCAAATAACCTTATAATATAACGTAATATGCAGTGTTTCATTGCAAATAACCTTATAATATAACGTAATATGCAGTGTATCATTGAAAATTCCTTATAATATGACGTAATATGCACTGTATCATTGAAAATACCTTCTAATATATCGTATTTTATTAATGAGAATTCCTTATAATATAACGTAATATGCAGTGTATCATTGAAGATACCTTATAATATATCGTAATTTGTAGTTTATCATTGAAAATACCTTATAATATATCGTAATTTGTAGTGTATCATTGAAAATACCTTATAATATAACGTAATATGCAGTGTATCATTGAAAATACCTTATAATAAAACGTAATATGCAGTGTATCATTGAAAATGCCTTATAATATAACGAAATATGCAGTGTATCATTGAAAATACCTTATAATATATCGGAGTTTATCATTGAAAATACCTTATAATATAACGTAATTTGCATTGTATCATTGGAAATAACTTATAATATGACGTAATATGTAGTGTATCATTGAAAATACCTTATATTATATCGTAGTTTATCATTGAAAATTCCTTATAATATAACGTAATATGCAGTGTTTCATTGCAAATAACCTTATAATATAAAGTAATATGCAGTGTATCATTGAAAATTCCTTATAATATAACGTAATATGCAGTGTATCATTGAAAATACCTTTTAATATAACGTTACATACAGTGTTTCATTGCAAATAACCTTATACTACAACGTAATATACAGTATATCATTGAAAATACCTTATAATATATCGTAATATGTAGTTTATCATTGTAAATACCTTATAACATAACGTAATTTGCAGTGTATCATTGGAAATAACTTATAATATGTCGTAATATGTAGTGTATCATTGGAAATACCTTATATTATATCGTAGTTTATCATTGAAAATTCCTTATAATATAACGAAATATGCAGTGTTTCATTGCAAATAACGTTATAATATAACGTAATATGCAGTGTATCATTGAAAATTCCTTATAATATGACGTAATATGCAGTGTATCATTGAAAATACCTTCTAATATATCGTAGTTTATTAATGAGAATTCCTTATAATATAACGTAATATGCAGTGTATCATTGAGAATACCTTATAATATAACGTAATATGCAGTGTATCATTGAAAATACCTTATAATATATCGTAATTTGTAGTGTATCATTGAAGGTACCTTATAATATATCGTAATTTGTAGTGTATAATTGAAAATACCTTATAATATAACGAAATATGCAGTGTATCATTGAAAATACCTTATATTATATCGTAGTTTATCATTGAAAATTCCTTATAATATAACGTAATATGCAGTGTATCATTGAAAATACCTTATAATATAACGTAATATGCAGTGTATCATTGAGAATACCTTATAATATAACGTAATATGTAGTGTATCATTGAAAATACCTTATAATATATCGTAATTTGTAGTGTATCATTGAAGATACCTTATAATATATCGTAATTTGTAGTTTATCATTGAAAATACCTTATAATATATCGTAATTTGTAGTGTATCATTGAAAATACCTTATAATATAACGTAATATGCAGTGTATCATTGAAAATACCTTATAATAAAACGTAATATGCAGTGTATCATTGAAAATGCCTTATAATATAACGAAATATGCAGTGTATCATTGAAAATACATTATAATATATCGTAGTTTATCATTGAAAATACTTTATAATATAACGTAATTTGCATTGTATCATTGGAAATAACTTATAATATGACGTAATAAGTAGTGTATCATTGAAAATACCTTATATTATATCGTAGTTTATCATTGAAAATTCCTTATAATATAACGTAATATGCAGTGTTTCATTGCAAATAACCTTATAATATAACGTAATATGCAGTGTTTCATTGCAAATAACCTTATAATATAACGTAATATGCAGTGTATCATTGAAAATTCCTTATAATATGACGTAATATGCAGTGTATCATTGAAAATACTTTCTAATATATCGTAGTTTATCATTGTGAATTGCTTATAATATAACGTAATATGCAGTGTATCATTGAAAATACCTTATAATATAACGTAATATGCATTGTATGATTGAAAATACCTTATATTATATCGTAGTTTATCATTGAAAATTCCTTATAATATAACGTAATATGCAGTGTTTCATTGCAAATAACCTTATAATATAAAGTAATATGCAGTGTATCATTGAAAATTCCTTATAATATAACGTAATATGCAGTGTATCATTGAAAATACCTTTTAATATAACGTAACATACAGTGTTTCATTGCAAATAACCTTATACTACAACGTAATATACAGTATATCATTGAAAATACCTTATAATATATCGTAATATGTAGTTTATCATTGTAAATACCTTATAACATAACGTAATTTGCAGTGTATCGTTGGCAACATTATCTAATATGACGTAATATGCAGTGTATCATTGAAAATACCTTATACTACAACGTAATAAACAGAATATCATTGAAAATACCTTATAATATAACGTAATATGCAGTGTTTCATTGCATATAACCTTATAATATAACGTAATATGCAGTGTTTCATTGCAAATAACCTTATAATATAACGTAATATGCAGTGTTTCATTGCAAATAACCTTATAATATAACGTAATATGCAGTGTATCATTGAAAATTCCTTATAATATGACGTAATATGCACTGTATCATTGAAAATACCTTCTAATATATCGTATTTTATTAATGCGAATTCCTTATAATATAACGTAATATGCAGTGTATCATTGAAAATACCTGATAATATATCGTAATTTGTAGTGTATCATTGAAGATACCTTATAATATATCGTAATTTGTAGTTTATCATTGAAAATACCTTATAATATATCGTAATTTGTAGTGTATCATTGAAAATACCTTATAATATAACGTAATATGCAGTGTATCATTGAAAATACCTTATAATAAAACGTAATATGCAGTGTATCATTGAAAATGCCTTATAATATAACGAAATATGCAGTGTATCATTGAAAATACCTTATAATATATCGGAGTTTATCATTGAAAATACCTTATAATATAACATAATTTGCATTGTATCATTGGAAATAACTTATAATATGACGTAATATGTAGTGTATCATTGAAGATACCTTATATTATATCGTAGTTTATCATTGAAAATTCCTTATAATATAACGTAATATGCAGTGTTTCATTGCAAATAACCTTATAATATAAAGTAATATGCAGTGTATCATTGAAAATTCCTTATAATATAACGTAATATGCAGTGTATCATTGAAAATACCTTTTAATATAACGTTACATACAGTGTTTCATTGCAAATAACCTTATACTACAACGTAATATACAGTATATCATTGAAAATACCTTATAATATATCGTAATATGTAGTTTATCATTGTAAATACCTTATAATATATCGTAATTTGTAGTTTATCATTGAAAATACCTTATAATATATCGTAATTTGTAGTGTATCATTGAAAATACCTTATAATATAACGTAATATGCAGTGTATCATTGAAAATACCTTATAATAAAACGTAATATGCAGTGTATCATTGAAAATGCCTTATAATATAACGAAATATGCAGTGTATCATTGAAAATACATTATAATATATCGTAGTTTATCATTGAAAATACCTTATAATATAACGTAATTTGCATTGTATCATTGGAAATACCTTATATTATATCGTAGTTTATCATTGAAAATTCCTTATAATATAACGTAATATGCAGTGTTTCATTGCAAATAACCTTATAATATAACGTAATATGCAGTGTTTCATTGCAAATAACCTTATAATATAACGTAATATGCAGTGTATCATTGAAAATTCCTTATAATATGACGTAATATGCACTGTATCATTGAAAATACCTTCTAATATATCGTATTTTATTAATGAGAATTCCTTATAATATAACGTAATATGCAGTGTATCATTGAGAATACCTTATAACATAACGTAATTTGCAGTGTATCATTGGAAATAACTTATAATATGTCGTAATATGTAGTGTATCATTGGAAATACCTTATATTATATCGTAGTTTATCATTGAAAATTCCTTATAATATAACGAAATATGCAGTGATTCATTGCAAATAACCTTATAATATAACGTAATATGCAGTGTATCATTGAAAATTCCTTATAATATATCGTAGTTTATTAATGAGAATTCCTTATAATATAACGTAATATGCAGTGTATCATTGAGAATACCTTATAATATAACGTAATATGCAGTGTATCATTGAAAATACCTTATAATATATCGTAATTTGTAGTGTATCATTGAAAATACCATATAATATATCGTAATTTGTAGTGTATCATTGAAAATACCTTATAATATAACGAAATATGCAGTGTATCATTGAAAATACCTTATATTATATCGTAGTTTATCATTGAAAATTCCTTATAATATAACGTAATATGCAATGTATCATTGAAAATACCTTATAATATAACGTAATATGCAGTGTATCATTGAAAATACCTTATAATATAACGTAATATGCAGTGTATCATTGAAAATACCTTATAATATATCGTAATTTGTAGTGTATCATTGAAGGTACCTTATAATATATCGTAATTTGTAGTGTATAATTGAAAATACCTTATAATATAACGAAATATGCAGTGTATCATTGAAAATACCTTATATTATATCGTAGTTTATCATTGAAAATTCCTTATAATATAACGTAATATGCAGTGTATCATTGAAAATACCTTATAATATAACGTAATATGCAGTGTATCATTGAAAATACCTTATAATATAACGTAATATGCAGTGTATCATTGAAAATACCTTATAATATATCGTAATTTGTAGTGTATCATTGAAGATACCTTATAATATATCGTAATTTGTAGTTTATCATTGAAAATACCTTATAATATATCGTAATATGCAGTGTATCATTGAAAATACCTTATAATATAACGTAATATGCAGTGTATCATTGAAAATACCTTATAATATAACGTAATTTGCATTGTATCATTGGAAATAACTTATAATATGACGTAATAAGTAGTGTATCATTGAAAATACCTTATATTATATCGTAGTTTATCATTGAAAATTCCTTATAATATAACGTAATATGCAGTGTTTCATTGCAAATAACCTTATAATATAACGTAATATGCAGTGTTTCATTGCAAATAACCTTATAATATAACGTAATATGCAGTGTATCATTGAAAATTCCTTATAATATGACGTAATATGCACTGTATCATTGAAAATACCTTCTAATATATCGTATTTTATTAATGAGAATTCCTTATAATATAACGTAATATGCAGTGTATCATTGAGAATACCTTATAATATAACGTAATATGCAGTGTATCATTGAAAATACCTGATAATATATCGTAATTTGTAGTGTATCATTGAAGATACCTTATAATATATCGTAATTTGTAGTTTATCATTGAAAATACCTTATAATATATCGTAATTTGTAGTGTATCATTGAAAATACCTTATAATATAACGTAATATGCAGTGTATCATTGAAAATACCTTATAATAAAACGTAATATGCAGTGTATCATTGAAAATGCCTTATAATATAACGAAATATGCAGTGTATCATTGAAAATACCTTATAATATATCGGAGTTGATCATTGAAAATACCTTATAATATAACGTAATTTGCATTGTATCATTGGAAATAACTTATAATATGACGTAATATGTAGTGTATCATTGAAAATACCTTATATTATATCGTAGTTTATCATTGAAAATTCCTTATAATATAACGTAATATGCAGTGTTTCATTGCAAATAACCTTATAATATAAAGTAATATGCAGTGTACCATTGAAAATTCCTTATAATATAACGTAATATGCAGTGTATCATTGAAAATACCTTTTAATATAACGTTACATACAGTGTATCATTGCAAATAACCTTATACTACAACGTAATATACAGTATATCATTGCAAATACCTTATAATATATCGTAATATGTAGTTTATCATTGTAAATACCTTATAACATAACGTAATTTGCAGTGTATCATTGGAAATAACTTATAATATGTCGTAATATGTAGTGTATCATTGGAAATACCTTATATTATATCGTAGTTTATCATTGAAAATTCCTTATAATATAACGGAATATGCAGTGTTTCATTGCAAATAACCTTATAATATAACGTAATATGCAGTGTATCATTGAAAATACCTTATAATAAAACGTAATATGCAGTGTATCATTGAAAATGCCTTATAATATGACGTAATATGCAGTGTATCATTGAAAATACCTTCTAATATATCGTATTTTATTAATGAGAATTCCTTATAATATAACGTAATATGCAGTGTATCATTGAGAATACCTTATAATATAACGTAATATGCAGTGTATCATTGAAAATACCTTATAATATATCGTAATTTGTAGTGTATCATTGAAGATACCTTATAATATATCGTAATTTGTAGTTTATCATTGAAAATACCTTATAATATATCGTAATTTGTAGTGTATCATTGAAAATACCTTATAATATAACGTAATATGCAGTGTATCAATGAAAATAACCTTATAATATAACGTAATATGCAGTGTATCATTGAAAATTCCTTATAATATGACGTAATATGCACTGTATCATTGAAAATACCTTCTAATATATCGTATTTTATTAATGAGAATTCCTTATAATATAACGAAATATGCAGTGTATCATTGAAAATACCTTATAATATATCGTAGTTTATCATTGAAAATACCTTATAATATAACGTAATTTGCATTGTATCATTGGAAATAACTTATAATATGACGTAATATGTAGTGTATCATTGAAAATACCTTATATTATATCGTAGTTTATCATTGAAAATTCATTATAATATAACATAATATGCAGTGTTTCATTGCAAATAACCTTATAATATAAAGTAATATGCAGTGTATCATTGAAAATTCCTTATAATATAACGTAATATGATGTCTATCATTAAAAATACCTTTTAATATAACGTAACATACAGTGTTTCATTGCAAATAACCTTATAATATAACGTAATATGCAGTTTATCATTGAAAATACCTTATAATATATCGTAATATGTAGTTTATCATTGTAAATACCTTATAATATATCGTAATTTGTAGTTTATCATTGAAAATACCTTATAATATATCGTAATTTGTAGTGTATCATTGAAAATACCTTATAATATAACGTAATATGCAGTGTATCATTGAAAATACCTTATAATAAAACGTAATATGCAGTGTATCATTGAAAATGCCTTATAATATGACGTAATATGCAGTGTATCATTGAAAATACCTTCTAATATATCGTATTTTATTAATGAGAATTCCTTATAATATAACGTAATATGCAGTGTATCATTGAGAATACCTTATAATATAACGTAATATGCAGTGTATCATTGAAAATACCTTATAATATATCGTAATTTGTAGTGTATCATTGAAGGTACCTTATAATATATCGTAATTTGTAGTGTATAATTGAAAATACCTTATAATATAACGAAATATGCAGTGTATCATTGAAAATACCTTATATTATATCGTAGTTTATCATTGAAAATTCCTTATAATATAACGTAATATGCAGTGTATCATTGAAAATACCTTATAATATAACGTAATATGCAGTGTATCATTGAGAATACCTTATAATATAACGTAATATGCAGTGTATCATTGAAAATACCTTATAATATATCGTAATTTGTAGTGTATCATTGAAGATACCTTATAATATATCGTAATTTGTAGTTTATCATTGAAAATACCTTATAATATATCGTAATTTGTAGTGTATCATTGAAAATACCTTATAATATAACGTAATATGCAGTGTATCATTGAAAATACCTTATAATATAACGTAATTTGCATTGTATCATTGGAAATAACTTATAATATGACGTAATATGTAGTGTATCATTGAAAATACCTTATATTATATCGTAGTTTATCATTGAAAATTCCTTATAATATAACGTAATATGCAGTGTTTCATTGCAAATAACCTTATAATATAACGTAATATGCAGTGTTTCATTGCAAATAACCTTATAATATAACGTAATATGCAGTGTATCATTGAAAATTCCTTATAATATGACGTAATATGCACTGTATCATTGAAAATACCTTCTAATATATCGTATTTTATTAATGAGAATTCCTTATAATATAACGTAATATGCAGTGTATCATTGAGAATACCTTATAATATAACGTAATATGCAGTGTATCATTGAAAATACCTGATAATATATCGTAATTTGTAGTGTATCATTGAAGATACCTTATAATATATCGTAATTTGTAGTTTATCATTGAAAATACCTTATAATATATCGTAATTTGTAGTGTATCATTGAAAATACCTTATAATATAACGTAATATGCAGTGTATCATTGAAAATACCTTATAATAAAACGTAATATGCAGTGTATCATTGAAAATGCCTTATAATATAACGAAATATGCAGTGTATCATTGAAAATACCTTATAATATATCGGAGTTGATCATTGAAAATACCTTATAATATAACGTAATTTGCATTGTATCATTGGAAATAACTTATAATATGACGTAATATGTAGTGTATCATTGAAAATACCTTATATTATATCGTAGTTTATCATTGAAAATTCCTTATAATATAACGTAATATGCAGTGTTTCATTGCAAATAACCTTATAATATAAAGTAATATGCAGTGTACCATTGAAAATTCCTTATAATATAACGTAATATGCAGTGTATCATTGAAAATACCTTTTAATATAACGTTACATACAGTGTATCATTGCAAATAACCTTATACTACAACGTAATATACAGTATATCATTGCAAATACCTTATAATATATCGTAATATGTAGTTTATCATTGTAAATACCTTATAACATAACGTAATTTGCAGTGTATCATTGGAAATAACTTATAATATGTCGTAATATGTAGTGTATCATTGGAAATACCTTATATTATATCGTAGTTTATCATTGAAAATTCCTTATAATATAACGGAATATGCAGTGTTTCATTGCAAATAACCTTATAATATAACGTAATATGCAGTGTATCATTGAAAATACCTTATAATAAAACGTAATATGCAGTGTATCATTGAAAATGCCTTATAATATGACGTAATATGCAGTGTATCATTGAAAATACCTTCTAATATATCGTATTTTATTAATGAGAATTCCTTATAATATAACGTAATATGCAGTGTATCATTGAGAATACCTTATAATATAACGTAATATGCAGTGTATCATTGAAAATACCTTATAATATATCGTAATTTGTAGTGTATCATTGAAGATACCTTATAATATATCGTAATTTGTAGTTTATCATTGAAAATACCTTATAATATATCGTAATTTGTAGTGTATCATTGAAAATACCTTATAATATAACGTAATATGCAGTGTATCAATGAAAATAACCTTATAATATAACGTAATATGCAGTGTATCATTGAAAATTCCTTATAATATGACGTAATATGCACTGTATCATTGAAAATACCTTCTAATATATCGTATTTTATTAATGAGAATTCCTTATAATATAACGAAATATGCAGTGTATCATTGAAAATACCTTATAATATATCGTAGTTTATCATTGAAAATACCTTATAATATAACGTAATTTGCATTGTATCATTGGAAATAACTTATAATATGACGTAATATGTAGTGTATCATTGAAAATACCTTATATTATATCGTAGTTTATCATTGAAAATTCATTATAATATAACATAATATGCAGTGTTTCATTGCAAATAACCTTATAATATAAAGTAATATGCAGTGTATCATTGAAAATTCCTTATAATATAACGTAATATGATGTCTATCATTAAAAATACCTTTTAATATAACGTAACATACAGTGTTTCATTGCAAATAACCTTATAATATAACGTAATATGCAGTTTATCATTGAAAATACCTTATAATATATCGTAATATGTAGTTTATCATTGTAAATACCTTATAATATATCGTAATTTGTAGTTTATCATTGAAAATACCTTATAATATATCGTAATTTGTAGTGTATCATTGAAAATACCTTATAATATAACGTAATATGCAGTGTATCATTGAAAATACCTTATAATAAAACGTAATATGCAGTGTATCATTGAAAATGCCTTATAATATGACGTAATATGCAGTGTATCATTGAAAATACATTCTAATATATCGTATTTTATTAATGAGAATTCCTTATAATATAACGTAATATGCAGTGTATCATTGAGAATACCTTATAATATAACGTAATATGCAGTGTATCATTGAAAATACCTTATAATATATCGTAATTTGTAGTGTATCATTGAAAATACCTTATAATATATCGTAATTTGTAGTTTATCATTGAAAATACCTTATAATATATCGTAATTTGTAGTTTATCATTGAAAATACATTATAATATATCGTAGTTTATCATTGAAAATACCTTATAATATAACGTAATATGCAGTGTATCATTGAAAATACCTTATAATATAACGAAATATGCAGTGTATCATTGAAAATACATTATAATATATCGTAGTTTATCATTGAAAATACCTTATAATATAACGTAATTTGCATTGTATCATTGGAAATAACTTATAATATGACGTAATAAGTAGTGTATCATTGAAAATACCTTATATTATATCGTAGTTTATCATTGAAAATTCCTTATAATATAACGTAATATGCAGTGTTTCATTGCAAATAACCTTATAATATAACGTAATATGCAGTGTTTCATTGCAAATAACCTTATAATATAACGTAATATGCAGTGTATCATTGAAAATTCCTTATAATATGACGTAATATGCACTGTATCATTGAAAATACCTTCTAATATATCGTATTTTATTAATGAGAATTCCTTATAATATAACGTAATATGCAGTGTATCATTGAAAATACCTTATAATATAACGTAATATGCAGTGTTTCATTGCAAATAACCTTATAATATAAAGTAATATGCAGTGTATCATTGAAAATTCCTTATAATATAACGTAATATGCAGTGTATCATTGAAAATACCTTTTAATATAACGTTACATACAGTGTTTCATTGCAAATAACCTTATACTACAACGTAATATACAGTATATAATTGAAAATACCTTATAATATATCGTAATATGTAGTTTATCATTGTAAATACCTTATAACATAACGTAATTTGCAGTGTATCATTGGAAATAACTTATAATATGTCGTAATATGTAGTGTATCATTGGAAATACCTTATATTATATCGTAGTTTATCATTGAAAATTCCTTATAATATAACGGAATATGCAGTGTTTCATTGCAAATAACCTTATAATATAACGTAATATGCAGTGTATCATTGAAAATACCTTATAATAAAACGTAATATGCAGTGTATCATTGAAAATGCCTTATAATATGACGTAATATGCAGTGTATCATTGAAAATACCTTCTAATATATCGTATTTTATTAATGAGAATTCCTTATAATATAACGTAATATGCAGTGTATCATTGAGAATACCTTATAATATAACGTAATATGCAGTGTATCATTGAAAATACCTTATAATATATCGTAATTTGTAGTGTATCATTGAAAATACCTTATAATATAACGTAATATGCAGTGTATCATTGAAAATAACCTTATAATATAACGTAATATGCAGTGTATCATTGAAAATTCCTTATAATATGACGTAATTTGCATTGTATCATTGGAAATAACTTATAATAGGACGTAATATGTAGTGTATCATTGAAAATACCTTATATTATATCGTAGTTTATCATTGAAAATTCCTTATAATATAACGTAATATGCAGTGTTTCATTGCAAATAACCTTATAATATAAAGTAATATGCAGTGTACCATTGAAAATTCCTTATAATATAACGTAATATGCAGTGTATCATTGAAAATACCTTTTAATATAACGTTACATACAGTGTATCATTGCAAATAACCTTATACTACAACGTAATATACAGTATATCATTGCAAATACCTTATAATATATCGTAATATGTAGTTTATCATTGTAAATACCTTATAACATAACGTAATTTGCAGTGTATCATTGGAAATAACTTATAATATGTCGTAATATGTAGTGTATCATTGGAAATACCTTATATTATATCGTAGTTTATCATTGAAAATTCCTTATAATATAACGGAATATGCAGTGTTTCATTGCAAATAACCTTATAATATAACGTAATATGCAGTGTATCATTGAAAATACCTTATAATAAAACGTAATATGCAGTGTATCATTGAAAATACCTTATAATATGACGTAATATGCACTGTATCATTGAAAATACCTTCTAATATATCGTATTTTATTAATGAGAATTCCTTATAATATAACGAAATATGCAGTGTATCATTGAAAATACCTTATAATATATCGTAGTTTATCATTGAAAATACCTTATAATATAACGTAATTTGCATTGTATCATTGGAAATAACTTATAATATGACGTAATATGTAGTGTATCATTGAAAATACCTTATATTATATCGTAGTTTATCATTGAAAATTCATTATAATATAACATAATATGCAGTGTTTCATTGCAAATAACCTTATAATATAAAGTAATATGCAGTGTATCATTGAAAATTCCTTATAATATAACGTAATATGATGTCTATCATTAAAAATACCTTTTAATATAACGTAACATACAGTGTTTCATTGCAAATAACCTTATAATATAACGTAATATGCAGTGTATCATTGAAAATACCTTATAATATATCGTAATATGTAGTTTATCATTGTAAATACCTTATAATATATCGTAATTTGTAGTTTATCATTGAAAATACCTTATAATATATCGTAATTTGTAGTGTATCATTGAAAATACCTTATAATATAACGTAATATGCAGTGTATCATTGAAAATACCTTATAATAAAACGTAATATGCAGTGTATCATTGAAAATGCCTTATAATATGACGTAATATGCAGTGTATCATTGAAAATACCTTCTAATATATCGTATTTTATTAATGAGAATTCCTTATAATATAACGTAATATGCAGTGTATCATTGAGAATACCTTATAATATAACGTAATATGCAGTGTATCATTGAAAATACCTTATAATATATCGTAATTTGTAGTGTATCATTGAAAATACCTTATAATATATCGTAATTTGTAGTGTATCATTGAAAATACCTTATAATATATCGTAATTTGTAGTTTATCATTGAAAATACATTATAATATATCGTAGTTTATCATTGAAAATACCTTATAATATAACGTAATATGCAGTGTATCATTGAAAATACCTTATAATATAACGTAATATGCAGTGTATCATTGAAAATACATTATAATATATCGTAGTTTATCATTGAAAATACCTTATAATATAACGTAATTTGCATTGTATCATTGGAAATAACTTATAATATGACGTAATAAGTAGTGTATCATTGAAAATACCTTATATTATATCGTAGTTTATCATTGAAAATTCCTTATAATATAACGTAATATGCAGTGTTTCATTGCAAATAACCTTATAATATAACGTAATATGCAGTGTTTCATTGCAAATAACCTTATAATATAACGTAATATGCAGTGTATCATTGAAAATTCCTTATAATATGACGTAATATGCAGTGTATCATTGAAAATACCTTCTAATATATCATATTTTATTAATGAGAATTCCTTATAATATAACGTAATATGCAGTGTATCATTGAAAATACCTTATAATATAACGTAATATGCAGTGTTTCATTGCAAATAACCTTATAATATAAAGTAATATGCAGTGTATCATTGAAAATTCCTTATAATATAACGTAATATGCAGTGTATCATTGAAAATACCTTTTAATATAACGTTACATACAGTGTTTCATTGCAAATAACCTTATACTACAACGTAATATACAGTATATAATTGAAAATACCTTATAATATATCGTAATATGTAGTTTATCATTGTAAATACCTTATAACATAACGTAATTTGCAGTGTATCATTGGAAATAACTTATAATATGTCGTAATATGTAGTGTATCATTGGAAATACCTTATATTATATCGTAGTTTATCATTGAAAATTCCTTATAATATAACGGAATATGCAGTGTTTCATTGCAAATAACCTTATAATATAACGTAATATGCAGTGTATCATTGAAAATACCTTATAATAAAACGTAATATGCAGTGTATCATTGAAAATGCCTTATAATATGACGTAATATGCAGTGTATCATTGAAAATACCTTCTAATATATCGTATTTTATTAATGAGAATTCCTTATAATATAACGTAATATGCAGTGTATCATTGAGAATACCTTATAATATAACGTAATATGCAGTGTATCATTGAAAATACCTTATAATATATCGTAATTTGTAGTGTATCATTGAAAATACCTTATAATATAACGTAATATGCAGTGTATCATTGAAAATAACCTTATAATATAACGTAATATGCAGTGTATCATTGAAAATTCCTTATAATATGACGTAATATGCACTGTATCATTGAAAATACCTTCTAATATATCGTATTTTATTAATGAGAATTCCTTATAATATAACGAAATATGCAGTGTATCATTGAAAATACCTTATAATATATCGTAGTTTATCATTGAAAATACCTTATAATATAACGTAATTTGCATTGTATCATTGGAAATAACTTATAATATGACGTAATATGTAGTGTATCATTGAAAATACCTTATATTATATCGTAGTTTATCATTGAAAATTCATTATAATATAACATAATATGCAGTGTTTCATTGCAAATAACCTTATAATATAAAGTAATATGCAGTGTATCATTGAAAATTCCTTATAATATAACGTAATATGATGTCTATCATTAAAAATACCTTTTAATATAACGTAACATACAGTGTTTCATTGCAAATAACCTTATAATATAACGTAATATGCAGTGTATCATTGAAAATACCCTATAATATATCGTCATATGTAGTTTATCATTGGAAATAACTTATAATATAACGTAATATGCAGTGTATCGTTGGCAATATTATCTAATATGACGTAATATGCAGTGTATCATTGAAAATACCTTATACTACAACGTAATATACAGTATATCATTGAAAATACCTTATAATATATCGTAATATGTAGTTTATCATTGTAAATACCTTATAATATAACGTAATTAGTAGTTTATCATTGAAAATACCTTATAATATATCGTAATTTGTAGTGTATCATTGAAAATACCTTATAATATAACGTAATATGCAGTGTATCATTGAAAATACCTTATAATAAAACGTAATATGCAGTGTATCATTGAAAATGCCTTATAATATGACGTAATATGCAGTGTATCATTGAAAATACCTTCTAATATATCGTATTTTATTAATGAGAATTCCTTATAATATAACGTAATATGCAGTGTATCATTGAGAATACCTTATAATATAACGTAATATGCAGTGTATCATTGAAAATACCTTATAATATATCGTAATTTGTAGTGTATCATTGAAAATACCTTATAATATAACGTAATATGCAGTGTATCATTGAAAATACCTTTTAATATAACGTAACATACAGTGTTTCATTGCAAATAACCTTATACTACAACGTAATATACAGTATATCATTGAAAATACCTTATAATATATCGTAATATGTAGTTTATCATTGTAAATACCTTATAACATAACGTAATTTGCAGTGTATCGTTGGCAACATTATCTAATATGACGTAATATGCAGTGTATCATTGAAAATACCTTATACTACAACGTAATAAACAGAATATCATTGAAAATACCTTATAATATAACGTAATATGCAGTGTTTCATTGCATATAACCTTATAATATAACGTAATATGCAGTGTTTCATTGCAAATAACCTTATAATATAACGTAATATGCAGTGTTTCATTGCAAATAACCTTATAATATAACGTAATATGCAGTGTATCATTGAAAATTCCTTATAATATGACGTAATATGCACTGTATCATTGAAAATACCTTCTAATATATCGTATTTTATTAATGCGAATTCCTTATAATATAACGTAATATGCAGTGTATCATTGAAAATACCTGATAATATATCGTAATTTGTAGTGTATCATTGAAGATACCTTATAATATATCGTAATTTGTAGTTTATCATTGAAAATACCTTATAATATATCGTAATTTGTAGTGTATCATTGAAAATACCTTATAATATAACGTAATATGCAGTGTATCATTGAAAATACCTTATAATAAAACGTAATATGCAGTGTATCATTGAAAATGCCTTATAATATAACGAAATATGCAGTGTATCATTGAAAATACCTTATAATATATCGGAGTTTATCATTGAAAATACCTTATAATATAACATAATTTGCATTGTATCATTGGAAATAACTTATAATATGACGTAATATGTAGTGTATCATTGAAGATACCTTATATTATATCGTAGTTTATCATTGAAAATTCCTTATAATATAACGTAATATGCAGTGTTTCATTGCAAATAACCTTATAATATAAAGTAATATGCAGTGTATCATTGAAAATTCCTTATAATATAACGTAATATGCAGTGTATCATTGAAAATACCTTTTAATATAACGTTACATACAGTGTTTCATTGCAAATAACCTTATACTACAACGTAATATACAGTATATCATTGAAAATACCTTATAATATATCGTAATATGTAGTTTATCATTGTAAATACCTTATAATATATCGTAATTTGTAGTTTATCATTGAAAATACCTTATAATATATCGTAATTTGTAGTGTATCATTGAAAATACCTTATAATATAACGTAATATGCAGTGTATCATTGAAAATACCTTATAATAAAACGTAATATGCAGTGTATCATTGAAAATGCCTTATAATATAACGAAATATGCAGTGTATCATTGAAAATACATTATAATATATCGTAGTTTATCATTGAAAATACCTTATAATATAACGTAATTTGCATTGTATCATTGGAAATACCTTATATTATATCGTAGTTTATCATTGAAAATTCCTTATAATATAACGTAATATGCAGTGTTTCATTGCAAATAACCTTATAATATAACGTAATATGCAGTGTTTCATTGCAAATAACCTTATAATATAACGTAATATGCAGTGTATCATTGAAAATTCCTTATAATATGACGTAATATGCACTGTATCATTGAAAATACCTTCTAATATATCGTATTTTATTAATGAGAATTCCTTATAATATAACGTAATATGCAGTGTATCATTGAGAATACCTTATAACATAACGTAATTTGCAGTGTATCATTGGAAATAACTTATAATATGTCGTAATATGTAGTGTATCATTGGAAATACCTTATATTATATCGTAGTTTATCATTGAAAATTCCTTATAATATAACGAAATATGCAGTGATTCATTGCAAATAACCTTATAATATAACGTAATATGCAGTGTATCATTGAAAATTCCTTATAATATATCGTAGTTTATTAATGAGAATTCCTTATAATATATCGTAATTTGTAGTGTATCATTGAAGGTACCTTATAATATATCGTAATTTGTAGTGTATAATTGAAAATACCTTATAATATAACGAAATATGCAGTGTATCATTGAAAATACCTTATATTATATCGTAGTTTATCATTGAAAATTCCTTATAATATAACGTAATATGCAATGTATCATTGAAAATACCTTATAATATAACGTAATATGCAGTGTATCATTGAGAATACCTTATAATATAACGTAATATGCAGTGTATCATTGAAAATACCTTATAATATATCGTAATTTGTAGTGTATCATTGAAGGTACCTTATAATATATCGTAATTTGTAGTGTATAATTGAAAATACCTTATAATATAACGAAATATGCAGTGTATCATTGAAAATACCTTATATTATATCGTAGTTTATCATTGAAAATTCCTTATAATATAACGTAATATGCAGTGTATCATTGAAAATACCTTATAATATAACGTAATATGCAGTGTATCATTGAAAATACCTTATAATATAACGTAATATGCAGTGTATCATTGAAAATACCTTATAATATATCGTAATTTGTAGTGTATCATTGAAGATACCTTATAATATATCGTAATTTGTAGTTTATCATTGAAAATACCTTATAATATATCGTAATTTGTAGTGTATCATTGAAAATACCTTATAATATAACGTAATATGCAGTGTATCATTGAAAATACCTTATAATATAACGTAATTTGCATTGTATCATTGGAAATAACTTATAATATGACGTAATATGTAGTGTATCATTGAAAATACCTTATATTATATCGTAGTTTATCATTGAAAATTCCTTATAATATAACGTAATATGCAGTGTTTCATTGCAAATAACCTTATAATATAACGTAATATGCAGTGTTTCATTGCAAATAACCTTATAATATAACGTAATATGCAGTGTATCATTGAAAATTCCTTATAATATGACGTAATATGCACTGTATCATTGAAAATACCTTCTAATATATCGTATTTTATTAATGAGAATTCCTTATAATATAACGTAATATGCAGTGTATCATTGAGAATACCTTATAATATAACGTAATATGCAGTGTATCATTGAAAATACCTGATAATATATCGTAATTTGTAGTGTATCATTGAAGATACCTTATAATATATCGTAATTTGTAGTTTATCATTGAAAATACCTTATAATATATCGTAATTTGTAGTGTATCATTGAAAATACCTTATAATATAACGTAATATGCAGTGTATCATTGAAAATACCTTATAATAAAACGTAATATGCAGTGTATCATTGAAAATGCCTTATAATATAACGAAATATGCAGTGTATCATTGAAAATACCTTATAATATATCGGAGTTGATCATTGAAAATACCTTATAATATAACGTAATTTGCATTGTATCATTGGAAATAACTTATAATATGACGTAATATGTAGTGTATCATTGAAAATACCTTATATTATATCGTAGTTTATCATTGAAAATTCCTTATAATATAACGTAATATGCAGTGTTTCATTGCAAATAACCTTATAATATAAAGTAATATGCAGTGTACCATTGAAAATTCCTTATAATATAACGTAATATGCAGTGTATCATTGAAAATACCTTTTAATATAACGTTACATACAGTGTTTCATTGCAAATAACCTTATACTACAACGTAATATACAGTATATCATTGCAAATACCTTATAATATATCGTAATATGTAGTTTATCATTGTAAATACCTTATAATATAACGTAATTTGCAGTGTATCATTGGAAATAACTTATAATATGTCGTAATATGTAGTGTATCATTGGAAATACCTTATATTATATCGTAGTTTATCATTGAAAATTCCTTATAATATAACGGAATATGCAGTGTTTCATTGCAAATAACCTTATAATATAACGTAATATGCAGTGTATCATTGAAAATACCTTATAATAAAACGTAATATGCAGTGTATCATTGAAAATGCCTTATAATATGACGTAATATGCAGTGTATCATTGAAAATACCTTCTAATATATCGTATTTTATTAATGAGAATTCCTTATAATATAACGTAATATGCAGTGTATCATTGAGAATACCTTATAATATAACGTAATATGCAGTGTATCATTGAAAATACCTTATAATATATCGTAATTTGTAGTGTATCAATGAAAATAACCTTATAATATAACGTAATATGCAGTGTATCATTGAAAATTCCTTATAATATGACGTAATATGCACTGTATCATTGAAAATACCTTCTAATATATCGTATTTTATTAATGAGAATTCCTTATAATATAACGAAATATGCAGTGTATCATTGAAAATACCTTATAATATATCGTAGTTTATCATTGAAAATACCTTATAATATAACGTAATTTGCATTGTATCATTGGAAATAACTTATAATATGACGTAATATGTAGTGTATCATTGAAAATACCTTATATTATATCGTAGTTTATCATTGAAAATTCATTATAATATAACATAATATGCAGTGTTTCATTGCAAATAACCTTATAATATAAAGTAATATGCAGTGTATCATTGAAAATTCCTTATAATATAACGTAATATGATGTCTATCATTAAAAATACCTTTTAATATAACGTAACATACAGTGTTTCATTGCAAATAACCTTATAATATAACGTAATATGCAGTTTATCATTGAAAATACCTTATAATATATCGTAATATGTAGTTTATCATTGTAAATACCTTATAATATATCGTAATTTGTAGTTTATCATTGAAAATACCTTATAATATATCGTAATTTGTAGTGTATCATTGAAAATACCTTATAATATAACGTAATATGCAGTGTATCATTGAAAATACCTTATAATAAAACGTAATATGCAGTGTATCATTGAAAATGCCTTATAATATGACGTAATATGCAGTGTATCATTGAAAATACCTTCTAATATATCGTATTTTATTAATGAGAATTCCTTATAATATAACGTAATATGCAGTGTATCATTGAGAATACCTTATAATATAACGTAATATGCAGTGTATCATTGAAAATACCTTATAATATATCGTAATTTGTAGTGTATCATTGAAGATACCTTATAATATATCGTAATTTGTAGTTTATCATTGAAAATACCTTATAATATATCGTAATTTGTAGTTTATCATTGAAAATACATTATAATATATCGTAGTTTATCATTGAAAATACCTTATAATATAACGTAATATGCAGTGTATCATTGAAAATACCTTATAATATAACGAAATATGCAGTGTATCATTGAAAATACATTATAATATATCGTAGTTTATCATTGAAAATACCTTATAATATAACGTAATTTGCATTGTATCATTGGAAATAACTTATAATATGACGTAATAAGTAGTGTATCATTGAAAATACCTTATATTATATCGTAGTTTATCATTGAAAATTCCTTATAATATAACGTAATATGCAGTGTTTCATTGCAAATAACCTTATAATATAACGTAATATGCAGTGTTTCATTGCAAATAACCTTATAATATAACGTAATATGCAGTGTATCATTGAAAATTCCTTATAATATGACGTAATATGCACTGTATCATTGAAAATACCTTCTAATATATCGTATTTTATTAATGAGAATTCCTTATAATATAACGTAATATGCAGTGTATCATTGAAAATACCTTATAATATAACGTAATATGCAGTGTTTCATTGCAAATAACCTTATAATATAAAGTAATATGCAGTGTATCATTGAAAATTCCTTATAATATAACGTAATATGCAGTGTATCATTGAAAATACCTTTTAATATAACGTTACATACAGTGTTTCATTGCAAATAACCTTATACTACAACGTAATATACAGTATATCATTGAAAATACCTTATAATATATCGTAATATGTAGTTTATCATTGTAAATACCTTATAACATAACGTAATTTGCAGTGTATCATTGGAAATAACTTATAATATGTCGTAATATGTAGTGTATCATTGGAAATACCTTATATTATATCGTAGTTTATCATTGAAAATTCCTTATAATATAACGTAATATGCAGTGTTTCATTGCAAATAACCTTATAATATAACGTAATATGCAGTGTATCATTGAAAATACCTTATAATAAAACGTAATATGCAGTGTATCATTGAAAATGCCTTATAATATGACGTAATATGCAGTGTATCATTGAAAATACCTTCTAATATATCGTATTTTATTAATGAGAATTCCTTATAATATAACGTAATATGCAGTGTATCATTGAAAATACCTTATAATATAACGTAATATGCAGTGTATCATTGAAAATACCTTATAATATATCGTAATTTGTAGTGTATCATTGAAAATACCTTATAATATAACGTAATATGCAGTGTATCATTGAAAATAACCTTATAATATAACGTAATATGCAGTGTATCATTGAAAATTCCTTATAATATGACGTAATATGCACTGTATCATTGAAAATACCTTCTAATATATCGTATTTTATTAATGAGAATTCCTTATAATATAACGAAATATGCAGTGTATCATTGAAAATACCTTATAATATATCGTAGTTTATCATTGAAAATACCTTATAATATAACGTAATTTGCAGTGTATCATTGGAAATAACTTATAATATGACGTAATATGTAGTGTATCATTGAAAATACCTTATATTATATCGTAGTTTATCATTGAAAATTCATTATAATATAACATAATATGCAGTGTTTCATTGCAAATAACCTTATAATATAAAGTAATATGCAGTGTATCATTGAAAATTCCTTATAATATAACGTAATATGATGTCTATCATTAAAAATACCTTTTAATATAACGTAACATACAGTGTTTCATTGCAAATAACCTTATAATATAACGTAATATGCAGTGTATCATTGAAAATACCCTATAATATATCGTCATATGTAGTTTATCATTGGAAATAACTTATAATATAACGTAATATGCAGTGTATCGTTGGCAATATTATCTAATATGACGTAATATGCAGTGTATCATTGAAAATACCTTATACTACAACGTAATATACAGTATATCATTGAAAATACCTTATAATATATCGTAATATGTAGTTTATCATTGTAAATACCTTATAATATATCGTAATTAGTAGTTTATCATTGAAAATACCTTATAATATATCGTAATTTGTAGTTTATCATTGAAAATACCTTATAATATAACGTAATATGCAGTGTATCATTGAAAATACCTTATAATATAACGTAATATGCAGTGTATCATTGAAAATGCCTTATAATATGACGTAATATGCAGTGTATCATTGAAAATACCTTCTAATATATCGTATTTTATTAATGAGAATTCCTTATAATATAACGTAATATGCAGTGTATCATTGAGAATACCTTATAATATAACGTAATATGCAGTGTATCATTGAAAATACCTTATAATATATCGTAATTTGTAGTGTATCATTGAAAATACCTTATAATATAACGTAATATGCAGTGTATCATTGAAAATAACCTTATAATATAACGTAATATGCAGTGTATCATTGAAAATTCCTTATAATATGACGTAATATGCACTGTATCATTGAAAATACCTTCTAATATATCGTATTTTATTAATGAGAATTCCTTATAATATAACGAAATATGCAGTGTATCATTGAAAATACATTATAATATATCGTAGTTTATCATTGAAAATACCTTATAATATAACGTAATTTGCATTGTATCATTGGAAATAACTTATAATATGACGTAATAAGTAGTGTATCATTGAAAATACCTTATATTATATCGTAGTTTATCATTGAAAATTCCTTATAATATAACGTAATATGCAGTGTTTCATTGCAAATAACCTTATAATATAACGTAATATGCAGTGTTTCATTGCAAATAACCTTATAATATAACGTAATATGCAGTGTATCATTGAAAATTCCTTATAATATGACGTAATATGCAGTGTATCATTGAAAATACCTTCTAATATATCGTATTTTATTAATGAGAATTCCTTATAATATAACGTAATATGCAGTGTATCATTGAGAATACCTTATAATATAACGTAATATGCAGTGTATCATTGAAAATACCTGATAATATATCGTAATTTGTAGTGTATCATTGAAGATACCTTATAATATATCGTAATTTGTAGTTTATCATTGAAAATACCTTATAATATATCGTAATTTGTAGTGTATCATTGAAAATACCTTATAATATAACGTAATATGCAGTGTAACATTGAAAATACCTTATAATAAAACGTAATATGCAGTGTATCATTGAAAATGCCTTATAATATAACGAAATATGCAGTGTATCATTGAAAATACCTTATAATATATCGTAGTTCATCATTGAAAATACCTTATAATATAACGTAATTTGCATTGTATCATTGGAAATAACTTATAATATGACGTAATATGTAGTGTATCATTGAAAATACCTTATATTATATCGTAGTTTATCATTGAAAATTCCTTATAATATAACGTAATATGCAGTGTTTCATTGCAAGTAACCTTATAATATAAAGTAATATGCAGTGTATCATTGAAAATTCCTTATAATATAACGTAATATGCAGTGTATCATTGAAAATACCTTTTAATATAACGTAACATACAGTGTTTCATTGCAAATAACCTTATACTACAACGTAATATACAGTATATCATTGAAAATACCTTATAATATATCGTAATATGTAGTTTATCATTGTAAGTACCTTATAACATAACGTAATTTGCAGTGTATCGTTGGCAATATTATCTAATATGACGTAATATGCAGTGTATCATTGAAAATACCTTATACTACAACGTAATATACAGTATATCATTGAAAATACCTTATAATATATCGTAATATGTAGTTTATCATTGTAAATACCTTATAACATAACGTAATTTGCATTGTATCATTGGAAATAACTTATAATATGACGTAATATGTAGTGTATCATTGGAAATACCTTATATTATATCGTAGTTTATCATTGAAAATTCCTTATAATATAACGTAATATGCAGTGTATCATTGAAAATTCCTTATAATATATCGTAATTTGTAGTGTATCATTGAAAATACCTTATAATATAACGTAATATGCAGTGTATCATTGAAAATACCTTATAATAAAACGTAATATGCAGTGTATCATTGAAAATGCCTTATAATATAACGAAATATGCAGTGTATCATTGAAAATACATTATAATATATCGTAGTTTATCATTGAAAATACCTTATAATATAACGTAATATGCAGTGTATCATTGAAAATACCTGATAATATATCGTAATTTGTAGTGTATCATTGAAAATTCCTTATAATATGACGTAATATGCACTGTATCATTGAAAATACCTTCTAATATATCGTATTTTATTAATGAGAATTCCTTATAATATAACGAAATATGCAGTGTATCATTGAAAATACCTTATAATATATCGTAGTTTATCATTGAAAATACCTTATAATATAACGTAATTTGCATTGTATCATTGGAAATAACTTATAATATGACGTAATATGTAGTGTATCATTGAAAATACCTTATATTATATCGTAGTTTATCATTGAAAATTCATTATAATATAACATAATATGCAGTGTTTCATTGCAAATAACCTTATAATATAAAGTAATATGCAGTGTATCATTGAAAATTCCTTATAATATAACGTAATATGATGTCTATCATTAAAAATACCTTTTAATATAACGTAACATACAGTGTTTCATTGCAAATAACCTTATAATATAACGTAATATGCAGTGTATCATTGAAAATACCCTATAATATATCGTCATATGTAGTTTATCATTGGAAATAACTTATAATATAACGTAATATGCAGTGTATCGTTGGCAATATTATCTAATATGACGTAATATGCAGTGTATCATTGAAAATACCTTATACTACAACGTAATATACAGTATATCATTGAAAATACCTTATAATATATCGTAATATGTAGTTTATCATTGTAAATACCTTATAATATATCGTAATTAGTAGTTTATCATTGAAAATACCTTATAATATATCGTAATTTGTAGTGTATCATTGAAAATACCTTATAATATAACGTAATATGCAGTGTATCATTGAAAATACCTTATAATAAAACGTAATATGCAGTGTATCATTGAAAATGCCTTATAATATGACGTAATATGCAGTGTATCATTGAAAATACCTTCTAATATATCGTATTTTATTAATGAGAATTCCTTATAATATAACGTAATATGCAGTGTATCATTGAGAATACCTTATAATATAACGTAATATGCAGTGTATCATTGAAAATACCTTATAATATATCGTAATTTGTAGTTTATCATTGAAAATACCTTATAATATAACGTAATATGCAGTGTATCATTGAAAATAACCTTATAATATAACGTAATATGCAGTGTATCATTGAAAATTCCTTATAATATGACGTAATATGCACTGTATCATTGAAAATACCTTCTAATATATCGTATTTTATTAATGAGAATTCCTTATAATATAACGAAATATGCAGTGTATCATTGAAAATACATTATAATATATCGTAGTTTATCATTGAAAATACCTTATAATATAACGTAATTTGCATTGTATCATTGGAAATAACTTATAATATGACGTAATAAGTAGTGTATCATTGAAAATACCTTATATTATATCGTAGTTTATCATTGAAAATTCCTTATAATATAACGTAATATGCAGTGTTTCATTGCAAATAACCTTATAATATAACGTAATATGCAGTGTTTCATTGCAAATAACCTTATAATATAACGTAATATGCAGTGTATCATTGAAAATTCCTTATAATATGACGTAATATGCAGTGTATCATTGAAAATACCTTCTAATATATCGTATTTTATTAATGAGAATTCCTTATAATATAACGTAATATGCAGTGTATCATTGAGAATACCTTATAATATAACGTAATATGCAGTGTATCATTGAAAATACCTGATAATATATCGTAATTTGTAGTGTATCATTGAAGATACCTTATAATATATCGTAATTTGTAGTTTATCATTGAAAATACCTTATAATATATCGTAATTTGTAGTGTATCATTGAAAATACCTTATAATATAACGTAATATGCAGTGTAACATTGAAAATACCTTATAATAAAACGTAATATGCAGTGTATCATTGAAAATGCCTTATAATATAACGTAATATGCAGTGTATCATTGAAAATACCTTATAATATAACGTAATATGCAGTGCATCATTGAAAATACCTTATAATATAACGTAATTTGCATTATATCATTGGAAATAACTTATAATATGACGTAATATGTAGTGTATCATTGAAAATACCTTATATTATATCGTAGTTTATCATTGAAAATTCCTTATAATATAACGTAATATGCAGTGTTTCATTGCAAGTAACCTTATAATATAAAGTAATATGCAGTGTATCATTGAAAATTCCTTATAATATAACGTAATATGCAGTGTATCATTGAAAATACCTTTTAATATAACGTAACATACAGTGTTTCATTGCAAATAACCTTATACTACAACGTAATATACAGTATATCATTGAAAATACCTTATAATATATCGTAATATGTAGTTTATCATTGTAAGTACCTTATAACATAACGTAATTTGCAGTGTATCGTTGGCAATATTATCTAATATGACGTAATATGCAGTGTATCATTGAAAATACCTTATACTACAACGTAATATACAGTATATCATTGAAAATACCTTATAATATATCGTAATATGTAGTTTATCATTGTAAATACCTTATAACATAACGTAATTTGCATTGTATCATTGGAAATAACTTATAATATGACGTAATATGTAGTGTATCATTGGAAATACCTTATATTATATCGTAGTTTATCATTGAAAATTCCTTATAATATAACGTAATATGCAGTGTATCATTGAAAATTCCTTATAATATATCGTAATTTGTAGTGTATCATTGAAAATACCTTATAATATAACGTAATATGCAGTGTATCATTGAAAATACCTTATAATAAAACGTAATATGCAGTGTATCATTGAAAATGCCTTATAATATAACGAAATATGCAGTGTATCATTGAAAATACATTATAATATATCGTAGTTTATCATTGAAAATACCTTATAATATAACGTAATATGCAGTGTATCATTGAAAATACCTGATAATATATCGTAATTTGTAGTGTATCATTGAAGATACCTTATAATATATCGTAATTTGTAGTTTATCATTGAAAATACCTTATAATATATCGTAATTTGTAGTGTATCATTGAAAATACCTTATAATATAACGTAATATGCAGTGTATCATTGAAAATACCTTATAATAAAACGTAATATGCAGTGTATCATTGAAAATGCCTTATAATATAACGAAATATGCAGTGTATCATTGAAAATACCTTATAATATATCGGAGTTGATCATTGAAAATACCTTATAATATAACGTAATTTGCATTGTATCATTGGAAATAACTTATAATATGACGTAATATGTAGTGTATCATTGAAAATACCTTATATTATATCGTAGTTTATCATTGAAAATTCCTTATAATATAACGTAATATGCAGTGTTTCATTGCAAATAACCTTATAATATAAAGTAATATGCAGTGTATCATTGAAAATTCCTTATAATATAACGTAATATGCAGTGTATCATTGAAAATACCTTTTAATATAACGTTACATACAGTGTTTCATTGCAAATAACCTTATACTACAACGTAATATACAGTATATCATTGAAAATACCTTATAATATATCGTAATATGTAGTTTATCATTGTAAATACCTTATAACATAACGTAATTTGCAGTGTATCATTGGAAATAACTTATAATATGTCGTAATATGTAGTGTATCATTGGAAATACCTTATATTATATCGTAGTTTATCATTGAAAATTCCTTATAATATAACGGAATATGCAGTGTTTCATTGCAAATAACCTTATAATATAACGTAATATGCAGTGTATCATTGAAAATACCTTATAATAAAACGTAATATGCAGTGTATCATTGAAAATGCCTTATAATATGACGTAATATGCAGTGTATCATTGAAAATACCTTCTAATATATCGTATTTTATTAATGAGAATTCCTTATAATATAACGTAATATGCAGTGTATCATTGAGAATACCTTATAATATAACGTAATATGCAGTGTATCATTGAAAATACCTTATAATATATCGTAATTTGTAGTGTATCATTGAAAATACCTTATAATATAACGTAATATGCAGTGTATCATTGAAAATAACCTTATAATATAACGTAATATGCAGTGTATCATTGAAAATTCCTTATAATATGACGTAATATGCACTGTATCATTGAAAATACCTTCTAATATATCGTATTTTATTAATGAGAATTCCTTATAATATAACGAAATATGCAGTGTATCATTGAAAATACCTTATAATATATCGTAGTTTATCATTGAAAATACCTTATAATATAACGTAATTTGCATTGTATCATTGGAAATAACTTATAATATGACGTAATATGTAGTGTATCATTGAAAATACCTTATATTATATCGTAGTTTATCATTGAAAATTCATTATAATATAACATAATATGCAGTGTTTCATTGCAAATAACCTTATAATATAAAGTAATATGCAGTGTATCATTGAAAATTCCTTATAATATAACGTAATATGATGTCTATCATTAAAAATACCTTTTAATATAACGTAACATACAGTGTTTCATTGCAAATAACCTTATAATATAACGTAATATGCAGTGTATCATTGAAAATACCCTATAATATATCGTCATATGTAGTTTATCATTGGAAATAACTTATAATATAACGTAATATGCAGTGTATCGTTGGCAATATTATCTAATATGACGTAATATGCAGTGTATCATTGAAAATACCTTATACTACAACGTAATATACAGTATATCATTGAAAATACCTGATAATATATCGTAATATGTAGTGTATCATTGAAGATACCTTATAATATATCGTAATTTGTAGTTTATCATTGAAAATACCTTATAATATATCGTAATTTGTAGTGTATCATTGAAAATACCTTATAATATAACGTAATATGCAGTGTATCATTGAAAATACCTTATAATAAAACGTAATATGCAGTGTATCATTGAAAATGCCTTATAATATAACGAAATATGCAGTGTATCATTGAAAATACCTTATAATATATCGGAGTTGATCATTGAAAATACCTTATAATATAACGTAATTTGCATTGTATCATTGGAAATAACTTATAATATGACGTAATATGTAGTGTATCATTGAAAATACCTTATATTATATCGTAGTTTATCATTGAAAATTCCTTATAATATAACGTAATATGCAGTGTTTCATTGCAAATAACCTTATAATATAAAGTAATATGCAGTGTATCATTGAAAATTCCTTATAATATAACGTAATATGCAGTGTATCATTGAAAATACCTTTTAATATAACGTTACATACAGTGTTTCATTGCAAATAACCTTATACTACAACGTAATATACAGTATATCATTGAAAATACCTTATAATATATCGTAATATGTATTTTATCATTGTAAATACCTTATAACATAACGTAATTTGCAGTGTATCATTGGAAATAACTTATAATATGTCGTAATATGTAGTGTATCATTGGAAATACCTTATATTATATCGTAGTTTATCATTGAAAATACCTTATAATATAACGTAATATGCAGTGTATCATTGAAAATAACCTTATAATATAACGTAATATGCAGTGTATCATTGAAAATTCCTTATAATATGACGTAATATGCACTGTATCATTGAAAATACCTTCTAATATATCGTATTTTATTAATGAGAATTCCTTATAATATAACGAAATATGCAGTGTATCATTGAAAATACCTTATAATATATCGTAGTTTATCATTGAAAATACCTTATAATATAACGTAATTTGCATTGTATCATTGGAAATAACTTATAATATGACGTAATATGTAGTGTATCATTGAAAATACCTTATATTATATCGTAGTTTATCATTGAAAATTCATTATAATATAACATAATATGCAGTGTTTCATTGCAAATAACCTTATAATATAAAGTAATATGCAGTGTATCATTGAAAATTCCTTATAATATAACGTAATATGATGTCTATCATTAAAAATACCTTTTAATATAACGTAACATACAGTGTTTCATTGCAAATAACCTTATAATATAACGTAATATGCAGTGTATCATTGAAAATACCCTATAATATATCGTAATATGTAGTTTATCATTGGAAATAACTTATAATATAACGTAATATGCAGTGTATCGTTGGCAATATTATCTAATATGACGTAATATGCAGTGTATCATTGAAAATACCTTATACTACAACGTAATATACAGTATATCATTGAAAATACCTTATAATATATCGTAATATGTAGTTTATCATTGTAAATACCTTATAATATATCGTAATTTGTAGTTTATCATTGAAAATACCTTATAATATATCGTAATTTGTAGTGTATCATTGAAAATGCCTTATAATATGACGTAATATGCAGTGTATCATTGAAAATACCTTCTAATATATCGTATTTTATTAATGAGAATTCCTTATAATATAACGTAATATGCAGTGTATCATTGAGAATACCTTATAATATAACGTAATATGCAGTGTATCATTGAAAATACCTTATAATATATCGTAATTTGTAGTTTATCATTGAAAATACCTTATAATATATCGTAATTTGTAGTGTATCATTGAAAATACCTTATAATATAACGTAATATGCAGTGTATCATTGAAAATACCTTATAATAAAACGTAATATGCAGTGTATCATTGAAAATGCCTTATAATATAACGAAATATGCAGTGTATCATTGAAAATACCTTATAATATATCGGAGTTGATCATTGAAAATACCTTATAATATAACGTAATTTGCATTGTATCATTGGAAATAACTTATAATATGACGTAATATGTAGTGTATCATTGAAAATACCTTATATTATATCGTAGTTTATCATTGAAAATTCCTTATAATATAACGTAATATGCAGTGTTTCATTGCAAATAACCTTATAATATAAAGTAATATGCAGTGTATCATTGAAAATTCCTTATAATATAACGTAATATGCAGTGTATCATTGAAAATACCTTTTAATATAACGTTACATACAGTGTTTCATTGCAAATAACCTTATACTACAACGTAATATACAGTATATCATTGAAAATACCTTATAATATATCGTAATATGTATTTTATCATTGTAAATACCTTATAACATAACGTAATTTGCAGTGTATCATTGGAAATAACTTATAATATGTCGTAATATGTAGTGTATCATTGGAAATACCTTATATTATATCGTAGTTTATCATTGAAAATACCTTATAATATAACGTAATATGCAGTGTATCATTGAAAATAACCTTATAATATAACGTAATATGCAGTGTATCATTGAAAATTCCTTATAATATGACGTAATATGCACTGTATCATTGACAATACCTTCTAATATATCGTATTTTATTAATGAGAATTCCTTATAATATAACGAAATATGCAGTGTATCATTGAAAATACCTTATAATATATCGTAGTTTATCATTGAAAATACCTTATAATATAACGTAATTTGCATTGTATCATTGGAAATAACTTATAATATGACGTAATATGTAGTGTATCATTGAAAATACCTTATATTATATCGTAGTTTATCATTGAAAATTCATTATAATATAACATAATATGCAGTGTTTCATTGCAAATAACCTTATAATATAAAGTAATATGCAGTGTATCATTGAAAATTCCTTATAATATAACGTAATATGATGTCTATCATTAAAAATACCTTTTAATATAACGTAACATACAGTGTTTCATTGCAAATAACCTTATAATATAACGTAATATGCAGTGTATCATTGAAAATACCCTATAATATATCGTAATATGTAGTTTATCATTGGAAATAACTTATAATATAACGTAATATGCAGTGTATCGTTGGCAATATTATCTAATATGACGTAATATGCAGTGTATCATTGAAAATACCTTATACTACAACGTAATATACAGTATATCATTGAAAATACCTTATAATATATCGTAATATGTAGTTTATCATTGTAAATACCTTATAATATATCGTAATTTGTAGTTTATCATTGAAAATACCTTATAATATATCGTAATTTGTAGTGTATCATTGAAAATACCTTATAATATAACGTAATATGCAGTGTATCATTGAAAATACCTTATAATAAAACGTAATATGCAGTGTATCATTGAAAATGCCTTATAATATGACGTAATATGCAGTGTATCATTGAAAATACCTTCTAATATATCGTATTTTATTAATGAGAATTCCTTATAATATAACGTAATATGCAGTGTATCATTGAGAATACCTTATAATATAACGTAATATGCAGTGTATCATTGAAAATACCTTATAATATATCGTAATTTGTAGTTTATCATTGAAAATACCTTATAATATATCGTAATTTGTAGTGTATCATTGAAAATACCTTATAATATAACGTAATATGCAGTGTATCATTGAAAATACCTTATAATAAAACGTAATATGCAGTGTATCATTGAAAATGCCTTATAATATAACGAAATATGCAGTGTATCATTGAAAATACATTATAATATATCGTAGTTTATCATTGAAAATACCTTATAATATAACGTAATTTGCATTGTATCATTGGAAATAACTTATAATATGACGTAATAAGTAGTGTATCATTGAAAATACCTTATATTATATCGTAGTTTATCATTGAAAATTCCTTATAATATAACGTAATATGCAGTGTTTCATTGCAAATAACCTTATAATATAACGTAATATGCAGTGTTTCATTGCAAATAACCTTATAATATACCGTAATATGCAGTGTATCATTGAAAATTCCTTATAATATGACGTAATATGCAGTGTATCATTGAAAATACCTTCTAATATATCGTATTTTATTAATGAGAATTCCTTATAATATAACGTAATATGCAGTGTATCATTGAGAATACCATATAATATAACGTAATATGCAGTGTATCATTGAAAATACCTGATAATATATCGTAATTTGCAGTGTATCATTGAAGATACCTTATAATATATCGTAATTTGTAGTTTATCATTGAAAATACCTTATAATATATCGTAATTTGTAGTGTATCATTGAAAATACCTTATAATATAACGTAATATGCAGTGTATCATTGAAAATACCTTATAATAAAACGTAATATGCAGTGTATCATTGAAAATGCCTTATAATATAACGAAATATGCAGTGTATCATTGAAAATACCTTATAATATATCGTAGTTTATCATTGAAAATACCTAATAATATAACGTAATTTGCATTGTATCATTGGAAATAACTTATAATATGACGTAATATGTAGTGTATCATTGAAAATACCTTATATTATATCGTAGTTTATCATTGAAAATTCCTTATAATATAACGTAATATGCAGTGTTTCATTGCAAGTAACCTTATAATATAAAGTAATATGCAGTGTATCATTGAAAATTCCTTATAATATAACGTAATATGCAGTGTATCATTGAAAATACCTTTTAATATAACGTAACATACAGTGTTTCATTGCAAATAACCTTATACTACAACGTAATATACAGTATATCATTGAAAATACCTTATAATATATCGTAATATGTAGTTTATCATTGTAAGTACCTTATAACATAACGTAATTTGCAGTGTATCGTTGGCAATATTATCTAATATGACGTAATATGCAGTGTATCATTGAAAATACCTTATACTACAACGTAATATACAGAATATCATTGAAAATACCTTATAATATATCGTAATATGTAGTTTATCATTGTAAATACCTTATAACATAACGTAATTTGCATTGTATCATTGGAAATAACTTATAATATGTCGTAATATGTAGTGTATCATTGGAAATACCTTATATTATATCGTAGTTTATCATTGTAAATACCTTATAATAAAACGTAATATGCAGTGTATCATTGAAAATGCCTTATAATATAACGAAATATGCAGTGTATCATTGAAAATACATTATAATATATCGTAGTTTATCATTGAAAATTCCTTATATTATAACGTAATATGCAGTGTTTCATTGCAAATAACCTTATAATATAACGTAATATGCAGTGTATCATTGAAAATTCCTTATAATATGACGTAATATGTAGTGTATCATTGGAAATACCTTATATTATATCGTAGTTTATCATTGAAAATTCCTTATAATATAACGTAATATGCAGTGTTTCATTGCAAATAACCTTATAATATAACGTAATATGCAGTGTTTCATTGCAAATAACCTTATAATATAACGTAATATGCAGTGTTTCATTGCAAATAACCTTATAATATAACGTAATATACAGTGTATCATTGAAAATTCCTTATAATATGACGTAATATGCACTGTATCATTGAAAATACCTTCTAATACATCGTATTTTATTAATGAGAATTCCTTATAATATAACGTAATATGCAGTGTATCATTGAGAATACCTTATAATATAACGTAATATGCAGTGTATCATTGAAAATACCTGATAATATATCGTAATTTGTAGTGTATCATTGAAGATACCTTATAATATATCGTAATTTGTAGTTTATCATTGAAAATACCTTATAATATATCGTAATTTGTAGTGTATCATTGAAAACACCTTATAATATAACGTAATATGCAGTGTATCATTGAAAATACCTTATAATAAAACGTAATATGCAGTGTATCATTGAAAATGCCTTATAATATAACGTAATATGCAGTGTTTCATTGCAAATAACCTTATAATATAACGTAATATGCAGTGTATCATTGAAAATACCTTATAATAAAACGTAATATGCAGTGTATCATTGAAAATGCCTTATAATATAACGAAATATGCAGTGTATCATTGAAAATACCTTATAATATATCGTAGTTTAGAATTTAAAATTCCTTATAATATAACGTAATTTGCATTGTATCATTGGAAATAACTTATAATATGACGTAATATGTAGTGTATCATTGAAAATACCTTATATTATATCGTAGTTTATCATTGAAAATTCCTTATAATATAACGTAATATGCAGTGTTTCATTGCAAATAACCTTATAATATAACGTAATATGCAGTGTATCATTGAAAATTCCTTATAATATATCGTAATATGTAGTTTATCATTGGAAATACCTTATAATATAACGTAATATGCAGTGTATCATTGGCAATATTATCTAATATGACGTAATATGCAGTGTATCATTGAAAATACCTTATACAACAACGTAATATACAGTATATCATTGAAAAAACCTTATAATATATCGTAATATGTAGTTTATCATTGTAAATACCTTATAACATAACGTAATTTGCATTGTATCATTGGAAATAACTTATAATATGTCGTAATATGTAGTGTATCATTGGAAATACCTTATATTATATCGTAGTTTATCATTGAAAATTCCTTATAATATAACGTAATATGCAGTGTTTCATTGCAAATAACCTTATAATATAACGTAATATGCAGTGTATCATTGAAAATTCCTTATAATATGACGTAATATGCAGTGTATCATTGAAAATACCTTCTAATATATCGTAGTTTATTAATGAGAATTCCTTATAATATAACGTAATATGCAGTGTATCATTGAGAATACCTTATAATATATCGTAATTTGTAGTGTATCATTCAAGATACCTTATAATATATCGTAATTTGTAGTTTATCATTGAAAATACCTTATAATATATCGTAATTTGTAGTGTATCATTGAAGGTACCTTATAATATATCGTAATTTGTAGTGTATAATTGAAAATACCTTATAATATAACGAAATATGCAGTGTATCATTGAAAATACCTTATATTATATCGTAGTTTATCATTGAAAATTCCTTATAATATAACGTAATATGCAGTGTATCATTGAAAATACCTTATAATATATCGTAATATGCAGTGTATCATTGAAAATACCTTATAATATATCGTAGTTTATCATTAAAAACACCTTATAATATAACGTAATTTGCATTGTATCATTGGAAATAACTTATAATATGACGTAATATGTAGTGTATCATTGAAAATACCTTATATTATATCGTAGTTTATCATTGAAAATTCCTTATAATATAACGTAATATGCAGTGTTTCATTGCAAATAACCTTATAATATAACGTAATTTGTAGTGTATCATTGAAGATACCTTATAATATATCGTAATTTGTAGTTTATCATTGAAAATACCTTATAATATATCGTAATTTGTAGTTTATCATTGAAAATACCTTATAATATATCGTAATTTGTAGTGTATCATTGAAAATACCTTATAATATAACGTAATATGCAGTGTATCATTGAAAATACCTTATAATAAAACGTAATATGCAGTGTATCATTGAAAATGCCTTATAATATGACGTAATATGCAGTGTATCATTGAAAATACCTTCTAATATATCGTATTTTATTAATGAGAATTCCTTATAATATAACGTAATATGCAGTGTATCATTGAGAATACCTTATAATATAACGTAATATGCAGTGTATCATTGAAAATACCTTATAATATATCGTAATTTGTAGTGTATCATTGAAGATACCTTATAATATATCGTAATTTGTAGTTGATCATTGAAAATACCTTATAATATATCGTAATTTGTAGTGTATCATTGAAAATACCTTATAATATAACGTAATATGCAGTGTATCATTGAAAATACCTTATAATAAAACGTAATATGCAGTGTATCATTGAAAATGCTTTATAATATAACGAAATATGCAGTGTATCATTGAAAATACATTATAATATATCGTAGATTATCATTGAAAATACCTTATAATATAACGTAATTTGCATTGTATCATTGGAAATAACTTATAATATGACGTAATAAGTAGTGTATCATTGAAAATACCTTATATTATATCGTAGTTTATCATTGAAAATTCCTTATAATATAACGTAATATGCAGTGTTTCATTGCAAATAACCTTATAATATAACGTAATATGCAGTGTATCATTGAAAATTCCTTATAATATGACGTAATATGCAGTGTATCATTGAAAATACCTTCTAATATATCGTATTTTCTTAATGAGAATTCCTTATAATATAACGTAATATGCAGTGTATCATTGAGAATACCTTATAATATAACGTAATATGCAGTGTATCATTGAAAATACCTGATAATATATCGTAATTTGTAGTGTATCATTGAAGATACCTTATAATATATCGTAATTTGTAGTTTATCATTGAAAATACCTTATAATATATCGTAATTTGTAGTGTATCATTGAAAATACCTTATAATATAACGTAATATGCAGTGTATCATTGAAAATACCTTATAATAAAACGTAATATGCAGTGTATCATTGAAAATGCCTTATAATATAACGAAATATGCAGTGTATCATGAAAATACCTTATAATATATCGTAGTTTATCATTGAAAATACCTTATAATATAACGTAATTTGCATTGTATCATTGGAAATAACTTATAATATGACGTAATATGTAGTGTATCATTGAAAATACCTTATACTACAACGTAATATACAGTATATCATTGAAAATTCCTTATAATATAACGTAATATGCAGTGTTTCATTGCAAATAACCTTATAATATAAAGTAATATGCAGTGTATCATTGAAAATTCCTTATAATATAACGTAATATGCAGTGTTTCATTGCAAATAACCTTATAATATAAAGTAATATGCAGTGTATCATTGAAAATTCCTTATAATATAACGTAATATACAGTATATCATTGAAAATACCTTATAATATATCGTAATATGTAGTTTATCATTGAAAATACCCTATAATATATCGTAATATGTAGTTTATCATTGGAAATACCTTATAATATAACGTAATATGCAGTGTATCGTTGGCAATATTATCTAATATGACGTAATATACAGTATATCATTGAAAATACCTTATAATATAACGTAATATGCAGTGTATCATTGAAAATACCTTATAATAAAACGTAATATGCAGTGTATCATTGAAAATGCCTTATAATATGACGTAATATGCAGTGTATCATTGAAAATACCTTCTAATATATCGTATTTTATTAATGAGAATTCCTTATAATATAACGTAATATGCAGTGTATCATTGAGAATACCTTATAATATAACGTAATATGCAGTGTATCATTGAAAATACCTTATAATATATCGTAATTTGTAGTGTATCATTGAAGATACCTTATAATATATCGTAATTTGTAGTTTATCATTGAAAATACCTTATAATATATCGTAATTTGTAGTGTATCATTGAAAATACCTTATAATATAACGTAATATGCAGTGTATCATTGAAAATACCTTATAATAAAACGTAATATGCAGTGTATCATTGAAAATACCTTATAATATATCGTAATTTGTAGTGTATCATTGAAAATACCTTATAATATAACGTAATATGCAGTGTATCATTGAAAATACCTTATAATAAAAGTTAATATGCAGTGTATCATTGAAAATGCCTTATAATATAACGAAATATGCAGTGTATCATTGAAAATACATGATAATATATCGTAGTTTATCATTGAAAATACCTTATAATATAACGTAATTTGCATTGTATCATTGGAAATAACTTATAATATGACGTAATAAGTAGTGTATCATTGAAAATACCTTATATTATATCGTAGTTTATCATTGAAAATTCCTTATAATATAACGTAATATGCAGTGTTTCATTGCAAATAACCTTATAATATAACGTAATATGCAGTGTTTCATTGCAAATAACCTTATAATATAACGTAATATGCAGTGTATCATTGAAAATTCCTTATAATATGACGTAATATGCAGTATATCATTGAAAATACCTTCTAATATATCGTAGTTTATTAATGAGAATTCCTTATAATATAACGTAATATGCAGTGTATCATTGAGAATACCTTATAATATAACGTAATATGCAGTGTATCATTGAAAATACCTGATAATATATCGTAATTTGTAGTGTATCATTGAAGATACCTTATAATATATCGTAATTTGTAGTTTATCATTGAAAATACCTTATAAAATATCGTAATTTGTAGTGTATCATTGAAAATACCTTATAATATAACGTAATATGCAGTGTATCATTGAAAATACCTTATAATAAAACGTAATATGCAGTGTATCATTGAAAATGCCTTATAATATAACGAAATATGCAGTGTATCATTGAAAATACCTTATAATATATCGTAGTTTATCATTGAAAATACCTTATAATATAACGTAATTTGCATTGTATCATTGGAAATAACTTATAATATGACGTAATATGTAGTGTATCATTGAAAATACCTTATATTATATCGTAGTTTATCATTGAAAATTCCTTATAATATAACGTAATATGCAGTGTTTCATTGCAAATAACCTTATAATATAAAGTAATATGCAGTGTATCATTGAAAATTCCTTATAATATAACGTAATATGCAGTGTATCATTGAAAATACCTTTTAATATAACGTAACATACAGTGTTTCATTGCAAATAACCTTATACTACAACGTAATATACAGTATATCATTGAAAATACCTTATAATATATCGTAATATGTAGTTTATCATTGTAAATACCTTATAACATAACGTAATTTGCAGTGTATCGTTGGCAATATTATCTAATATGACGTAATATGCAGTGTATCATTGAAAATACCTTATACTACAACGTAATATACAGAATATCATTGAAAATACCTTATAATATATCGTAATATGTAGTTTATCATTGTAAATACCTTATAACATAACGTAATTTGCATTGTATCATTGGAAATAACTTATAATATGTCGTAATATGTAGTGTATCATTGGAAATACCTTATATTATATCGTAGTTTATCATTGAAAATACCTTATAATAAAACGTAATATGCAGTGTATCATTGAAAATGCCTTATAATATAACGAAATATGCAGTGTATCATTGAAAATACATTATAATATATCGTAGTTTATCATTGAAAATTCCTTATAATATAACGTAATATGCAGTGTTTCATTGCAAATAACCTTATAATATAAAGTAATATGCAGTGTATCATTGAAAATTCCTTATAATATAACGTAATATACAGTATATCATTGAAAATACCTTATAATATATCGTAATATGTAGTTTATCATTGAAAATACCTTATAATATAACGTAATTTGCATTGTATCATTGGAAATAACTTATAATATGACGTAATATGTAGTGTATCATTGAAAATACCTTATATTATATCGTAGTTTATCATTGAAAATTCCTTATAATATAACGTAATATGCAGTGTTTCATTGCAAATAACCTTATAATATAAAGTAATATGCAGTGTATCATTGAAAATTCCTTATAATATAACGTAATATGCAGTGTATCATTGAAAATACCTTTTAATATAACGTAACATACAGTGTTTCATTGCAAATAACCTTATACTACAACGTAATATACAGTATATCATTGAAAATACCTTATAATATATCGTAATATGTAGTTTATCATTGTAAATACCTTATAACATAACGTAATTTGCAGTGTATCGTTGGCAATATTATCTAATATGACGTAATATGCAGTGTATCATTGAAAATACCTTATACTACAACGTAATATACAGAATATCATTGAAAATACCTTATAATATATCGTAATATGTAGTTTATCATTGTAAATACCTTATAACATAACGTAATTTGCATTGTATCATTGGAAATAACTTATAATATGTCGTAATATGTAGTGTATCATTGGAAATACCTTATATTATATCGTAGTTTATCATTGAAAATACCTTATAATAAAACGTAATATGCAGTGTATCATTGAAAATGCCTTATAATATAACGAAATATGCAGTGTATCATTGAAAATACATTATAATATATCGTAGTTTATCATTGAAAATTCCTTATAATATAACGTAATATGCAGTGTTTCATTGCAAATAACCTTATAATATAAAGTAATATGCAGTGTATCATTGAAAATTCCTTATAATATAACGTAATATACAGTATATCATTGAAAATACCTTATAATATATCGTAATATGTAGTTTATCATTGTAAATACCTTATAACATAACGTAATTTGCATTGTATCATTGGAAATAACTTATAATATGACGTAATATGTAGTGTATCATTGGAAATACCTTATATTATATCGTAGTTTATCATTGAAAATTCCTTATAATATAACGTAATATGCAGTGTTTCATTGCAAATAACCTTATAATATAACGTAATATTCAATGATACACTGCAAATAACCTTATAATATAACGTAATATGCAGTGTTTCATTGCAAATAACCTTATAATATAACGTAATATGCAGTGTATCATTGAAAATTCCTTATAATATGACGTAATATGCTCTGTATCATTGAAAATACCTTCTAATATATCGTATTTTATTAATGAGAATTCCTTATAATATAACGTAATATGCAGTGTATCATTGAGAATACCTTATAATATAACGTAATATGCAGTGTATCATTGAAAATACCTGATAATATATCGTAATTTGTAGTGTATCATTGAAGATACCTTATAATATATCGTAATTTGTAGTTTATCATTGAAAATACCTTATAATATATCGTAATATGTAGTGTATCATTGAAAATACCTTATAATATATCGTAGTTTATCATTGAAAATACCTTATAATATAACGTAATTTGCATTGTATCATTGGAAATAACTTATAATATGACGTAATATGTAGTGTATCATTGAAAATACCTTATATTATATCGTAGTTTATCATTGAAAATTCCTTATAATATAACGTAATATGCAGTGTTTCATTGCAAATAACCTTATAATATAAAGTAATATGCAGTGTATCATTGAAAATTCCTTATAATATAACGTAATATGCAGTGTATCATTGAAAATACCTTTTAATATAACGTAACATACAGTGTTTCATTGCAAATAACCTTATACTACAACGTAATATACAGTATATCATTGAAAATACCTAATAATATATCGTAATATGTAGTTTATCATTGTAAATACCTTATAACATAACGTAATTTGCAGTGTATCGTTGGCAATATTATCTAATATGACGTAATATGCAGTGTATCATTGAAAATACCTTATACTACAACGTAATATACAGAATATCATTGAAAATACCTTATAATATATCGTAATATGTAGTTTATCATTGTAAATACCTTATAACATAACGTAATTTGCATTGTATCATTGGAAATAACTTATAATATGTCGTAATATGTAGTGTATCATTGGAAATACCTTATATTATATCGTAGTTTATCATTGAAAATACCTTATAATATAACGTAATATGCAGTGTATCATTGAAAATGCCTTATAATATAACGAAATATGCAGTGTATCATTGAAAATACATTATAATATATCGTAGTTTATCATTGAAAATTCCTTATAATATAACGTAATATGCAGTGTTTCATTGCAAATAACCTTATAATATAAAGTAATATGCAGTGTATCATTGAAAATTCCTTATAATATAACGTAATATACAGTATATCATTGAAAATACCTTATAATATATCGTAATATGTAGTTTATCATTGTAAATACCTTATAACATAACGTAATTTGCATTGTATCATTGGAAATAACTTATAATATGACGTAATATGTAGTGTATCATTGGAAATACCTTATATTATATCGTAGTTTATCATTGAAAATTCCTTATAATATAACGTAATATGCAGTGTTTCATTGCAAATAACCTTATAATATTACGTTATATTCAGTGTTTCATTGCAAATAACCTTATAATATAACGTAATATGCAGTGTTTCATTGCAAATAACCTTATAATATAACGTAATATGCAGTGTATCATTGAAAATTCCTTATAATATGACGTAATATGCACTGTATCATTGAAAATACCTTCTAATATATCGTATTTTATTAATGAGAATTCCTTATAATATAACGTAATATGCAGTGTATCATTGAGAATACCTTATAATATAACGTAATATGCAGTGTATCATTGAAAATACCTGATAATATATCGTAATTTGTAGTGTATCATTGAAGATACCTTATAATATATCGTAATTTGTAGTTTATCATTGAAAATACCTTATAATATATCGTAATATGTAGTGTATCATTGAAAATACCTTATAATATAACGTAATATGCAGTGTATCATTGAAAATACCTTATAATAAAACGTAATATGCAGTGTATCATTGAAAATGCCTTATAATATAACGAAATATGCAGTGTATCATTGAAAATACCTTATAATATATCGGAGTTTATCATTGAAAATACCTGATAATATATCGTAATTTGTAGTGTATCATTGAAGATACCTTATAATATATCGTAATTTGTAGTGTATCATTGAAAATACCTTATAATATAACGTAATATGCAGTGTATCATTGAAAATACCTTATAATATAACGTAATATGCAGTGTATCATTGAAAATGCCTTATAATATAACGAAATATGCAGTGTATCATTGAAAATACCTTATATTATATCGTAGTTTATCATTGAAAATTCCTTATAATATAACGTAATATGCAGTGTTTCATTGCAAATAACCTTATAATATAAAGTAATATGCAGTGTATCATTGAAAATTCCTTATAATATAACGTAATATGCAGTGTATCATTGAAAATACCTTTTAATATAACGTTACATACAGTGTTTCATTGCAAATAACCTTATACTACAACGTAATATACAGTATATCATTGAAAATACCTTATAATATATCGTAATATGTAGTTTATCATTGTAAATACCTTATAACATAACGTAATTTGCAGTGTATCATTGGAAATAACTTATAATATGTCGTAATATGTAGTGTATCATTGGAAATACCTTATATTATATCGTAGTTTATCATTGAAAATTCCTTATAATATAACGTAATATGCAGTGTTTCATTGCAAATAACCTTATAATATAACGTAATATGCAGTGTATCATTGAAAATTCCTTATAATATGACGTAATATGCAGTGTATCATTGAAAATACCTTCTAATATATCGTAGTTTATTAATGAGAATTCCTTATAATATAACGTAATATGCAGTGTATCATTGAAAATACCTTATAATATAACGTAATATGCAGTGTATCATTGAAAATACCTTATAATATATCGTAATTTGTAGTGTATCATTGAAGGTACCTTATAATATATCGTAATTTGTAGTGTATAATTGAAAATACCTTATAATATAACGAAATATGCAGTGTATCATTGAAAATACCTTATATTATATCGTAGTTTATCATTGAAAATTCCTTATAATATATCGTAATTTGTAGTTTATCATTGAAAATACCTTATAATATATCGTAATTTGTAGTGTATCATTGAAAATACCTTATAATATAACGTAATATGCAGTGTATCATTGAAAACACCTTATAATAAAACGTAATATGCAGTGTATCATTGAAAATGCCTTATAATATAACGAAATATGCAGTGTATCATTGAAAATACCATCTAATATGAGGTAATATGCAGTGTATCATTGAAAATACCTTATACTACAACGTAATATACAGAATATCATTGAAAATACCTTATAATATATCGTAATATGTAGTTTATCATTGTAAATACCTTATAACATAACGTAATTTGCATTGTATCATTGGAAATAACTTATAATATGTCGTAATATGTAGTGTATCATTGGAAATACCTTATATTATATCGTAGTTTATCATTGAAAATACCTTATAATAAAACGTAATATGCAGTGTATCATTGAAAATGCCTTATAATATAACGAAATATGCAGTGTATCATTGAAAATACATTATAATATATCGTAGTTTATCATTGAAAATTCCTTATAATATAACGTAATATGCAGTGTTTCATTGCAAATAACCTTATAATATAAAGTAATATGCAGTGTATCATTGAAAATTCCTTATAATATAACGTAATATACAGTATATCATTGAAAATACCTTATAATATATCGTAATATGTAGTTTATCATTGTAAATACCTTATAACATAACGTAATTTGCATTGTATCATTGGAAATAACTTATAATATGACGTAATATGTAGTGTATCATTGGAAATACCTTATATTATATCGTAGTTTATCATTGAAAATTCCTTATAATATAACGTAATATGCAGTGTTTCATTGCAAATAACCTTATAATATAACGTAATATTCAGTGTTTCATTGCAAATAACCTTATAATATAACGTAATATGCAGTGTTTCATTGCAAATAACCTTATAATATAACGTAATATGCAGTGTATCATTGAAAATTCCTTATAATATGACGTAATATGCACTGTATCATTGAAAATACCTTCTAATATATCGTATTTTATTAATGAGAATTCCTTATAATATAACGTAATATGCAGTGTATCATTGAGAATACCTTATAATATAACGTAATATGCAGTGTATCATTGAAAATACCTGATAATATATCGTAATTTGTAGTGTATCATTGAAGATACCTTATAATATATCGTAATATGTAGTTTATCATTGTAAATACCTTATAACATAACGTAATTTGCAGTGTATCGTTGGCAATATTATCTAATATGACGTAATATGCAGTGTATCATTGAAAATACCTTATACTACAACGTAATATACAGAATATCATTGAAAATACCTTATAATATATCGTAATATGTAGTTTATCATTGTAAATACCTTATAACATAACGTAATTTGCATTGTATCATTGGAAATAACTTATAATATGTCGTAATATGTAGTGTATCATTGGAAATACCTTATATTATATCGTAGTTTATCATTGAAAATACCTTATAATAAAACGTAATATGCAGTGTATCATTGAAAATGCCTTATAATATAACGAAATATGCAGTGTATCATTGAAAATACATTATAATATATCGTAGTTTATCATTGAAAATTCCTTATAATATAACGTAATATGCAGTGTTTCATTGCAAATAACCTTATAATATAAAGTAATATGCAGTGTATCATTGAAAATTCCTTATAATATAACGTAATATACAGTATATCATTGAAAATACCTTATAATATATCGTAATATGTAGTTTATCATTGTAAATACCTTATAACATAACGTAATTTGCATTGTATCATTGGAAATAACTTATAATATGACGTAATATGTAGTGTATCATTGGAAATACCTTATATTATATCGTAGTTTATCATTGAAAATTCCTTATAATATAACGTAATATGCAGTGTTTCATTGCAAATAACCTTATAATATAACGTAATATTCAGTGTTTCATTGCAAATAACCTTATAATATAACGTAATATGCAGTGTTTCATTGCAAATAACCTTATAATATAACGTAATATGCAGTGTATCATTGAAAATTCCTTATAATATGACGTAATATGCACTGTATCATTGAAAATACCTTCTAATATATCGTATTTTATTAATGAGAATTCCTTATAATATAACGTAATATGCAGTGTATCATTGAGAATACCTTATAATATAACGTAATATGCAGTGTATCATTGAAAATACCTGATAATATATCGTAATTTGTAGTGTATCATTGAAGATACCTTATAATATATCGTAATTTGTAGTTTATCATTGAAAATACCTTATAATATATCGTAATATGTAGTGTATCATTGAAAATACCTTATAATATAACGTAATATGCAGTGTATCATTGAAAATACCTTATAATAAAACGTAATATGCAGTGTATCATTGAAAATGCCTTATAATATAACGTAATATGCAGTGTATCATTGAAAATACCTTATAATATATCGTAGTTTATCATTGAAAATACCTGATAATATATCGTAATTTGTAGTGTATCATTGAAGATACCTTATAATATATCGTAATTTGTAGTGTATCATTGAAAATACCTTATAATATAACGTAATATGCAGTGTATCATTGAAAATACCTTATAATAAAACGTAATATGCAGTGTATCATTGAAAATGCCTTATAATATAACGAAATATGCAGTGTATCATTGAAAATACCTTATATTATATCGTAGTTTATCATTGAAAATTCCTTATAATATAACGTAATATGCAGTGTTTCATTGCAAATAACCTTATAATATAAAGTAATATGCAGTGTATCATTGAAAATTCCTTATAATATAACGTAATATGCAGTGTATCATTGAAAATACCTTTTAATATAACGTTACATACAGTGTTTCATTGCAAATAACCTTATACTACAACGTAATATACAGTATATCATTGAAAATACCTTATAATATATCGTAATATGTAGTTTATCATTGTAAATACCTTATAACATAACGTAATTTGCAGTGTATCATTGGAAATAACTTATAATATGTCGTAATATGTAGTGTATCATTGGAAATACCTTATATTATATCGTAGTTTATCATTGAAAATTCCTTATAATATAACGTAATATGCAGTGTTTCATTGCAAATAACCTTATAATATAACGTAATATGCAGTGTATCATTGAAAATTCCTTATAATATGACGTAATATGCAGTGTATCATTGAAAATACCTTCTAATATATCGTAGTTTATTAATGAGAATTCCTTATAATATAACGTAATATGCAGTGTATCATTGAGAATACCTTATAATATAACGTAATATGCAGTGTATCATTGAAAATACCTTATAATATATCGTAATTTGTAGTGTATCATTGAAGGTACCTTATAATATATCGTAATTTGTAGTGTATAATTGAAAATACCTTATAATATAACGAAATATGCAGTGTATCATTGAAAATACCTTATATTATATCGTAGTTTATCATTGAAAATTCCTTATAATATATCGTAATTTGTAGTTTATAATTGAAAATACCTTATAATATATCGTAATATGCAGTGTATCATTGAAAATACCTTATAATATAACGTAATATGCAGTGTATCATTGAAAACACCTTATAATAAAACGTAATATGCAGTGTATCATTGAAAATGCCTTATAATATAACGAAATATGCAGTGTATCATTGAAAATACCATCTAATATGAGGTAATATGCAGTGTATCATTGAAAATACCTTATACTACAACGTAATATACAGTATATCATTGAAAATACCTTATATTATATCGTAATTTGTAGCTTATCATTGAAGATACCTTATAATATATCGTAATTTGTAGTTTATCATTGAAAATACCTTATAATATATAGTAATTTGTAGTGTATCATTGAAAATACCTTATAATATAACGTAATATGCAGTGTATCATTGAAAACACCTTATAATAAAACGTAATATGCAGTGTATCATTGAAAATGCCTTATAATATAACGAAATATGCAGTGTATCATTGAAAATAGCTTATAATATATCGTAGTTTAGAATTTAAAATTCCTTATAATATAACGTAATTTGCATTGTATCATTGGAAATAACTTATAATATGACGTAATATGTAGTGTATCATTGAAAATACCTTATATTATATCGTAGTTTATCATTGAAAATTCCTTATAATATAACGTAATATGCAGTGTTTCATTGCAAATAACCTTATAATATAACGTAATATGCAGTGTATCATTGAAAATTCCTTATAATATGACGTAATATGCACTGTATCATTGAAAATACCTTCTAATATATCGTATTTTATTAATGAGAATTCCTTATAATATAACGTAATATGCAGTGTATCATTGAGAATACCTTATAATATAACGTAATATGCAGTGTATCATTGAAAATACCTGATAATATATCGTAATTTGTAGTGTATCATTGAAGATACCTTATAATATATCGTAATTTGTAGTTTATCATTGAAAATACCTTATAATATATCGTAATATGTAGTGTATCATTGAAAATACCTTATAATATAACGTAATATGCAGTGTATCATTGAAAATACCTTATAATAAAACGTAATATGCAGTGTATCATTGAAAATGCCTTATAATATAACGAAATATGCAGTGTATCATTGAAAATACCTTATAATATATCGTAGTTTATCATTGAAAATACCTGATAATATATCGTAATTTGTAGTTTATCATTGAAGATACCTTATAATATATCGTAATTTGTAGTGTATCATTGAAAATACCTTATAATATAACGTAATATGCAGTGTATCATTGAAAATACCTTATAATAAAACGTAATATGCAGTGTATCATTGAAAATGCCTTATAATATAACGAAATATGCAGTGTATCATTGAAAATACCTTATATTATATCGTAGTTTATCATTGAAAATTCCTTATAATATAACGTAATATGCAGTGTTTCATTGCAAATAACCTTATAATATAAAGTAATATGCAGTGTATCATTGAAAATTCCTTATAATATAACGTAATATGCAGTGTATCATTGAAAATACCTTTTAATATAACGTTACATACAGTGTTTCATTGCAAATAACCTTATACTACAACGTAATATACAGTATATCATTGAAAATACCTTATAATATATCGTAATATGTAGTTTATCATTGTAAATACCTTATAACATAACGTAATTTGCAGTGTATCATTGGAAATAACTTATAATATGTCGTAATATGTAGTGTATCATTGGAAATACCTTATATTATATCGTAGTTTATCATTGAAAATTCCTTATAATATAACGTAATATGCAGTGTTTCATTGCAAATAACCTTATAATATAACGTAATATGCAGTGTATCATTGAAAATTCCTTATAATATGACGTAATATGCAGTGTATCATTGAAAATACCTTCTAATATATCGTAGTTTATTAATGAGAATTCCTTATAATATAACGTAATATGCAGTGTATCATTGAGAATACCTTATTATATAACGTAATATGCAGTGTATCATTGAAAATACCTTATAATATATCGTAATTTGTAGTGTATCATTGAAGGTACCTTATAATATATCGTAATTTGTAGTGTATAATTGAAAATACCTTATAATATAACGAAATATGCAGTGTATCATTGAAAATACCTTATATTATATCGTAGTTTATCATTGAAAATTCCTTATAATATATCGTAATTTGTAGTTTATCATTGAAAATACCTTATAATATATCGTAATTTGTAGTGTATCATTGAAAATACCTTATAATATAACGTAATATGCAGTGTATCATTGAAAACACCTTATAATAAAACGTAATATGCAGTGTATCATTGAAAATGCCTTATAATATAACGAAATATGCAGTGTATCATTGAAAATACCATCTAATATGAGGTAATATGCAGTGTATCATTGAAAATACCTTATACTACAACGTAATATACAGTATATCATTGAAAATACCTTATATTATATCGTAATTTGTAGCTTATCATTGAAGATACCTTATAATATATCGTAATTTGTAGTTTATCATTGAAAATACCTTATAATATATAGTAATTTGTAGTGTATCATTGAAAATACCTTATAATATAACGTAATATGCAGTGTATCATTGAAAACACCTTATAATAAAACGTAATATGCAGTGTATCATTGAAAATGCCTTATAATATAACGAAATATGCAGTGTATCATTGAAAATAGCTTATAATATATCGTAGTTTAGAATTTAAAATTCCTTATAATATAACGTAATTTGCATTGTATCATTGGAAATAACTTATAATATGACGTAATATGTAGTGTATCATTGAAAATACCTTATATTATATCGTAGTTTATCATTGAAAATTCCTTATAATATAACGTAATATGCAGTGTTTCATTGCAAATAACCTTATAATATAACGTAATATGCAGTGTATCATTGAAAATTCCTTATAATATGACGTAATATGCACTGTATCATTGAAAATACCTTCTAATATATCGTATTTTATTAATGAGAATTCCTTATAATATAACGTAATATGCAGTGTATCATTGAGAATACCTTATAATATAACGTAATATGCAGTGTATCATTGAAAATACCTGATAATATATCGTAATTTGTAGTCTATCATTGAAGATACCTTATAATATATCGTAATTTGTAGTTTATCATTGAAAATACCTTATAATATATCGTAATTTGTAGTGTATCATTGAAAATACCTTATATTATATCGTAGTTTATCATTGAAAATTCCTTATAATATAACGTAATATGCAGTGTTTCATTGCAAATAACCTTATAATATAACGTAATATGCAGTGTATCATTGAAAATTCCTTATAATATAACGTAATATGCAGTGCATCATTGAAAATACCTTTTAATATAACGTAACATACAGTGTTTCATTGCAAATAACCTTATAATATAACGTAATATGCAGTGTATCATTGAAAATACCTTATAATATATCGTAATATGTAGTTTATCATTGGAAATACCTTATAATATAACGTAATATGCAGTGTATCATTGAAAATACCTTCTAATATATCGTAGTTTATCATTGAGAATTCCTTATAATATAACGTAATATGCAGTGTATCATTGAGAATACCTTATAATATAACGTAATATGCAGTGTATCATTGAAAATACCTTATAATATATCGTAATATGTAGTTTATCATTGTAAATACCTTATAACATAACGTAATTTGCATTGTATCATTGGAAATAACTTATAATATGACGTAATATGTAGTGTATCATTGAAAATACCTTATAATATAACGTAATATGCAGTGTATCATTGAAAACACCTTATAATAAAACGTAATATGCAGTGTATCATTGAAAATACCTTATAATAAAACGTAATATGCAGTGTATCATTGAAAATGCCTTATAATATAACGAAATATGCAGTGTATCATTGAAAATACCTTATAATATATCGGAGTTTATCATTGAAAATACCTGATAATATATCGTAATTTGTAGTGTATCATTGAAGATACCTTATAATATATCGTAATTTGTAGTGTATCATTGAAAATACCTTATAATATAACGTAATATGCAGTGTATCATTGAAAATACCTTATAATAAAACGTAATATGCAGTGTATCATTGAAAATGCCTTATAATATAACGAAATATGCAGTGTATCATTGAAAATACCTTATATTATATCGTAGTTTATCATTGAAAATTCCTTATAATATAACGTAATATGCAGTGTTTCATTGCAAATAACCTTATAATATAAAGTAATATGCAGTGTATCATTGAAAATTCCTTATAATATAACGTAATATGCAGTGTATCATTGAAAATACCTTTTAATATAACGTTACATACAGTGTTTCATTGCAAATAACCTTATACTACAACGTAATATACAGTATATCATTGAAAATACCTTATAATATATCGTAATATGTAGTTTATCATTGTAAATACCTTATAACATAACGTAATTTGCAGTGTATCATTGGAAATAACTTATAATATGTCGTAATATGTAGTGTATCATTGGAAATACCTTATATTATATCGTAGTTTATCATTGAAAATTCCTTATAATATAACGTAATATGCAGTGTTTCATTGCAAATAACCTTATAATATAACGTAATATGCAGTGTATCATTGAAAATTCCTTATAATATGACGTAATATGCAGTGTATCATTGAAAATACCTTCTAATATATCGTAGTTTATTAATGAGAATTCCTTATAATATAACGTAATATGCAGTGTATCATTGAGAATACCTTATAATATAACGTAATATGCAGTGTATCATTGAAAATACCTTATAATATATCGTAATTTGTAGTGTATCATTGAAGGTACCTTATAATATATCGTAATTTGTAGTGTATCATTGAAAATACCTTATAATATAACGAAATATGCAGTGTATCATTGAAAATACCTTATATTATATCGTAGTTTATCATTGAAAATTCCTTATAATATATCGTAATTTGTAGTGTATCATTGAAAATACCTTATAATATATCGTAATTTGTAGTGTATCATTGAAAATACCTTATAATATAACGTAATATGCAGTGTATCATTGAAAACACCTTATAATAAAACGTAATATGCAGTGTATCATTGAAAATGCCTTATAATATAACGAAATATGCAGTGTATCATTGAAAATACCATCTAATATGAGGTAATATGCAGTGTATCATTGAAAATACCTTATACTACAACGTAATATACAGTATATCATTGAAAATACCTTATATTATATCGTAATTTGTAGCTTATCATTGAAGATACCTTATAATATATCGTAATTTGTAGTTTATCATTGAAAATACCTTATAATATATAGTAATTTGTAGTGTATCATTGAAAATACCTTATAATATAACGTAATATGCAGTGTATCATTGAAAACACCTTATAATAAAACGTAATATGCAGTGTATCATTGAAAATGCCTTATAATATAACGAAATATGCAGTGTATCATTGAAAATAGCTTATAATATATCGTAGTTTAGAATTTAAAATTCCTTATAATATAACGTAATTTGCATTGTATCATTGGAAATAACTTATAATATGACGTAATATGTAGTGTATCATTGAAAATACCTTATATTATATCGTAGTTTATCATTGAAAATTCCTTATAATATAACGTAATATGCAGTGTTTCATTGCAAATAACCTTATAATATAACGTAATATGCAGTGTATCATTGAAAATTCCTTATAATATGACGTAATATGCACTGTATCATTGAAAATACCTTCTAATATATCGTATTTTATTAATGAGAATTCCTTATAATATAACGTAATATGCAGTGTATCATTGAGAATACCTTATAATATAACGTAATATGCAGTGTATCATTGAAAATACCTGATAATATATCGTAATTTGTAGTCTATCATTGAAGATACCTTATAATATATCGTAATTTGTAGTTTATCATTGAAAATACCTTATAATATATCGTAATTTGTAGTGTATCATTGAAAATACCTTATATTATATCGTAGTTTATCATTGAAAATTCCTTATAATATAACGTAATATGCAGTGTTTCATTGCAAATAACCTTATAATATAACGTAATATGCAGTGTATCATTGAAAATTCCTTATAATATAACGTAATATGCAGTGCATCATTGAAAATACCTTTTAATATAACGTAACATACAGTGTTTCATTGCAAATAACCTTATAATATAACGTAATATGCAGTGTATCATTGAAAATACCTTATAATATATCGTAATATGTAGTTTATCATTGAAAATACCTTATAATATAACGTAATATGCAGTGTATCATTGAAAATACCTTATAATATATCGTAGTTTATCATTGAGAATTCCTTATAATATAACGTAATATGCAGTGTATCATTGAGAATACCTTATAATATAACGTAATATGCAGTGTATCATTGAAAATACCTTATAATATATCGTAATATGTAGTTTATCATTGTAAATACCTTATAACATAACGTAATTTGCATTGTATCATTGGAAATAACTTATAATATGACGTAATATGTAGTGTATCATTGAAAATACCTTATATTATATCGTAGTTTATCATTGAAAATTCCTTATAATATAACGTAATATGCAGTGTTTCATTGCAAATAACCTTATAATATAACGTAATATGCAGTGTATCATTGAGAATACCTTATAATATAACGTAATATGCAGTGTATCATTGAAAATACCTTATAATATATCGTAATTTGTAGTGTATCATTGAAGGTACCTTATAATATATCGTAATTTGTAGTGTATAATTGAAAATACCTTATAATATAACGAAATATGCAGTGTATCATTGAAAATACCTTATATTATATCGTAGTTTATCATTGAAAATTCCTTATAATATATCGTAATTTGTAGTTTATCATTGAAAATACCTTATAATATATCGTAATTTGTAGTGTATCATTGAAAATACCTTATAATATAACGTAATATGCAGTGTATCATTGAAAACACCTTATAATAAAACGTAATATGCAGTGTATCATTGAAAATGCCTTATAATATAACGAAATATGCAGTGTATCATTGAAAATACCATCTAATATGAGGTAATATGCAGTGTATCATTGAAAATACCTTATACTACAACGTAATATACAGTATATCATTGAAAATACCTTATATTATATCGTAATTTGTAGCTTATCATTGAAGATACCTTATAATATATCGTAATTTGTAGTTTATCATTGAAAATACCTTATAATATATAGTAATTTGTAGTGTATCATTGAAAATACCTTATAATATAACGTAATATGCAGTGTATCATTGAAAACACCTTATAATAAAACGTAATATGCAGTGTATCATTGAAAATGCCTTATAATATAACGAAATATGCAGTGTATCATTGAAAATAGCTTATAATATATCGTAGTTTAGAATTTAAAATTCCTTATAATATAACGTAATTTGCATTGTATCATTGGAAATAACTTATAATATGACGTAATATGTAGTGTATCATTGAAAATACCTTATATTATATCGTAGTTTATCATTGAAAATTCCTTATAATATAACGTAATATGCAGTGTTTCATTGCAAATAACCTTATAATATAACGTAATATGCAGTGTATCATTGAAAATTCCTTATAATATGACGTAATATGCACTGTATCATTGAAAATACCTTCTAATATATCGTATTTTATTAATGAGAATTCCTTATAATATAACGTAATATGCAGTGTATCATTAAGAATACCTTATAATATAACGTAATATGCAGTGTATCATTGAAAATACCTGATAATATATCGTAATTTGTAGTGTATCATTGAAGATACCTCATAATATATCGTAATTTGTAGTTTATCATTGAAAATACCTTATAATATATCGTAATTTGTAGTGTATCATTGAAAATACCTTATATTATATCGTAGTTTATCATTGAAAATTCCTTATAATATAACGTAATATGCCGTGTTTCATTGCAAATAACCTTATAATATAACGTAATATGCAGTGTATCATTGAAAATTCCTTATAATATAACGTAATATGCAGTGCATCATTGAAAATACCTTTTAATATAACGTAACATACAGTGTTTCATTGCAAATAACCTTATAATATAACGTAATATGCAGTGTATCATTGAAAATACCTTATAATATATCGTAATATGTAGTTTATCATTGGAAATACCTTATAATATAACGTAATATGCAGTGTATCATTGAAAATACCTTCTAATATATCGTAGTTTATCATTGAGAATTCCTTATAATATAACGTAATATGCAGTGTATCATTGAGAATACCTTATAATATAACGTAATATGCAGTGTATCATTGAAAATACCTTATAATATATCGTAATATGTAGTTTATCATTGTAAATACCTTATAACATAACGTAATTTGCATTGTATCATTGGAAATAACTTATAATATGACGTAATATGTAGTGTATCATTGAAAATACCTTATATTATATCGTAGTTTATCATTGAAAATTCCTTATAATATAACGTAATATGCAGTGTTTCATTGCAAATAACCTTATAATATAACGTAATATGCAGTGTATCATTGAAAATTCCTTATAATATATCGTAATATGTAGTTTATCATTGGAAATACCTTATAATATAACGTAATATGCAGTGTATCATTGGCAATATTATCTAATATGACGTAATATGCAGTGTATCATTGAAAATACCTTATAACATATCCCAATATGCAGTGTATCATTGAAAATACCTTCTAATATAACGTAATATGCAGTGTATCATTGAAAATACCTTATAATATATCGTAATATACAGTGTATCATTGAAAATACATTACAATATAGCGTTAAATGCAGTGTATCGTTGAAAATACCTTATAATATAGCGTAATTTCCAGTGTATCATTGAAAATACCTTATAATATAACGTAATATGCAGTGTATCATTGATAATACATTATAATATAACGTAATATGCAGTGTATCATTGAAAATACATTATAATATAACGTAATATGCAGTGTATCATTGGAAATACCTTATAATATAACGTAATATGCAGTGTATCGTTGGCAATATTATCTAATATGACGTAATATGCAGTGTATCATTGAAAATACCTTATACTACAACGTAATATACAGTATATCATTGAAAATACCTTATAATATATCGTAATATGTAGTTTATCATTGAAAATACCTTATAATATATCGTAATTTGTAGTGTATCATTGAGAATACCTTATAATATAACGTAATATGCAGTGTATCATTGAAAATACCTTATAATATATAGTAATTTGTAGTATATCATTGAAAATACCTTATAATATATCGTAATATGTAGTTTATCATTGAAAATACCTTATAATATATCGTAATTTGTAGTGTATCATTGAAAATACCTTATAATATAACGTAATATGCAGTGTATCATTGAAAATACCTTATAATAAAACGTAATATGCAGTGTATCATTGAAAATGCCTTATAATATAACGAAATATGCAGTGTATCATTGAAAATACCTTATACTACAACGTAATATACAGTATATCATTGAAAATACCTTATAATATATCGTACTATGTAGTTTATCATTGTAAATACCTTATAACATAACGTAATTTGCATTGTATCATTGGAAATAACTTATAATATGTCGTAATATGTAGTGTATCATTGGAAATACCTTATATTATATCGTAGTTTATCATTGAAAATTCCTTATAATATAACGTAATATGCAGTGTTTCATTGCAAATAACCTGATAATATAACGTAATATGCAGTGTATCATTGAAAATTCCTTATAATATGACGTAATATGCAGTGTATCATTGAAAATACCTTCTAATATATCGTAGTTTATTAATGAGAATTCGTTATAATATAACGTAATATGCAGTGTATCATTGAGAATACCTTATACTATAACGTAATATGCAGTGTTTCATTGCAAATAACCTTATAATATAACGTAATATGCAGTGTATCATTGAAAATTCCTTACAATATGACGTAATATGCACTGTATCATTGAAAATACCTTCTAATATATCGTAGTTTATCAATGAGAATTCCTTATAATATAACGTAATATGCAGTGTATCATTGAGAATACCTTATAATATAACGTAATATGCAGTGTATCATTGAAAATACCTGATAATATATCGTAATTTGTAGTGTATCATTGAAAATACCTTATAATATAACGTAATATGCAGTGTATCATTGAAAACACCTTATAATAAAAACGTAATATGCAGTGTATCATTGAAAATGCCTTATAATATATCGAAATATGCATTGTATCATTGAAAATACCTTATAATATATCGTAGTTTATCATTTAAAATTCCTTATAATATAACGTAATATGCAGTGTTTCATTGCAAATAACCTTATAATATAACGTAATATGCAGTGTATCATTGAAAATACCTTATAATAAAACGTAATATGCAGTGTATCATTGAAAATGCCTTATAATATAACGAAATATGCAGTGTATCATTGAAAATACATTATAATATATCGTAGTTTATCATTGAAAATACCTTATAATATAACGTAATTTGCATTGTATCATTGGAAATAACTTATAATATGTCGTAATATGTAGTGTATCATTGGAAATACCTTATATTATATCGTAGTTTATCATTGAAAATTCCTTATAATATAACGTAATATGCAGTGTTTCATTGCAAATAACCTGATAATATAACGTAATATGCAGTGTATCATTGTAAATTCCTTATAATATGACGTAATATGCAGTGTATCATTGAAAATACCTTCTAATATATCGTAGTTTATTAATGAGAATTCGTTATAATATAACGTAATATGCAGTGTATCATTGAGAATACCTTATACTATAACGTAATATGCAGTGTTTCATTGCAAATAACCTTATAATATAACGTAATATGCAGTGTATCATTGAAAATTCCTTATAATATGACGTAATATGCACTGTATCATTGAAAATACCTTCTAATATATCGTAGTTTATCAATGAGAATTCCTTATAATATAACGTAATATGCAGTGTATCATTGAGAATACCTTATAATATAACGTAATATGCAGTGTATCATTGAAAATACCTGATAATATATCGTAATTTGTAGTGTATCATTGAAAATACCTTATAATATAACGTAATATGCAGTGTATCATTGAAAACACCTTATAATAAAACGTAATATGCAGTGTATCATTGAAAATGCCTTATAATATATCGAAATATGCATTGTATCATTGAAAATACCTTATAATATATCGTAGTTTATCATTTAAAATTCCTTATAATATAACGTAATATGCAGTGTTTCATTGCAAATAATCTTATAATATAACGTAATATGCAGTGTATCATTGAAAATACCTTATAATAAAACGTAATATGCAGTGTATCATTGAAAATGCCTTATAATATAACGAAATATGCAGTGTATCATTGAAAATACATTATAATATATCGTAGTTTATCATTGAAAATACCTTATAATATAACGTAATTTGCATTGTATCATTGGAAATAACTTATAATATGACGTAATAAGTAGTGTATCATTGAAAATACCTTATATTATATCGTAGTTTATCATTGAAAATTCCTTATAATATAACGTAATATGCAGTGTTTCATTGCAAATAACCTTATAATATAACGTAATATGCAGTGTTTCATTGCAAATAAAATTATAATATAACGTAATATGCAGTGTATCATTGAAAATTCCTTATAATATGACGTAATATGCACTGTATCATTGAAAATACCTTCTAATATATCGTATTTTATTAATGAGAATTCCTTATAATATAACGTAATATGCAGTGTATCATTGAGAATACCTTATAATATAACGTAATATGCAGTGTATCATTGAAAATACCTTATAATATATCGTAATTTGTAGTTTATCATTGAAAATACCTTATAATATATCGTAATTTGTAGTGTATCATTGAAAATAACTTATAATATAACGTAATATGCAGTGTATCATTGAAAATACCTTATAATAAAACGTAATATGCAGTGTATCATTGAAAATGCCTTATAATATAACGAAATATGCAGTGTATCATTGAAAATACCTTATAATATATCGTAGTTTATCATTGAAAATACCTTATAATATAACGTAATTTGCATTGTATCATTGGAAATAACTTATAATATGACGTAATATGTAGTGTATCATTGAAAATACCTTATATTATATCGTAGTTTATCATTGAAAATTCATTATAATATAACATAATATGCAGTGTTTCATTGCAAATAACCTTATAATATAAAGTAATATGCAGTGTATCATTGAAAATTCCTTATAATATAACGTAATATGATGTCTATCATTAAAAATACCTTTTAATATAACGTAACATACAGTGGTTCATTGCAAATAACCTTATAATATAACGTAATATGCAGTGTATCATTGAAAATACCCTATAATATATCGTAATATGTAGTTTATCATTGGAAATACCTTATAATATAACGTAATATGCAGTGTATCGTTGGCAATATTATCTAATATGACGTAATATGCAGTGTATCATTGAAAATACCTTATACTACAACGTAATATACAGTATATCATTGAAAATACCTTATAATATATCGTAATATGTAGTTTATCATTGTAAATACCTTATAATATATCGTAATTTGTAGTTTATCATTGAAAATACCTTATAATATATCGTAATTTGTAGTGTATCATTGAAAATACCTTATAATATAACGTAATATGCAGTGTATCATTGAAAATACCTTATAATAAAACGTAATATGCAGTGTATCATTGAAAATGCCTTATAATATGACGTAATATGCAGTGTATCATTGAAAATACCTTCTAATATATCATATTTTATTAATGAGAATTCCTTATAATATAACGTAATATGCAGTGTATCATTGAGAATACCTTATAATATAACATAATATGCAGTGTATCATTGAAAATACCTTATAATATATCGTAATTTGTAGTGTATCATTGAAGATACCTTATAATATATCGTAATTTGTAGTTTATCATTGAAAATACCTTATAATATATCGTAATTTGTAGTGTATCATTGAAAATACCTTATAATATAACGTAATATGCAGTGTATCATTGAAAATACCTTATAATAAAACGTAATATGCAGTGTATCATTGAAAATGCCTTATAATATAACGAAATATGCAGTGTATCATTGAAAATACATTATAATATATCGTAGTTTATCATTGAAAATACATTATAATATAACGTAATTTGCATTGTATCATTGGAAATAACTTATAATATGACGTAATAAGTAGTGTATCATTGAAAATACCTTATATTATATCGTAGTTTATCATTGAAAATTCCTTATAATATAACGTAATATGCAGTGTTTCATTGCAAATAACCTTATAATATAACGTAATATGCAGTGTTTCATTGCAAATAACCTTATAATATAACGTAATATGCAGTGTATCATTGAAAATTCCTTATAATATGACGTAATATGCACTGTATCATTGAAAATACCTTCTAATATATCGTATTTTATTAATGAGAATTCCTTATAATATAACGTAATATGCAGTGTATCATTGAGAATACCTTATAATATAACGTAATATGCAGTGTATCATTGAAAATACCTGATAATATATCGTAATTTGTAGTGTATCATTGAAGATACCTTATAATATATCGTAATTTGTAGTTTATCATTGAAAATACCTTATAATATATCGTAATTTGTAGTGTATCATTGAAAATACCTTATAATATAACGTAATATGCAGTGTATCATTGAAAATACCTTATAATAAAACGTAATATGCAGTGTATCATTGAAAATGCCTTATAATATAACGAAATATGCAGTGTATCATTGAAAATACATTATAATATATAGTAGTTTATTATTGAAAATACCTTATAACATAACGTAATTTGCATTGTATCATTGGAAATAACTTATAATATGACGTAATAAGTAGTGTATCATTGAAAATACCTTATATTATATCGTAGTTTATCATTGAAAATTCCTTATAATATAACGTAATATGCAGTGTTTCATTGCAAATAACCTTATAATATAACGTAATATGCAGTGTATCATTGAAAATTCCTTATAATATGACGTAATATGCACTGTATCATTGAAAATACCTTCTAATATATCGTATTTTATTAATGAGAATTCCTTATAATATAACGTAATATGCAGTGTATCATTGAGAATACCTTATAATATAACGTAATATGCAGTGTATCATTGAAAATACCTGATAATATATCGTAATTTGTAGTCTATCATTGAAGATACCTTATAATATATCGTAATTTGTAGTTTATCATTGAAAATACCTTATAATATATCGTAATTTGTAGTGTATCATTGAAAATACCTTATAATATAACGTAATATGCAGTGTATCATTGAAAATACCTTATAATAAAACGTAATATGCAGTGTATCATTGAAAATGCCTTATAATATAACGAAATATGCAGTGTATCATTGAAAATACCTTATAATATATAGTAGTTTATCATTGAAAATACCTTATAACATAACGTAATTTGCATTGTATCATTGGAAATAACTTATAATATGACGTAATATGTAGTGTATCATTGGAAATACCTTATATTATATCGTAGTTTATCATTGAAAATTCCTTATAATATAACGTAATATGCAGTGTTTCATTGCAAATAACCTTATAATATATCGTAATATGCAGTGTTTCATTGCAAATAACCTTATAATATAACGTAATATGCAGTGTATCATTGAAAATTCCTTATAATATGACGTAATATGCACTGTATCATTGAAAATACCTTCTAATATATCGTATTTTATTAATGAGAATTCCTTATAATATAACGAGATATGCAGTGTATCATTGAGAATACCTTATAATATAACGTAATATGCAGTGTATCATTGAAAATACCTGATAATATATCGTAATTTGTAGTGTATCATTGAAGATACCTTATAATATATCGTAATTTGTAGTTTATCATTGAAAATACCTTATAATATATCGTAATTTGTAGTGTATCATTGAAAATACCTTATAATATAACGTAATATGCAGTGTATCATTGAAAATACCTTATAATAAAACGTAATATGCAGTGTATCATTGAAAATGCCTTATAATATAACGAAATATGCAGTGTATCATTGAAAATACCTTATAATATATAGTAGTTTATCATTGAAAATACCTTATAACATAACGTAATTTGCATTGTATCATTGGAAATAACTTATAATATGACGTAATATGTAGTGTATCATTGGAAATACCTTATATTATATCGTAGTTTATCATTGAAAATTCCTTATAATATAACGTAATATGCAGTGTTTCATTGAGAATACCTTATAATATATCGTAATTTGTAGTTTATCATTGAAAATACCTTATAATATATCGTAATTTGTAGTGTATCATTGAAAATACCGTATAATATAACGTAATATGCAGTGTATCATTGAAAACACCTTATAATAAAACGTAATATGCAGTGTATCATTGAAAATGCCTTATAATATAACGAAATATGCAGTGTATCATTGAAAATACATTATAATATATCGTAGTTTATCATTGAAAATACCTTATAATATAACGTAATTTGCATTGTATCATTGGAAATAACTTATAATATGACGTAATAAGTAGTGTATCATTGAAAATACCTTATATTATATCGTAGTTTATCATTGAAAATTCCTTATAATATAACGTAATATGCAGTGTTTCATTGCAAATAACCTTATAATATAACGTAATATGCAGTGTTTCATTGCAAATAACCTTATAATATAACGTAATATGCAGTGTATCATTGAAAATTCCTTATAATATGACGTAATATGCACTGTATCATTGGAAATACCTGATAATATATCGTAATTTGTAGTGTATCATTGAAGATACCTTATAATATATCGTAATTTGTAGTTTATCATTGAAAATACCTTATAATATATCGTAATTTGTAGTGTATCATTGAAAATACCTTATAATATAACGTAATATGCAGTGTATCATTGAAAATACCTTATAATAAAACGTAATATGCAGTGTATCATTGAAAATGCCTTATAATATAACGAAATATGCAGTGTATCATTGAAAATACCTTATAATATATCGGAGTTTATCATTGAAAATACCTTATAATATAACGTAGTTTATCATTGAAAATTCCTTATAATATAACGTAATTTGCATTGTATCATTGGAAATAACTTATAATATGACGTAATATGTAGTGTATCATTGAAAATACCTTATATTATATCGTAGTTTATCATTGAAAATTCCTTATAATATAACGTAATATGCAGTGTTTCATTGCAAATAACCTTATAATATAACGTAATATGCAGTGTATCATTGAAAATTCCTTATAATATAACGTAATATGCAGTGCATCATTGAAAATACCTTTTAATATAACGTAACATACAGTGTTTCATTGCAAATAACCTTATAATATAACGTAATATGCAGTGTATCATTGAAAATACCTTATAATATATCGTAATATGTAGTTTATCATTGGAAATACCTTATAATATAACGTAATATGCAGTGTATCATTGGCAATACCATCTAATATGACGTAATATGCAGTGTATCATTGAAAATACCTTATACTACAACGTAATATACAGTATATCATTGAAAATACCTTATAATATATCGAAATATGTAGTTTATCATTGTAAATACCTTATAACATAACGTAATTTGCATTGTATCATTGGAAATAACTTATAATATGACGTAATATGTAGTGTATCATTGAAAATACCTTATATTATATCGTAGTTTATTAATGAGAATTCCTTATAATATAACGTAATATGCAGTGTATCATTGAGAATACCTTATAATATAACGTAATATGCAGTGTATCATTGAAAATACCTTATAATATATCGTAGTTTATCATTGAAAATTGCTTATAATATAACGTAATATGCAGTGTATCATTGAAAATACCTTATAATATAACGTAATATGCAGTGTATCATTGAAAATACCTTATAATATATCGTAATTTGTAGTGTTTCATTGAGAATACCTTATAATATATCGTAATTTGTAGTTTATCATTGAAAATACCTTATAATATATCGTAATTTGTAGTGTATCATTGAAAATACCTTATAATATAACGTAATATGCAGTGTATCATTGAAAATACCTTATAATAAAACGTAATATGCAGTGTATCATTGAAAATGCCTTATAATATAACGAAATATGCAGTGTATCATTGAAAATACATTATAATATATCGTAGTTTATCATTGAAAATACCTTATAATATAACGTAATTTGCATTGTATCATTGGAAATAACTTATAATATGACGTAATAAGTAGTGTATCATTGAAAATACCTTATATTATATCGTAGTTTATCATTGAAAATTCCTTATAATATAACGTAATATGCAGTGTTTCATTGCAAATAACCTTATAATATAACGTAATATGCAGTGTTTCATTGCAAATAACCTTATAATATAACGTAATATGCAGTGTATCATTGAAAATTCCTTATAATATGACGTAATATGCACTGTATCATTGAAAATACCTTCTAGTATATCGTATTTTATTAATGAGAATTCCTTATAATATAACGAGATATGCAGTGTATCATTGAGAATACCTTATAATATAACGTAATATGCAGTGTATCATTGAAAATACCTTATAATATATCGTAATTTGTAGTGTATCATTGAAGATACCTTATAATATATCGTAATTTGTAGTTTATCATTGAAAATACCTTATAATATATCGTAATTTGTAGTGTATCATTGAAAATACCTTATAATATAACGTAATATGCAGTGTATCATTGAAAATACCTTATAATAAAACGTAATATGCAGTGTATCATTGAAAATGCCTTATAATATAACGAAATATGCAGTGTATCATTGAAAATACCTTATAATATATCGGAGTTTATCATTGAAAATACCTTATAATATAACGTAATTTGCATTGTATCATTGGAAATAACTTATAATATGACGTAATATGTAGTGTATCATTGAAAATACCTTATATTATATCGTAGTTTATCATTGAAAATTGCTTATAATATAACGTAATATGCAGTGTATCATTGAAAATACCTTATAATATAACGTAATATGCAGTGTATCATTGAAAATACCTTATAATATATCGTAATTTGTAGTGTTTCATTGAGAATACCTTATAATATATCGTAATTTGTAGTTTATCATTGAAAATACCTTATAATATATCGTAATTTGTAGTGTATCATTGAAAATACCTTATAATATAACGTAATATGCAGTGTATCATTGAAAATACCTTATAATAAAACGTAATATGCAGTGTATCATTGAAAATGCCTTATAATATAACGAAATATGCAGTGTATCATTGAAAATACATTATAATATATCGTAGTTTATCATTGAAAATACCTTATAATATAACGTAATTTGCATTGTATCATTGGAAATAACTTATAATATGACGTAATAAGTAGTGTATCATTGAAAATACCTTATATTATATCGTAGTTTATCATTGAAAATTCCTTATAATATAACGTAATATGCATTGTTTCATTGCAAATAACCTTATAATATAACGTAATATGCAGTGTTTCATTGCAAATAACCTTATAATATAACGTAATATGCAGTGTATCATTGAAAATTCCTTATAATATGACGTAATATGCACTGTATCATTGAAAATACCTTCTAGTATATCGTATTTTATTAATGAGAATTCCTTATAATATAACGAGATATGCAGTGTATCATTGAGAATACCTTATAATATAACGTAATATGCAGTGTATCATTGAAAATACCTGATAATATATCGTAATTTGTAGTGTATCATTGAAGATACCTTATAATATATCGTAATTTGTAGTTTATCATTGAAAATACCTTATAATATATCGTAATTTGTAGTGTATCATTGAAAATACCTTATAATATAACGTAATATGCAGTGTATCATTGAAAATACCTTATAATAAAACGTAATATGCAGTGTATCATTGAAAATGCCTTATAATATAACGAAATATGCAGTGTATCATTGAAAATACCTTATAATATATCGGAGTTTATCATTGAAAATACCTTATAATATAACGTAATTTGCATTGTATCATTGGAAATAACTTATAATATGACGTAATATGTAGTGTATCATTGAAAATACCTTATATTATATCGTAGTTTATCATTGAAAATACCTTATAATATAACGTAATTTGCATTGTATCATTGGAAATAACTTATAATATGACGTAATATATAGTGTATCATTGAAAATACCTTATATTATATCGTAGTTTATCATTGAAAATTCCTTATAATATAACGTAATATGCAGTGTTTCATTGCAAATAACCTTATAATATAAAGTAATATGCAGTGTATCATTGAAAATTCCTTATAATATAACGTAATATGCAGTATATCATTGAAAATACCTTATAATATATCGTAATATGTAGTTTATCATTGTAAATACCTTATAACATAACGTAATTTGCAGTGTATCATTGGAAATAACTTATAATATGTCGTAATATGTAGTGTATCATTGGAAATACCTTATATTATATCGTAGTTTATCATTGAAAATTCCTTATAATATAACGTAATATGCAGTGTTTCATTGCAAATAACCTTATAATATAACGTAATATGCAGTGTATCATTGAAAATTCCTTATAATATGACGTAATATGCAGTGTATCATTGAAAATACCTTCTAATATATCGTAGTTTATTAATGAGAATTCCTTGTAATATAACGTAATATGCAGTGTATCATTGAGAATACCTTATAATATAACGTAATATGCAGTGTATCATTGAAAATTCCTTATAATATAACGTAATATGCAGTGCATCATTGAAAATACCTTTTAATATAACGTAACATACAGTGTTTCATTGCAAATAACCTTATAATATAACGTAATATGCAGTGTATCATTGAAAATACCTTATAATATATCGTAATATGTAGTTTATCATTGGAAATACCTTATAATATAACGTAATATGCAGTGTATCATTGGCAATACCATCTAATATGACGTAATATGCAGTGTATCATTGAAAATACCTTATACTACAACGTAATATACAGTATATCATTGAAAATACCTTATAATATATCGAAATATGTAGTTTATCATTGTAAATACCTTATAACATAACGTAATTTGCATTGTATCATTGGAAATAACTTATAATATGACGTAATATGTAGTGTATCATTGAAAATACCTTATATTATATCGTAGTTTATTAATGAGAATTCCTTATAATATAACGTAATATGCAGTGTATCATTGAGAATACCTTATAATATAACGTAATATGCAGTGTATCATTGAAAATACCTTATAATATATCGTAGTTTATCATTGAAAATTGCTTATAATATAACGTAATATGCAGTGTATCATTGAAAATACCTTATAATATAACGTAATATGCAGTGTATCATTGAAAATACCTTATAATATATCGTAATTTGTAGTGTTTCATTGAGAATACCTTATAATATATCGTAATTTGTAGTTTATCATTGAAAATACCTTATAATATATCGTAATTTGTAGTGTATCATTGAAAATACCTTATAATATAACGTAATATGCAGTGTATCATTGAAAATACCTTATAATAAAACGTAATATGCAGTGTATCATTGAAAATGCCTTATAATATAACGAAATATGCAGTGTATCATTGAAAATACATTATAATATATCGTAGTTTATCATTGAAAATACCTTATAATATAACGTAATTTGCATTGTATCATTGGAAATAACTTATAATATGACGTAATAAGTAGTGTATCATTGAAAATACCTTATATTATATCGTAGTTTATCATTGAAAATTCCTTATAATATAACGTAATATGCAGTGTTTCATTGCAAATAACCTTATAATATAACGTAATATGCAGTGTTTCATTGCAAATAACCTTATAATATAACGTAATATGCAGTGTATCATTGAAAATTCCTTATAATATGACGTAATATGCACTGTATCATTGAAAATACCTTCTAGTATATCGTATTTTATTAATGAGAATTCCTTATAATATAACGAGATATGCAGTGTATCATTGAGAATACCTTATAATATAACGTAATATGCAGTGTATCATTGAAAATACCTGATAATATATCGTAATTTGTAGTGTATCATTGAAGATACCTTATAATATATCGTAATTTGTAGTTTATCATTGAAAATACCTTATAATATATCGTAATTTGTAGTGTATCATTGAAAATACCTTATAATATAACGTAATATGCAGTGTATCATTGAAAATACCTTATAATAAAACGTAATATGCAGTGTATCATTGAAAATGCCTTATAATATAACGAAATATGCAGTGTATCATTGAAAATACCTTATAATATATCGGAGTTTATCATTGAAAATACCTTATAATATAACGTAATTTGCATTGTATCATTGGAAATAACTTATAATATGACGTAATATGTAGTGTATCATTGAAAATACCTTATATTATATCGTAGTTTATCATTGAAAATTCCTTATAATATAACGTAATATGCAGTGTTTCATTGCAAATAACCTTATAATATAAAGTAATATGCAGTGTATCATTGAAAATTCCTTATAATATAACGTAATATGCAGTATATCATTGAAAATACCTTATAATATATCGTAATATGTAGTTTATCATTGTAAATACCTTATAACATAACGTAATTTGCAGTGTATCATTGGAAATAACTTATAATATGTCGTAATATGTAGTGTATCATTGGAAATACCTTATATTATATCGTAGTTTATCATTGAAAATTCCTTATAATATAACGTAATATGCAGTGTTTCATTGCAAATAACCTTATAATATAACGTAATATGCAGTGTATCATTGAAAATTCCTTATAATATGACGTAATATGCAGTGTATCATTGAAAATACCTTCTAATATATCGTAGTTTATTAATGAGAATTCCTTATAATATAACGTAATATGCAGTGTATCATTGAGAATACCTTATAATATAACGTAATATGCAGTGTATCATTGAAAATACCTTATAATATATCGTAATTTGTAGTGTATCATTGAAAATACCTTATAATATAACGTAATATGCAGTGTATCATTGAAAATACCTTATAATAAAACGTAATATGCAGTGTATCATTGAAAATGCCTTATAATATAACGAAATATGCAGTGTATCATTGAAAATACCTTATAATATATCGTAGTTTATCATTGAAAATACCTTATAACATAACGTAATTTGCATTGTATCATTGGAAATAACTTATAATATGACGTAATATGTAGTGTATCATTGGAAATACCTTATAATATAACGTAATTTGCATTGTATCATTGGAAATAACTTATAATATGACGTAATATGTAGTGTATCATTGAAAATACCTTATATTATATCGTAGTTTATCATTGAAAATTCCTTATAATATAACGTAATATGCAGTGTTTCATTGCAAATAACCTTATAATATAACGTAATATGCAGTGTATCATTGAAAATTCCTTATAATATATCGTAATATGTAGTTTATCATTGGAAATACCTTATAATATAACGTAATATGCAGTGTATCATTGGCAATATTATCTAATATGACGTAATATGCAGTGTATCATTAAAAATACCTTATACTACAACGTAATATACAGTATATCATTGAAAATACCTTATAATATATCGTAATATGTAGTTTATCATTGTAAATACCTTATAACATAACGTAATTTGCATTGTATCATTGGAAATAACTTATAATATGAAGTAATATGTAGTGTATCATTGGAAATACCATATATTATATCGTAGTTTATCATTGACAATTCCTTATAATATAACGTAATATGCAGTGTTTCATTGCAAATAACCTTATAATATAACGTAATATGCAGTGTATCATTGAAAATTCCTTATAATATGACGTAATATGCAGTGTATCATTGAAAATACCTTCTAATATATCGTAGTTTATCATTGAGAATTCCTTATAATATAACGTAATATGCAGTGTATCATTGAGAATACCTTATAATATAACGTAATATGCAGTGTATCATTGAAAATACCTTATAATATATCGTAATTTGTAGTGTATCATTGAAGATACCTTATAATATATCGTAATTCGTAGTGTATCATTGAAAATACCTTATAATATAACGTAATATGCAGTGTATCATTGAAAACACCTTATAATAAAACGTAATATGCAGTGTATCATTGAAAATGCCTTATAATATAACGAAATATGCAGTGTATCATTGAAAATACCTTATAATATATCGTAGTTTATCATTGAAAATTCCTTATAATATAACGTAATTTGCATTGTATCATTGGAAATAACTTATAATATGACGTAATATGTAGTGTATCATTGAAAATACCTTATATTATATCGTAGTTTATCATTGAAAATTCCTTATAATATAACGTAATATGCAGTGTTTCATTGCAAATAACCTTATAATATAACGTAATATGCAGTGTATCATTGAAAATTCCTTATAATATAACGTAATATGCAGTGCATCATTGAAAATACCTTTTAATATAACGTAACATACAGTGTTTCATTGCAAATAACCTTATAATATAACGTAATATGCAGTGTATCATTGAAAATACCTTATAATATATCGTAATATGTAGTTTATCATTGGAAATACCTTATAATATAACGTAATATGCAGTGTATCATTGGCAATACCATCTAATATGACGTAATATGCAGTGTATCATTGAAAATACCTTATACTACAACGTAATATACAGTATATCATTGAAAATACCTTATATTATATCGTAATATGTAGTTTATCATTGTAAATACCTTATAACATAACGTAATTTGCAGTGTATCATTGGAAATAACTTATAATATGTCGTAATATGTAGTGTATCATTGGAAATACCTTATATTATATCGTAGTTTATCATTGAAAATTCCTTATAATATAACGTAGTATGCAGTGTTTCATTGCAAATAACCTTATAATATAACGTAATATGCAGTGTATCATTGAAAATTCCTTATAATATGACGTAATATGCAGTGTATCATTGAAAATACCTTCTAATATATCGTAGTTTATTAATGAGAATTCCTTATAATATAACGTAATATGCAGTGTATCATTGAGAATACCTTATAATATAACGTAATATGCAGTGTATCATTGAAAATACCTTATAATATATCGTAATTTGTAGTGTATCATTGAAAATACCTTATAATATAACGTAATATGCAGTGTATCATTGAAAATACCTTATAATAAAACGTAATATGCAGTGTATCATTGAAAATGCCTTATAATATAACGAAATATGCAGTGTATCATTGAAAATACCTTATAATATATCGTAGTTTATCATTGAAAATACCTTATAACATAACGTAATTTGCATTGTATCATTGGAAATAACTTATAATATGACGTAATATGTAGTGTATCATTGGAAATACCTTATATTATATCGTAGTTTATCATTGAAAATTCCTTATAATATAACGTAATATGCAGTGTTTCATTGCAAATAACCTTATAATATAACGTAATATGCAGTGTATCATTGAAAATTCCTTATAATATATCGTAATATGTAGTTTATCATTGGAAATACCTTATAATATAACGTAATATGCAGTGTATCATTGGCAATATTATCTAATATGACGTATTATGCAGTGTATCATTAAAAATACCTTATACTACAACGTAATATACAGTATATCATTGAAAATACCTTATAATATATCGTAATATGTAGTTTATCATTGTAAATACCTTATAACATAACGTAATTTGCATTGTATCATTGGAAATAACTTATAATATGAAGTAATATGTAGTGTATCATTGGAAATACCATATATTATATCGTAGTTTATCATTGACAATTCCTTATAATATAACGTAATATGCAGTGTTTCATTGCAAATAACCTTATAATATAACGTAATATGCAGTGTATCATTGAAAATTCCTTATAATATGACGTAATATGCAGTGTATCATTGAAAATACCTTCTAATATATCGTAGTTTATCATTGAGAATTCCTTATAATATAACGTAATATGCAGTGTATCATTGAGAATACCTTATAATATAACGTAATATGCAGTGTATCATTGAAAATACCTTATAATATATCGTAATTTGTAGTGTATCATTGAAGATACCTTATAATATATCGTAATTCGTAGTGTATAATTGTAAATACCTTATAATATAACGTAATATGCAGTGTATCATTGAAAACACCTTATAATAAAACGTAATATGCAGTGTATCATTGAAAATGCCTTATAATATAACGAAATATGCAGTGTATCATTGAAAATACCTTATAATATATCGTAGTTTATCATTGAAAATTCCTTATAATATAACGTAATTTGCATTGTATCATTGGAAATAACTTATAATATGACGTAATATGTAGTGTATCATTGAAAATACCTTATATTATATCGTAGTTTATCATTGAAAATTCCTTATAATATAACGTAATATGCAGTGTTTCATTGCAAATAACCTTATAATATAACGTAATATGCAGTGTATCATTGAAAATTCCTTATAATATAACGTAATATGCAGTGCATCATTGAAAATACCTTTTAATATAACGTAACATACAGTGTTTCATTGCAAATAACCTTATAATATAACGTAATATGCAGTGTATCATTGAAAATACCTTATAATATATCGTAATATGTAGTTTATCATTGGAAATACCTTATAATATAACGTAATATGCAGTGTATCATTGGCAATACCATCTAATATGACGTAATATGCAGTGTATCATTGAAAATACCTTATACTACAACGTAATATACAGTGTATCATTGAAAATACCTTATATTATATCGTAATATGTAGTTTATCATTGTAAATACCTTATAACATAACGTAATTTGCAGTGTATCATTGGAAATAACTTATAATATGTCGTAATATGTAGTGTATCATTGGAAATACCTTATATTATATCGTAGTTTATCATTGAAAATTCCTTATAATATAACGTAATATGCAGTGTTTCATTGCAAATAACCTTATAATATAACGTAATATGCAGTGTATCATTGAAAATTCCTTATAATATGACGTAATATGCAGTGTATCATTGAAAATACCTTCTAATATATCGTAGTTTATTAATGAGAATTCCTTATAATATAACGTAATATGCAGTGTATCATTGAGAATACCTTATAATATAACGTAATATGCAGTGTATCATTGAAAATACCTTATAATATATCGTAATTTGTAGTGTATCATTGAAAATACCTTATAATATAACGTAATATGCAGTGTATCATTGAAAATACCTTATAATAAAACGTAATATGCAGTGTATCATTGAAAATGCCTTATAATATAACGAAATATGCAGTGTATCATTGAAAATACCTTATAATATATCGTAGTTTATCATTGAAAATACCTTATAACATAACGTAATTTGCATTGTATCATTGGAAATAACTTATAATATGACGTAATATGTAGTGTATCATTGGAAATACCTTATATTATATCGTAGTTTATCATTGAAAATTCCTTATAATATAACGTAATATGCAGTGTTTCATTGCAAATAACCTTATAATATAACGTAATATGCAGTGTATCATTGAAAATTCCTTATAATATATCGTAATATGTAGTTTATCATTGGAAATACCTTATAATATAACGTAATATGCAGTGTATCATTGGCAATATTATCTAATATGACGTAATATGCAGTGTATCATTAAAAATACCTTATACTACAACGTAATATACAGTATATCATTGAAAATACCTTATAATATATCGTAATATGTAGTTTATCATTGTAAATACCTTATAACATAACGTAATTTGCATTGTATCATTGGAAATAACTTATAATATGAAGTAATATGTAGTGTATCATTGGAAATACCATATATTATATCGTAGTTTATCATTGACAATTCCTTATAATATAACGTAATATGCAGTGTTTCATTGCAAATAACCTTATAATATAACGTAATATGCAGTGTATCATTGAAAATTCCTTATAATATGACGTAATATGCAGTGTATCATTGAAAATACCTTCTAATATATCGTAGTTTATCATTGAGAATTCCTTATAATATAACGTAATATGCAGTGTATCATTGAGAATACCTTATAATATAACGTAATATGCAGTGTATCATTGAAAATACCTTATAATATATCGTAATTTGTAGTGTATCATTGAAAATGCCTTATAATATAACGAAATATGCAGTGTATCATTGAAAATACCTTATAATATATCGTAGTTTATCATTGAAAATTCCTTATAATATAACGTAATTTGCATTGTATCATTGGAAATAACTTATAATATGACGTAATATGTAGTGTATCATTGAAAATACCTTATATTATATCGTAGTTTATCATTGAAAATTCCTTATAATATAACGTAATATGCAGTGTTTCATTGCAAATAACCTTATAATATAACGTAATATGCAGTGTATCATTGAAAATTCCTTATAATATAACGTAATATGCAGTGCATCATTGAAAATACCTTTTAATATAACGTAACATACAGTGTTTCATTGCAAATAACCTTATAATATAACGTAATATGCAGTGTATCATTGAAAATACCTTATAATATATCGTAATATGTAGTTTATCATTGGAAATACCTTATAATATAACGTAATATGCAGTGTATCATTGGCAATACCATCTAATATGACGTAATATGCAGTGTATCATTGAAAATACCTTATACTATAACGTAATATACAGTATATCATTGAAAATACCTTATATTATATCGTAATATGTAGTTTATCATTGTAAATACCTTATAACATAACGTAATTTGCATTGTATCATTGGAAATAACTTATAATATGACGTAATATGTAGTGTATCATTGGAAATACCTTATATTATATCGTAGTTTATCATTGAAAATTCCTTATAATATAACGTAATATGCAGTGTTTCATTGCAAATAACCTTATAATATAACGTAATATGCAGTGTTTCATTGCAAATAACCTTATAATATAACGTAATATGCAGTGTATCATTGAAAATTCCTTATAATATATCGTAATTCGTAGTGTATAATTGTAAATACCTTATAATATAACGAAATATGCAGTGTATCATTGAAAATACCTTATAATATAACGTAATATGCAGTGTATCATTGAAAATACCTTATAATATATCGTAATATGCAGTGTATCATTGAAAATACCTTATAATATATCGTAGTTTATCATTGAAAACACCTTATAATATAACGTAATTTGCATTGTATCATTGGAAATAACTTATAATATGACGTAATATGTAGTGTATCATTGAAAATACCTTATATTATATCGTAATTTGTAGTTTAACATTGAAGATACCTTATAATATATCGTAATTTGTAGTTTATCATTGAAAATACCTTACAATATATCGTAATGTGTAGTGTATCATTGAAAATACCTTATAATATAACGTAATATGCAGTGTATCATTGAAAACACCTTATAATAAAACGTAATATGCAGTGTATCATTGAAAATGCCTTATAATATAACGAAATATGCAGTGTATCATTGAAAATACCTTATAATATATCGTAGTTTATCATTGAAAATTCCTTATAATATAACGTAATTTGCATTGTATCATTGGAAATAACTTATAATATGACGTAATATGTAGTGTATCATTGAAAATACCTTATATTATATCGTAGTTTATCATTGAAAATTCCTTATAATATAACGTAATATGCAGTGTTTCATTGCAAATAACCTTATAATATAACGTAATATGCAGTGTATCATTGAAAATTCCTTATAATATAACGTAATATGCAGTGCATCATTGAAAATACCTTTTAATATAACGTAACATACAGTGTTTCATTGCAAATAACCTTATAATATAACGTAATATGCAGTGTATCATTGAAAATACCTTATAATATATCGTAATATGTAGTTTATCATTGGAAATACCTTATAATATAACGTAATATGCAGTGTATCATTGGCAATACCATCTAATATGACGTAATATGCAGTGTATCATTGAAAATACCTTATACTATAACGTAATATACAGTATATCATTGAAAATACCTTATATTATATCGTAATATGTAGTTTATCATTGTAAATACCTTATAACATAACGTAATTTGCATTGTATCATTGGAAATAACTTATAATATGACGTAATATGTAGTGTATCATTGGAAATACCTTATATTATATCGTAGTTTATCATTGAAAATTCCTTATAATATAACGTAATATGCAGTGTTTCATTGCAAATAACCTTATAATATAACGTAATATGCAGTGTATCATTGAAAATTCCTTATAATATGACGTAATATGCAGTGTATCATTGAAAATACCTTGTAATATATCGTAGTTTATCATTGAGAATTCCTTATAATATAACGTAATATGCAGTGTATCATTGAGAATACCTTATAATATAAAGTAATATGCAGTGTATCATTGAAAATACCTTATAATATATCGTAATTTGTAGTGTATCATTGAAGATACCTTATAATATATCGTAATTCGTAGTGTATAATTGAAAATACCTTATAATATAACGAAATATGCAGTGTATCATTGAAAATACCTTATAATATATCGTAGTTTATCATTGAAAATACCTTATAATAAAACGTAATATGCAGTGTATCATTGAAAATGCCTTATAATATAACGAAATATGCAGTGTATCATTGAGAATACCTTATAATATATCGTAATTTGTAGTTTATCATTGAAAATACCTTATAATATATCGTAATTTGTAGTGTATCATTGAAAATACCTTATAATATAACGTAATATGCAGTGTATCATTGAAAACACCTTATAATAAAACGTAATATGCAGTGTATCATTGAAAATGCCTTATAATATAACGAAATATGCAGTGTATCATTGAAAATACCTTATAATATATCGTAGTTTATCATTGAAAATTCCTTATAATATAACGTAATTTGCATTGTATCATTGGAAATAACTTATAATATGACGTAATATGTAGTGTATCATTGAAAATACCTTATATTATATCGTAGTTTATCATTGAAAATTCCTTATAATATAACGTAATATGCAGTGTTTCATTGCAAATAACCTTATAATATAACGTAATATGCAGTGTATCATTGAAAATTCCTTATAATATAACGTAATATGCAGTGCATCATTGAAAATACCTTTTAATATAACGTAACATACAGTGTTTCATTGCAAATAACCTTATAATATGTAAGGAGTTGACACAGAAATACAGAAATGACACGGAATTGACACGACGTGATATTTCGTCGATCGCTCGTAGAGGACTACTTTTATTTTAACAAAATCACAACGTGTAGAACATTCATTTGACAAAACATTAACACAACGTAAATCAATAAAAATATATATAACATATAAATCAATAAAAACATATATAACAGTTAAACATACATGCACACTCACATTCAGTCACATGACATGCATACTTATATTATTCTTACAATTCGGCCGTCCTGACGACAAATCGTCCCGATTTATTGGAATATGTATAACAAATATATCGGATGGCGCAACACGAAAAATATAATACCTGCGGACTGTCGATTTACAGTTTACAACTTTTACAGCTATTTACAGTTTACAACCTTACACCATGTATCCCGAATTTCCCGCACCACCTTGATGGCCACCTTGATGGCCACCTCGGCCATCCTGATGACAAATCGTCTCGATTTATCGAAATCCTGTGTCTTAAAGATACTCGCTAATTACACTTGATGTAAAATAGAACAATTCTAAACATGAACATAACGCATATAACTGAAAATATAATGTTAATTATTTTAAAGTAGAACAATTCCGAACATAAAAATAACGTACAAAGTGGAAATTTAATGTGATGGTCGCCACGGTCGCATGTTAGCGGCTTCCCATGTCCCATGATATGGCGTTTGTGATAACTGGAAGCCCTCTACTTCTTTGATTATATATCGATCGTTTCGCAATACGCGATCGATCTCGTACGGTCCTTTGAATCGCGGAATCATTTTTAATGATACTCCTGGAGTGGAGTCGTAATTCCTGATAAGTACCTTATCTCCAACCCTATATTTATTTGGGGCCTTATGTTTTTTATCGAAAGTGCGTTTTTGCGACTCCTGATTTTTTCGAATCTGTTCACTAGCTTCTTTTCGGAGCCTGTTCAAATCTCGGGAAATAATACTAATCTTTCCACTGATTTCCAAGATATCGCGCAACCCATCTACGACCTCACCACGCTGTTGCATACCAAATAGCAACACACTCGGACTCTTGTCGGTAGACTTACAAACAGTATTATTGCACGCAAATTCAACATCTCGTAATACATTGTGCCATACCACACCACGCTCACTCATTAATTTAGCGATCATCGGCAAAATTGTGCGGTTATATCTTTCTACCTGCCCGTTCGCCTGAGGGGAAGCGGTCGCAATTACAACGTGTCTTATATTATATTCTTTTATGAACTCTTCGAATTCTCGGGATGTAAAACAACTTCCTCTGTCCGAAATGATACGCAGTGGTCGACTATAATGCTCGAAATACGACTTAAGACATTTTATAAGGTCGGTGGTATTTGTTGTTTTAGTGGGATATATCTTTATATATTTGGTAAACGCGTCGACTATAACAAATATATAATTGTAACGCGATTTGTGCGATCTCGAAACAGGAGCTAAATGATCGACATGCAACGTATCAAAGGGTGTATCCCCTTTCGGTATACAGTATAAGGTACCTTCTAACTTTCCGTAGTTCGGCGTATATGCGATACATTTCAAACAGCCGCGAATGTGTTTCTCGATTTTGGATTTCATATTTGGGAACCAATAACTATCTGTAATGTTTCGAAGTGTTTTCTCAATTCCGACGTGTCCCATCTCGTTGTGATATTTATACATAATGCTCGATTCTAAAATACTCGGTACGTAAAACAAAATTTTATCCTGATGCTTTCGATACACCAGACCGTTCCTCATTTCGTACAATTTACTTTCCGAGGTTTCTAGCTCCGTACGGATTTTCTCGATTTCTTTATCGTCGTCTTGGCATAGCGCTAAGTTTCTATCGAATGAATTGTCTTCAATCACCAAAATCTGACGACTTAAGGAGTCTACGTGGAGCATACGCGAGCCGGCCCTATGTTCTAGCACATAGTCGTAATTTTGCATTTCAAGCACCCATCGTGCTATTCGAGGATTGGTTTCTTTTTTATTTAACGTTAGACTAAGGGCTTGACAGTCTGTAAGTATTTTAAATTTTATTCCTAGTAAATACGTTCGGAAACGGCGGAGGGCAGAAACGATTGCTAGAGTCTCTAACTCGAAACTGTGATAGCGCGATTCAATCTCGGTCGTTCGTTTAGAAAAATAAAAGACTGGATGTAGCTTTTTATCGGTTTTCCTTTGTAATAGGATAGCACCGAACCCCGACGCGCTCGCATCACAATGCAACTCGGTCTCGTCTCGAGGAGAATAAATACTTAATATCGGCGCGCTTAATAATCGAGTCTTAAGCGTCTCAAACGCTTGTGTTTCTTTCTCGCCTAATTGAAACTTCGTATCTTTCCTCGTCAAATCGTACAAGGGCTTCGCAAGGATGGAAAAGCCTTCAACGAATTTCCGAAAATATGAACACAGACCCAAAAATCCTTGTACCTCTCGAATGTTTCGTGGTAGAGGGAATTTTTTTACTGCCTCGAGGCCTTGTTCCGTTGGCCTGATTCCCTCACTTGTTACCGTGTAACCCAAATAATCTAGTTTGGTTTGAAGAAATCTGCATTTATCTAAGCGTAAATTCAAAAGATTTGCTGTGAGTAATTTAAATACTTTCCCTAAGATTTCAAAATGCTTTTCTATAGTCTCTGTCGCGATCAGGAAATCGTCGAGATAAACAGATATTTCTCCTTCGTTGATTAGGTCTTTAAAGATCTCAGTGACGTAGCGTTGAAATTTAAGAGGTGCGCCTTTTAACCCGAATGGCATCCTGGTGTATTCGTATTGTCCGAAAGGCGTTACGAAAGATGTAAATTTAACTGAGGTTTCGTCCATCTTAATATGGAAAAATCCATCTTTTAAATCGAGCGTCGTGAAATACTTTTTCCCCTCGAGTAAATCTAATTGGTCTTCGATCAATGGCAATGGAAAATTATCGCGGAGCGTGATTTTATTCAATGTGCGGAAGTCTACGCACATTCTAATTTCTCCGTTCTTCTTCTTCGTTAGAACGATAGGAGACGCGTACTCGGACATGCTCTCCCTAATTATCCCTCTTTCTAATAGTCCGTCGAGGATACAACGCAATTTATTTTTCTCATCATATGATAATCTACGAGGTGAAAATGAAAAAGGTTTGTCACTCGTAATTGTTAATTTCATCGTGTTTTCTACGTTTGGTTTTGCTGGTCTCTGTACGTTAATGTACGTTTTATTAAACAATTCCCGAAGTCGTGTCTTTATTTCGGTCGAAAGGTTTTCGTCGAAACGCATGTCGTCGGCACTAATACCCGTGTTATCCTGATCTACCTCAATGTTCATAATGTCAGTTATATCGTTGTGTTCCACCGTTTCTTCTCTACTCAACGATAATTTGGCAATTTTCATGAAATCGCGTCCTAAAATTAATGGGTTTTTCATTGTTTCATCCGGTACAATTCTTAACGTAACATAATATTTTTCTGCATCATAAATAATTGTGGCTTGGGTCTTTCCTAATACATTTAAGTCGCTACCGTTAATTCCATGAAATCTATCTGAATCACGATCAGTTGTAAAACACGCTCTCGGAATGCAACTCTCTTTAATAAAACAAATCGGGCTCCCCGAATCAATAAGTGCGTTTAGTTTTGTACTGACACTACCGATTTTGCTACTTATCTGTACTTCTACCGCTCGCCGAAAGTCATCGTCTTCTTTTCGTCTGTGTGCGATACAATTGACGTCGACGTCGCCCTTCGTTGTCTGTTTGTTGCATTGACTCGCTCGATGACCCATCTGTCCGCATGTGAAACAGGATCCCCTCTCTCTTGCTGGCCTCATACAATTAGCTGAGAAGTGACCTGGCTCGTTACAGTTGAAACATCTTCGCTCGGTGTTCGTTGATTCTCGTCCCCATCTTCGCTCGGTGTTCGTTGATTCTCGTCCCTCCGTCGGGGGTGATCTTCGCGATCCGACTGCCAAAGGGTCTGTTAAAGGTATACTGGATCTATCGGACGGTGTGATTTTTCTCGAGAGCGAAATTCCCTCGGATAGTCGCGGTCGTCCAGGTGGTAATTTAACGTTCGTGAAAGCCGTCAGTATTTCGTCCACGGACTCGTAACATTGCACCTTAGCTTGTATTTGCAACTCCCTATTTGGTATACCGTCGACGATGTAGCTAAGTAATTCTGTTCCCGAAACTGGTACTCGGTTTGCAAGGATTGTCTTGTCGTGTACGTAATCGGCAAAAGATTCTTCCACTACCCACTTCCTGGCTTCGAGCTCGCGTCTCAAACATAAAAGATCGAGTTGTTGCCCGTACAATCTCTTCAACTCCTTCAAAAGCTCATCGGTGCCTAATTCTACGCAGTCGATTCTCGAGTGATACCATTTCAATGCACGACCCGTCAACCTGCTACAGACTAGAGCTTTCGCTTGGTGGTTGTCCAACTCGTACGTCGACAGGAGTCCTCTCACCTGTTTCTCCCAACGGTCGAAGTCCTTGCTGTTTCCACCAAACTCACCCACTATGTCTTTCAACTCTTGCCATTTTTTCACTCTCGTCCGTCCCGTGCTTGTTTCCGAGTTTGGCGTCGTCCGTAATAACGCCAATTCTCTCCTAAGCAATTCGTTCTCTCGTGCAACAATATCTCGTTCTCTCCTCATAACATCTAATTCGCGTACAGTAATCTCATCTACCAGCTCGCTCGTCCCGGGAACCGATTCCGTGCAGCCGTTATCCGTCATAGCTAATTCTTCCAGTGTGGCACCAGCACCCAACAAACGTTTTATCAGTTCGGCCTTCGTACCGGTGGATTGCAAATTCTTGGCTTTCAGCTTCTCTTTTAGTTCCGGTACCGTAAGAGAACAACTCATTTTAAAACGATACGGTATGAAATTTTACACAAACGTCGCGTAACTTCGCGTAACTTCGCATAAAACCGTTTGAAATTGAAATTACTAAATAGCTGTCTTTATCCCACTTCTGAAAATTGTAAGGAGTTGACACAGAAATACAGAAATGACACGGAATTGACACGACGTGATATTTCGTCGATCGCTCGTAGAGGACTACTTTTATTTTAACAAAATCACAACGTGTAGAACATTCATTTGACAAAACATTAACACAACGTAAATCAATAAAAATATATATAACATATAAATCAATAAAAACATATATAACAGTTAAACATACATGCACACTCACATTCAGTCACATGACATGCATACTTATATTATTCTTACAAATATAACGTAATATGCAGTGTATCATTGAAAATACCTTATAATATATCGTAATATGTAGTTTATCATTGGAAATACCTTATAATATAACGTAATATGCAGTGTATCATTGGCAATACCATCTAATATGACGTAATATGCAGTGTATCATTGAAAATACCTTATACTACAACGTAATATACAGTATATCATTGAAAATACCTTATAATATATCGTAATATGTAGTTTATCATTGTAAATACCTTATAACATAACGTAATTTGCATTGTATCATTGGAAATAACTTATAATATGACGTAATATGTAGTGTATCATTGGAAATACCTTATATTATATCGTAGTTTATCATTGAAAATTCCTTATAATATAACGTAATATGCAGTGTTTCATTGCTAATAACCTTATAATATAACGTAATATGCAGTGTATCATTGAAAATTCCTTATAATATGACGTAATATGCATTGTATCATTGGAAATAACTTATAATATGACGTAATATGTAGTGTATCATTGAAAATACCTTATATTATATCGTAGTTTATCATTGAAAATTCCTTATAATATAACGTAATATGCAGTGTTTCATTGCAAATAACCTTATAATATAACGTAATATGCAGTGTATCATTGAAAATTCCTTATAATATAACGTAATATGCAGTGCATCATTGAAAATACCTTTTAATATAACGTAACATACAGTGTTTCATTGCAAATAACCTTATAATATAACGTAATATGCAGTGTATCATTGAAAATACCTTATAATATATCGTAATATGTAGTTTATCATTGGAAATACCTTATAATATAACGTAATATGCAGTGTATCATTGGCAATACCATCTAATATGACGTAATATGCAGTGTATCATTGAAAATACCTTATACTACAACGTAATATACAGTATATCATTGAAAATACCTTATAATATATCGTAATATGTAGTTTATCATTGTAAATACCTTATAACATAACGTAATTTGCATTGTATCATTGGAAATAACTTATAATATGACGTAATATGTAGTGTATCATTGGAAATACCTTATATTATATCGTAATTTGTAGTTTATCATTGAAGATACCTTATAATATATCGTAATTTGTAGTTTATCATTGAAAATACCTTATAATATATCGTAATTTGTAGTGTATCATTGAAAATACCTTATAATATAACGTAATATGCAGTGTATCATTGAAAACACCTTATAATAAAACGTAATATGCAGTGTATCATTGAAAATGCCTTATAATATAACGAAATATGCAGTGTATCATTGAAAATACCTTATAATATATCGTAGTTTATCATTGAAAATACCTTATAATATAACGTAATTTGCATTGTATCATTGGAAATAACTTATAATATGACGTAATATGTAGTGTATCATTGAAAATACCTTATATTATATCGTAGTTTATCATTGAAAATTCCTTATAATATAACGTAATATGCAGTGTTTCATTGCAAATAACCTTATAATATAACGTAATATGCAGTGTATCATTGAAAATTCCTTATAATATAACGTAATATACAGTGCATCATTGAAAATACCTTTTAATATAACGTAACATACAGTGTTTCATTGCAAATAACCTTATAATATAACGTAATATGCAGTGTATCATTGAAAATACCTTATAACATATCCTAATATGCAGTGTATCAATGAAAATACCATGTAATGTAACGTAATATGCAGTGTATCATTGAAAATACCTTATTACATATCGTAATATGCAGTGTATCATTGAAAATACCATATAATATAACGTAATATGCAGTGTATCATTGAAAATACCTTATAACATATCCTAATATGCAGTGTATCATAGAAAATACCTTATAATATAACGTAATATGCAGTGTATCATTGAAAATACCTTATATCATATCGTAATATGCAGTGTATCATTGAAAATACCTTATAATATAACGTAATATGCAGTGTATCATTGAAAATACCTTCTAATATATCGTAGTTTATCACTGAAAATACCTTATAATATAACGTAATATGCAGTGTGTCATTGAAAATACCATATAATATAACGTAATATGCAATGTATCATTGAAAATACCTTCTAATATAACGTAATATGCAGTATATCAATGAAAATACCTTATAATATAGCGTAATATCCAGTGTATCATTGAAAATACCTTATAATATAACGTAATATGCAGTGTATCATTGAAAATACCTTGTAATATAACGTAATATGCAGTGTATCATTGAAAATACCTTATAATATAACGTAATATGCAGTGTATCATTGAAAATACCTTATAATATAACGTAATATGCAGTGTATCATAGAAAATACCATGTAATATAACGTAATATACAGTGTATCATTGAAAATACCTTATAATATAACGTAATATACAGTGTATCAGTGAAAATACCTTCTAATATATCGTAGTTTATCATTGAAAATACCTTATAATATAACGTAATATGCAGTGTATCATTGAAAATACCTTATAATATAACGTAATATGCAGTGTATCATTGAAAATACCTTATAATATAACGTAATAAGCAGTATATCATAGAAAATACCATGTAATATAACGTAATATACAGTGTATCATTGAAAATACCTTATAATATAACGTAATATGCAGTGTATCATTGAAAATACCTTCTAATATATCGTTGTTTATCATTGAAAATACCTTATAATATAACGTAATATGCAGTGTGTCATAGAAAATACCATATAATATAACGTAATATGCAATGTATCATTGAAAATACCTTCTAATATAACGTAATATGCAGTATATCAATGAAAATACCTTATAATATAGCGTAATATCCAGTGTATCATTGAAAATACCTTATAATATAACGTAATATGCAGTGTATCATTGAAAATACCTTGTAATATAACGCAATATGCAGTGTATCATTGAAAATACCTTATAATATAACGTAATATGCAGTGTATCATTGAAAATACCTTATAATATAACGTAATATGCAGTGTATCATAGAAAATACCATGTAATATAACGTAATATACAGTGTATCATTGAAAATACCTTATAATATAACGTAATATGCAGTGTATCATTGAAAATACCTTCTAATATATCGTAATATGCAGTATATCAATGAAAATACCTTATAATATAGCGTAATATGCAGTGTATCATTGAAAATACCTTATAATATAACGTAATATGCAGTGTATCATTGAAAATACCTTATAATATAACGTAATATGCAGTATATCATAGAAAATACCATGTAATATAACGTAATATACAGTGTATCATTGAAAATACCTTATAATATAACGTAATATGCAGTGTATCATTGAAAATACCTTATAATATAACGTAATATGCAGTGTATCATTGAAAATACCATGTAATATAACGTAATATACAGTGTATCATTGAAAATACCTTATAATATAACGTAATATGCAGTGTATCATTGAAAATACCTTCTAATATATCGTAGTTTATCATTGAAAATACCTTATAATATAACGTAATATGCAGTGTATCATTGAAAATACCTTATAATATAACGTAATATGCAGTGTATCATTGAAAATACCTTATAATATAACGTAATATGCAGTGTATCATTGAAAATACCTTATAATATAACGTAATATGCAGTGTATCATAGAAAATACCATGTAATATAACGTAATATACAGTGTATCATTGAAAATACCTTATAATATAACGTAATATGCAGTGTATCATTGAAAATACCTTCTAATATATCGTAGTTTATCATTGAAAATACCTTATAATATAACGTAATATGCCGTGTATCATTGAAAATACCTTATAATATAACGTAATATGCAGTGTATCATTGAAAATACCTTATAATATAACGTAATATGCAGTGTATCATAGAAAATACCATGTAATATAACGTAATATACAGTGTATCATTGAATATACCTTATAATATAACGTAATATGCAGTGTATCATTGAAAATACCTTCTAATATATCGTAGTTTATCATTGAAAATACCTTATAATATAACGTAATATGCAGTGTATCATTGAAAATACCTTATAATATAACGTAATATGCAGTGTATCATTGAAAATACCTTATAATATAACGTAATATGCAGTGTATCATTGACAATACCTTATAATATAACGTAATATGCAGTGTATCATAGAAAATACCATGTAATATAACGTAATATACAGTGTATCATTGAAAATACCTTATAATATAACGTAATATGCAGTGTATCAATGAAAATACCTTATAATATAACGTAATATGCAGTGTATCATAGAAAATACTATGTAATATAACGTAATATACAGTGTATCATTGAAAATACCTTATAATATAACGTAATATGCAGTGTATCATTGAAAATACCTTCTAATATATCGTAGTTTATCATTGAAAATACCTTATAATATAACATAATATGCAGTGTATCATTGAAAATACCTTATAATATAACGTAATATGCAGTGTATCATTGAAAATACCTTGTAATATAACGTAATATGCAGTGTATCATTGAAAATACCTTATAATATAACGTAATATGCAGTGTATCATTGAAAATACCATGTAATATAACGTAATATACAGTGTATCATTGAAAATACCTTATAATATAACGTAATATGCAGTGTATCATTGAAAATACCTTATAATATAACGTAATATGCAGTGTATCATTGAAAATACCTTATAATATAACGTAATATGCAGTATATCATAGAAAATACCATGTAATATACAGTGTATCATTGAAAATACCTTATAATATAACGTAATATGCAGTGTATCATTGACAATACCTTATAATATAACGTAATATGCAGTGTATCATAGAAAATACCATGTAATATAACGTAATATACAGTGTATCATTGAAAATACCTTAAAATATAACGTAATATGCAGTGTATCAATGAAAATACCTTATAATATAACGTAATATGCAGTGTATCATAGAAAATACTATGTAATATAACGTAATATACAGTGTATCATTGAAAATACCTTATTACATATCGTAATATGCAGTGTATCATTGAAAATACCATATAATATAACGTAATATGCAGTGTATCATTGAAAATGCCTTATAATATAACGAAATATGCAGTGTATCATTGAAAATACCTTATAATATATCGTAGTTTATCATTGAAAATACCTTATAATATAACGTAATTTGCATTGTATCATTGGAAATAACTTATAATATGACGTAATATGTAGTGTATCATTGAAAATACCTTATATTATATCGTAGTTTATCATTGAAAATTCCTTATAATATAACGTAATATGCAGTGTTTCATTGCAAATAACCTTATAATATAACGTAATATGCAGTGTATCATTGAAAATTCCTTATAATATAACGTAATATACAGTGCATCATTGAAAATACCTTTTAATATAACGTAACATACAGTGTTTCATTGCAAATAACCTTATAATATAACGTAATATGCAGTGTATCATTGAAAATACCTTATAACATATCCTAATATGCAGTGTATCAATGAAAATACCATGTAATGTAACGTAATATGCAGTGTATCATTGAAAATACCTTATTACATATCGTAATATGCAGTGTATCATTGAAAATACCATATAATATAACGTAATATGCAGTGTATCATTGAAAATACCTTATAACATATCCTAATATGCAGTGTATCATAGAAAATACCTTATAATATAACGTAATATGCAGTGTATCATTGAAAATACCTTATATCATATCGTAATATGCAGTGTATCATTGAAAATACCTTATAATATAACGTAATATGCAGTGTATCATTGAAAATACCTTCTAATATATCGTAGTTTATCACTGAAAATACCTTATAATATAACGTAATATGCAGTGTGTCATTGAAAATACCATATAATATAACGTAATATGCAATGTATCATTGAAAATACCTTCTAATATAACGTAATATGCAGTATATCAATGAAAATACCTTATAATATAGCGTAATATCCAGTGTATCATTGAAAATACCTTATAATATAACGTAATATGCAGTGTATCATTGAAAATACCTTGTAATATAACGTAATATGCAGTGTATCATTGAAAATACCTTATAATATAACGTAATATGCAGTGTATCATTGAAAATACCTTATAATATAACGTAATATGCAGTGTATCATAGAAAATACCATGTAATATAACGTAATATACAGTGTATCATTGAAAATACCTTATAATATAACGTAATATACAGTGTATCAGTGAAAATACCTTCTAATATATCGTAGTTTATCATTGAAAATACCTTATAATATAACGTAATATGCAGTGTATCATTGAAAATACCTTCTAATATATCGTAGTTTATCATTGAAAATACCTTATAATATAACGTAATATGCAGTGTATCATTGAAAATACCTTATAATATAACGTAATATGCAGTGTATCATTGAAAATACCTTATAATATAACGTAATATGCAGTGTATCATTGAAAATACCTTATAATATAACGTAATATGCAGTGTATCATAGAAAATACCATGTAATATAACGTAATATACAGTGTATCATTGAATATACCTTATAATATAACGTAATATGCAGTGTATCATTGAAAATACCTTCTAATATATCGTAGTTTATCATTGAAAATACCTTATAATATAACGTAATATGCCGTGTATCATTGAAAATACCTTATAATATAACGTAATATGCAGTGTATCATTGAAAATACCTTATAATATAACGTAATATGCAGTGTATCATAGAAAATACCATGTAATATAACGTAATATACAGTGTATCATTGAATATACCTTATAATATAACGTAATATGCAGTGTATCATTGAAAATACCTTCTAATATATCGTAGTTTATCATTGAAAATACCTTATAATATAACGTAATATGCAGTGTATCATTGAAAATACCTTATAATATAACGTAATATGCAGTGTATCATTGAAAATACCTTATAATATAACGTAATATGCAGTGTATCATTGACAATACCTTATAATATAACGTAATATGCAGTGTATCATAGAAAATACCATGTAATATAACGTAATATACAGTGTATCATTGAAAATACCTTATAATATAACGTAATATGCAGTGTATCAATGAAAATACCTTATAATATAACGTAATATGCAGTGTATCATTGAAAATACCTTCTAATATATCGCAGTTTATCATTGAAAATACCTTATAATATAACGTAATATGCAGTGTATCATTGAAAATACCTTATAATATATCGTAATATACAGTGTATCATTGAAAATACCTTATAACATATCGTAATATGCAGTGTATCATTGAAAATACCTTATAATATAACGTAATATGCAGTGTATCATTGAAAATACCTTGTAATATAACGTAATATGCAGTGTATCATTGAAAATACCTTATTACATATCGTAATATGCAGTGTATCATTGAAAATACCATATAATATAACGTAATATGCAGTGTATCATTGAAAATACCTTATAACATATCCTAATATGCAGTGTATCATAGAAAATACCTTATAATATAACGTAATATGCAGTGTATCATTGAAAATACCTTATATCATATCGTAATATGCAGTGTATCATTGAAAATACCTTATAATATAACGTAATATGCAGTGTATCATTGAAAATACCTTATAATATAACGTAATATGCAGTGTATCATTGAAAATACCTTATAATATAACGTAACATGCAGTGTATCATTGAAAATACCTTATAATATAACGTAATATGTAGTGTATCATTGAAAATACCTTATAATATAGCGTAATATGCAGTGTATCATTGAAAATACCTTATAATATAGCGTAATATGCAGTGTATCATTGAAAATACCTTCTAATATATCGTAGTTTATCATTGAAAATACCTTATAATATAACGTAATATGCAGTGTGTCATTGAAAATACCATATAATATAACGTAATATGCAATGTATCATTGAAAATACCTTCTAATATAACGTAATATGCAGTATATCAATGAAAATACCTTATAATATAGCGTAATATCCAGTGTATCATTGAAAATACCTTCTAATATAACGTAATATGCAGTATATCAATGAAAATACCTTATAATATAGCGTAATATCCAGTGTATCATTGAAAATACCTTATAATATAACGTAATATGCAGTGTATCATTGAAAATACCTTGTAATATAACGCAATATGCAGTGTATCATTGAAAATACCTTATAATATAACGTAATATGCAGTGTATCATTGAAAATACCTTATAATATAACGTAATATGCAGTGTATCATAGAAAATACCATGTAATATAACGTAATATACAGTGTATCATTGAAAATACCTTATAATATAACGTAATATGCAGTGTATCATTGAAAATACCTTCTAATATATCGTAATATGCAGTATATCAATGAAAATACCTTATAATATAGCGTAATATCCAGTGTATCATTGAAAATACCTTATAATATAACGTAATATGCAGTGTATCATTGAAAATACCTTATAATATAACGTAATATGCAGTGTATCATTGAAAATACCTTATAATATAACGTAATATGCAGTGTATCATTGAAAATACCTTATAATATAACGTAATATGCAGTATATCATAGAAAATACCATGTAATATAACGTAATATACAGTGTATCATTGAAAATACCTTATAATATAACGTAATATGCAGTGTATCATTGAAAATACCTTATAATATAACGTAATATGCAGTGTATCATTGAAAATACCATGTAATATAACGTAATATACAGTGTATCATTGAAAATACCTTATAATATAACGTAATATGCAGTGTATCATTGAAAATACCTTCTAATATATCGTAGTTTATCATTGAAAATACCTTATAATATAACGTAATATGCAGTGTATCATTGAAAATACCTTATAATATAACGTAATATGCAGTGTATCATTGAAAATACCTTATAATATAACGTAATATGCAGTGTATCATTGAAAATACCTTATAATATAACGTAATATGCAGTGTATCATAGAAAATACCATGTAATATAACGTAATATACAGTGTATCATTGAATATACCTTATAATATAACGTAATATGCAGTGTATCATTGAAAATACCTTCTAATATATCGTAGTTTATCATTGAAAATACCTTATAATATAACGTAATATGCAGTGTATCATTGAAAATACCTTATAATATAACGTAATATGCAGTGTATCATTGAAAATACCTTGTAATATAACGTAATATGCAGTGTATCATTGAAAATACCTTATAATATAACGTAATATGCAGTGTATCATTGAAAATACCATGTAATATAACGTAATATACAGTGTATCATTGAAAATACCTTAAAATATAACGTAATATGCAGTGTATCATTGAAAATACCTTATAATATAACGTAATATGCAGTGTATCATTGAAAATACCTTATAATATAACGTAATATGCAGTATATCATAGAAAATACCATGTAATATACAGTGTATCATTGAAAATACCTTATAATATAACGTAATATGCAGTGTATCATTGACAATACCTTATAATATAACGTAATATGCAGTGTATCATAGAAAATACCATGTAATATAACGTAATATACAGTGTATCATTGAAAATACCTTATAATATAACGTAATATGCAGTGTATCAATGAAAATACCTTATAATATAACGTAATATGCAGTGTATCATAGAAAATACCATGTAATATAACGTAATATACAGTGTATCATTGAAAATACCTTATTACATATCGTAATATGCAGTGTATCATTGAAAATACCATATAATATAACGTAATATGCAGTGTATCATTGAAAATACCTTATAACATATCCTAATATGCAGTGTATCATAGAAAATACCTTATAATATAACGTAATATGCAGTGTATCATTGAAAATACCTTATATCATATCGTAATATGCAGTGTATCATTGAAAATACCTTATAATATAACGTAATATGCAGTGTATCATTGAAAATACCTTATAATATAACGTAATATGCAGTGTATCATTGAAAATACCTTATAATATAACGTAACATGCAGTGTATCATTGAAAATACCTTATAATATAACGTAATATGTAGTGTATCATTGAAAATACCTTATAATATAGCGTAATATGCAGTGTATCATTGAAAATACCTTATAATATAGCGTAATATGCAGTGTATCATTGAAAATACCTTCTAATATATCGTAGTTTATCATTGAAAATACCTTATAATATAACGTAATATGCAGTGTGTCATTGAAAATACCATATAATATAACGTAATATGCAGTGTATCATTGAAAATACCTTCTAATATAACGTAATATGCAGTGTATCATTGAAAATACCTTATAATATAGCGTAATATCCAGTGTATCATTGAAAATACCTTCTAATATAACGTAATATGCAGTATATCAATGAAAATACCTTATAATATAGCGTAATATCCAGTGTATCACTGAAAATACCTTATAATATAACGTAATATGCAGTGTATCATTGAAAATACCTTGTAATATAACGCAATATGCAGTGTATCATTGAAAATACCTTATAATATAACGTAATATGCAGTGTATCATTGAAAATACCTTATAATATAACGTAATATGCAGTGTATCATTGAAAATACCTTCTAATATATCGTAGTTTATCATTGAAAATACCTTATAATATAACGTAATATGCAGTGTATCATTGAAAATACCTTATAATATAACGTAATATGCAGTGTATCATTGAAAATACCTTATAATATAACGTAATATGCAGTATATCATAGAAAATACCATGTAATATAACGAAATATACAGTGTATCATTGAAAATACCTTATAATATAACGTAATATGCAGTGTATTATTGAAAATACCTTATAATATATCGTAATATACAGTGTATCATTGAAAATACCTTATAACATATCGTAATATGCAGTGTATCATTGAAAATACCTTATAATATAACGTAATATGCAGTGTATCATTGAAAATACCTTATAATATAACGTAATATGCAGTGTATCATTGAAAATACCTTATAATATAACGTAATATGCAGTGTATCATTGAAAATACCATGTAATATAACGTAATATACAGTGTATCATTGAAAATACCTTATAATATAACGTAATATGCAGTGTATCATTGAAAATACCTTATAATATAACGTAATATGCAGTGTATCATTGAAAATACCTTATAATATAACGTAATATGCAGTATATCATAGAAAATACCATGTAATATACAGTGTATCATTGAAAATACCTTATAATATAACGTAATATGCAGTGTATCATTGAAAATACCTTATAATATAACGTAATATGCAGTGTATCATAGAAAATACCATGTAATATAACGTAATATACAGTGTATCATTGAAAATACCTTATAATATAACGTAATATGCAGTGTATCAATGAAAATACCTTATAATATAACGTAATATGCAGTGTATCATAGAAAATACTATGTAATATAACGTAATATACAGTGTATCATTGAAAATACCTTATAATATAACGTAATATGCAGTGTATCATTGAAAATACCTTCTAATATATCGTAGTTTATTATTGAAAATACCTTATAATATAACATAATATGCAGTGTATCATTGAAAATACCTTGTAATATATCGTAGTTTATCATTGAAAATACCTTATAATATAACGTAATATGCAGTGTATCATTGAAAATACCTTACAATATATCGTAATATACAGTGTATCATTGAAAATACCTTATAACATATCGTAATATGCAGTGTATCATTGAAAATACCTTATAATATAACGTAATATGCAGTGTATCATTGAAAATACCTTGTAATATAACGTAATATGCAGTGTATCATTGAAAATACCTTATAATATAACGTAATATGCAGTGTATCATTGAAAATACCATGTAATATAACGTAATATACAGTGTATCATTGAAAATACCTTATAATATAACGTAATATGCAGTGTATCATTGAAAATACCTTCTAATATATCGTAGTTTATCATTGAAAATACCTTATAATATAACGTAATATGCAGTGTATCATTGAAAATACCTTATAATATAACGTAATATGCAGTATATCATAGAAAATACCATGTAATATAACGTAGTATACAGTGTATCATTGAAAATACCTTATAATATAACGTAATATGCAGTGTATCATTGAAAATACCTTCTAATATATCGTTGTTTATCATTGAAAATACCTTATAATATAACGTAATATGCAGTGTATCATTGAAAATACCTTATAATATAACGTAATATGCAGTGTATCATAGAAAATACCATGTAATATAACGTAATATACAGTGTATCATTGAAAATACCTTATAATATAACGTAATATGCAGTGTATCATTGAAAATACCTTCTAATATATCGTAGTTTATCATTGAAAATACCTTATAATATAACGTAATATGCAGTGTATCATTGAAAATACCTTATAATATAACGTAATATGCAATGTATCATTGAAAATACCTTATAATATAACGTAATATGCAGTATATCATAGAAAATACCATGTAATATAACGTAATATACAGTGTATCATTGAAAATACCTTATAATATAATGTAATATGCAGTGTATCATTGAAAATACCTTCTAATATATCGTTGTTTATCATTGAAAATACCTTATAATATAACGTAATATGCAGTGTATCATTGAAAATACCTTCTAATATATCGTAGTTTATCATTGAAAATAGCTTATAATATAACGTAATATGCAGTGTATCATTGAAAATACCTTATAACATATCCTAATATGCAGTGTATCATAGAAAATACCTTATAATATAACGTAATATGCAGTGTATCATTGAAAATACCTTATAATATAAAGTAACATGCAGTGTATCATTGAAAATACCTTATAATATAACGTAATATGTAGTGTATCATTGAAAATACCTTATAATATAGGGTAATATGCAGTGTATCATTGAAAATACCTTATAATATAGCGTAATATGCAGTGTATCATTGAAAATATATTATAATATAACGTAATATGCAGTGTATCATTGACAATTCCTTATAATATAACGTAATATGCAGTGTATCATAGAAAATACCATGTAATATAACGTAATATACAGTGTATCATTGAAAATACCTTATAATATAACGTAATATGCAGTGTATCAATGAAAATACCTTATAATATAACGTAATATGCAGTGTATCATAGAAAATACTATGTAATATAACGTAATATACAGTGTATCATTGAAAATACCTTATAATATAACGTAATATGCAGTGTATCATTGAAAATACCTTCTAATATATCGTAGTTTATCATTGAAAATACCTTATAATATAACATAATATGCAGTGTATCATTGAAAATACCTTCTAATATATCGTAGTTTATCATTGAAAATACCTTATAATATAACGTAATATGCAGTGTATCATTGAAAATACCTTATAATATATCGTAATATACAGTGTATCATTGAAAATACCTTATAACATATCGTAATATGCAGTGTATCATTGAAAATACCTTATAATATAACGTAATATGCAGTGTATCATTGAAAATACCTTATAATATAACGTAATATGCAGTGTATCATTGAAAATACCTTATAATATAACGTAATATGCAGTGTATCATTGAAAATACCATGTAATATAACGTAATATACAGTGTATCATTGAAAATACCTTATAATATAACGTAATATGCAGTGTATCATTGAAAATACCTTATAATATAACGTAATATGCAGTGTATCATTGAAAATACCTTATAATATAACGTAATATGCAGTATATCATAGAAAATACCATGTAATATAACGTAGTATACAGTGTATCATTGAAAATACCTTATAATATAACGTAATATGCAGTGTATCATTGAAAATACCTTCTAATATATCGTTGTTTATCATTGAAAATACCTTATAATATAACGTAATATGCAGTGTATCATTGAAAATACCTTATAATATAACGTAATATGCAGTGTATCATTGAAAATACCTTCTAATATATCGTAGTTTATCATTGAAAATACCTTATAATATAACGTAATATGCAGTGTATCATTGAAAATACCTTATAACATATCCTAATATGCAGTGTATCATAGAAAATACCTTATAATATAACGTAATATGCAGTGTATCATTGAAAATACCTTATAATATAACGTAACATGCAGTGTATCATTGAAAATACCTTATAATATAACGTAATATGCAGTGTATCATTGAAAATACCTTATAGTATAGGGTAATATGCAGTGTATCATTGACAATACCTTATAATATAACGTAATATGCAGTGTATCATAGAAAATACCATGTAATATAACGTAATATACAGTGTATCATTGAAAATACCTTATAATATAACGTAATATGCAGTGTATCATTGAAAATACCTTCTAATATATCGTAGTTTATCATTGAAAATACCTTATAATATAACGTAATATGCAGTGTATCATTGAAAATACCTTATAACATATCATAATATGCAGTGTATCATAGAAAATACCTTATAATATAACGTAATATGCAGTGTATCATTGAAAATACCTTATAATATAACGTAATATGCAGTGTATCATAGAAAATACCATGTAATATAACGTAATATACAGTTTATCATTGAATATACCTTATAATATAACGTAATATGCAGTGTATCATTGAAAATACCTTCTAATATATCGTAGTTTATCATTGAAAATACCTTATAATATAACGTAATATGCAGTGTATCATTGAAAATACCTTATAATATAACGTAATATGCAGTGTATCATTGAAAATACCTTGTAATATAACGTAATATGCAGTGTATCATTGAAAATACCTTATAATATAACGTAATATGCAGTGTATCATTGAAAATACCATGTAATATAACGTAATATACAGTGTATCATTGAAAATACCTTATAATATAACGTAATATGCAGTGTATCATTGAAAATACCTTATAATATAACGTAATATGCAGTGTATCATTGAAAATACCTTATAATATAACGTAATATGCAGTATATCATAGAAAATACCATGTAATATACAGTGTATCATTGAAAATACCTTATAATATAACGTAATATGCAGTGTATCATTGACAATACCTTATAATATAACGTAATATGCAGTGTATCATAGAAAATACCATGTAATATAACGTAATATACAGTGTATCATTGAAAATACCTTATAATATAACGTAATATGCAGTGTATCAATGAAAATACCTTATAATATAACGTAATATGCAGTGTATCATAGAAAATACTATGTAATATAACGTAATATACAGTGTATCATTGAAAATACCTTATTACATATCGTAATATGCAGTGTATCATTGAAAATACCATATAATATAACGTAATATGCAGTGTATCATTGAAAATACCTTATAACATATCCTAATATGCAGTGTATCATAGAAAATACCTTATAATATAACGTAATATGCAGTGTATCATTGAAAATACCTTATATCATATCGTAATATGCAGTGTATCATTGAAAATACCTTATAATATAACGTAATATGCAGTGTATCATTGAAAATACCTTATAATATAACGTAATATGCAGTGTATCATTGAAAATACCTTATAATATAACGTAACATGCAGTGTATCATTGAAAATACCTTATAATATAACGTAATATGTAGTGTATCATTGAAAATACCTTATAATATAGCGTAATATGCAGTGTATCATTGAAAATACCTTATAATATAGCGTAATATGCAGTGTATCATTGAAAATACCTTCTAATATATCGTAGTTTATCATTGAAAATACCTTATAATATAACGTAATATGCAGTGTGTCATTGAAAATACCATATAATATAACGTAATATGCAATGTATCATTGAAAATACCTTCTAATATAACGTAATATGCAGTATATCAATGAAAATACCTTATAATATAGCGTAATATCCAGTGTATCATTGAAAATACCTTCTAATATAACGTAATATGCAGTATATCAATGAAAATACCTTATAATATAGCGTAATATCCAGTGTATCATTGAAAATACCTTATAATATAACGTAATATGCAGTATATCATTGAAAATACCTTGTAATATAACGCAATATGCAGTGTATCATTGAAAATACCTTATAATATAACGTAATATGCAGTGTATCATTGAAAATACCTTATAATATAACGTAATATGCAGTGTATCATTGAAAATACCTTCTAATATATCGTAGTTTATCATTGAAAATACCTTATAATATAACGTAATATGCAGTGTATCATTGAAAATACCTTATAATATAACGTAATATGCAGTGTATCATTGAAAATACCTTATAATATAACGTAATATGCAGTATATCATAGAAAATACCATGTAATATAACGAAATATACAGTGTATCATTGAAAATACCTTATAATATAACGTAATATGCAGTGTATTATTGAAAATACCTTATAATATATCGTAATATACAGTGTATCATTGAAAATACCTTATAACATATCGTAATATGCAGTGTATCATTGAAAATACCTTATAATATAACGTAATATGCAGTGTATCATTGAAAATACCTTGTAATATAACGTAATATGCAGTGTATCATTGAAAATACCTTATAATATAACGTAATATGCAGTGTATCATTGAAAATACCATGTAATATAACGTAATATACAGTGTATCATTGAAAATACCTTATAATATAACGTAATATGCAGTGTATCATTGAAAATACCTTATAATATAACGTAATATGCAGTGTATCATTGAAAATACCTTATAATATAACGTAATATGCAGTATATCATAGAAAATACCATGTAATATACAGTGTATCATTGAAAATACCTTATAATATAACGTAATATGCAGTGTATCATTGACAATACCTTATAATATAACGTAATATGCAGTGTATCATAGAAAATACCATGTAATATAACGTAATATACAGTGTATCATTGAAAATACCTTATAATATAACGTAATATGCAGTGTATCAATGAAAATACCTTATAATATAACGTAATATGCAGTGTATCATAGAAAATACTATGTAATATAACGTAATATACAGTGTATCATTGAAAATACCTTATAATATAACGTAATATGCAGTGTATCATTGAAAATACCGTCTAATATATCGTAGTTTATTATTGAAAATACCTTATAATATAACATAATATGCAGTGTATCATTGAAAATACCTTGTAATATATCGTAGTTTATCATTGAAAATACCTTATAATATAACGTAATATGCAGTGTATCATTGAAAATACCTTACAATATATCGTAATATACAGTGTATCATTGAAAATACCTTATAACATATCGTAATATGCAGTGTATCATTGAAAATACCTTATAATATAACGTAATATGCAGTGTATCATTGAAAATACCTTGTAATATAACGTAATATGCAGTGTATCATTGAAAATACCTTCTAATATATCGTAGTTTATCATTGAAAATACCTTATAATATAACGTAATATGCAGTGTATCATTGAAAATACCTTATAATATAACGTAATATGCAATGTATCATTGAAAATACCTTATAATATAACGTAATATGCAGTATATCATAGAAAATACCATGTAATATAACGTAATATACAGTGTATCATTGAAAATACCTTATAATATAACGTAATATGCAGTGTATCATTGAAAATACCTTCTAATATATCGTTGTTTATCATTGAAAATACCTTATAATATAACGTAATATGCAGTGTATCATTGAAAATACCTTCTAATATATCGTAGTTTATCATTGAAAATAGCTTATAATATAACGTAATATGCAGTGTATCATTGAAAATACCTTCTAATATATCGTAGTTTATCATTGAAAATACCTTATAATATAACGTAATATGCAGTGTATCATTGAAAATACCTTATAATATAACGTAATATGCAGTATATCATAGAAAATACCATGTAATATAACGTAATATACAGTGTATCATTGAAAATACCTTATAATATAACGTAATATGCAGTGTATCATTGAAAATACCTTCTAATATATCGTTGTTTATCATTGAAAATACCTTATAATATAACGTAATATGCAGTGTATCATTGAAAATACCTTCTAATATATCGTAGTTTATCATTGAAAATACCTTATAATATAACGTAATATGCAGTGTATCATTGAAAATACCTTATAACATATCCTAATATGCAGTGTATCATAGAAAATACCTTATAATATAACGTAATATGCAGTGTATCATTGAAAATACCTTATAATATAAAGTAACATGCAGTGTATCATTGAAAATACCTTATAATATAACGTAATATGTAGTGTATCATTGAAAATACCTTATAATATAGGGTAATATGCAGTGTATCATTGAAAATACCTTATAATATAGCGTAATATGCAGTGTATCATTGAAAATATATTATAATATAACGTAATATGCAGTGTATCATTGACAATACCTTATAATATAACGTAATATGCAGTGTATCATAGAAAATACCATGTAATATAACGTAATATACAGTGTATCATTGAAAATACCTTATAATATAACGTAATATGCAGTGTATCAATGAAAATACCTTATAATATAACGTAATATGCAGTGTATCATAGAAAATACTATGTAATATAACGTAATATACAGTGTATCATTGAAAATACCTTATAATATAACGTAATATGCAGTGTATCATTGAAAATACCTTCTAATATATCGTAGTTTATCATTGAAAATACCTTATAATATAACATAATATGCAGTGTATCATTGAAAATACCTTCTAATATATCGTAGTTTATCATTGAAAATACCTTATAATATAACGTAATATGCAGTGTATCATTGAAAATACCTTATAATATATCGTAATATACAGTGTATCATTGAAAATACCTTATAACATATCGTAATATGCAGTGTATCATTGAAAATACCTTATAATATAACGTAATATGCAGTGTATCATTGAAAATACCTTGTAATATAACGTAATATGCAGTGTATCATTGAAAATACCTTATAATATAACGTAATATGCAGTGTATCATTGAAAATACCATGTAATATAACGTAATATACAGTGTATCATTGAAAATACCTTATAATATAACGTAATATGCAGTGTATCATTGAAAATACCTTCTAATATATCGTAGTTTATCATTGAAAATACCTTATAATATAACGTAATATGCAGTGTATCATTGAAAATACCTTATAATATAACGTAATATGCAGTGTATCATTGAAAATACCTTATAATATAACGTAATATGCAGTGTATCATTGAAAATACCTTATAACATATCATAATATGCAGTGTATCATAGAAAATACCTTATAATATAACGTAATATGCAGTGTATCATTGAAAATACCTTATAATATAAAGTAACATGCAGTGTATCATTGAAAATACCTTATAATATAACGTAATATGTAGTGTATCATTGAAAATACCTTATAGTATAGGGTAATATGCAGTGTATCATTGACAATACCTTATAATATAACGTAATATGCAGTGTATCATAGAAAATACCATGTAATATAACGTAATATACAGTGTATCATTGAAAATACCTTATAATATAACGTAATATGCAGTGTATCATTGAAAATACCTTCTAATATATCGTAGTTTATCATTGAAAATACCTTATAATATAACGTAATATGCAGTGTATCATTGAAAATACCTTATAACATATCATAATATGCAGTGTATCATTGAAAATACCTTATAATATAACGTAATATGCAGTGTATCATTGAAAATACCTTATAATATAAAGTAACATGCAGTGTATCATTGAAAATACCTTATAATATAACGTAATATGTAGTGTATCATTGAAAATACCTTATAGTATAGGGTAATATGCAGTGTATCATTGAAAATACCTTATAATATAGCGTAATATGCAGTGTATCATTGAAAATACCTTATAATATAACGTAATATGCAGTGTATCATTGAAAATACCTTATAATATAACGTAATATGCAGTGTATCATAGAAAATACCATGTAATATAACGTAATATACAGTGTATCCTTGAAAATACCTTATAATATAACGTAATATGCAGTGTATCAATGAAAATACCTTATAATATAACGTAATATGCAGTGTATCATAGAAAATACTATGTAATATAACGTAATATACAGTGTATCATTGAAAATACCTTATAATATAACGTAATATGCAGTGTATCATTGAAAATACCTTCTAATATATCGTAGTTTATCATTGAAAATACCTTATAATATAACGTAATATGCAGTGTATCATTGAAAATACCTTATAATATATCGTAATATACAGTGTATCATTGAAAATACCTTATAACATATCGTAATATGCAGTGTATCATTGAAAATACCTTATAATATAACGTAATATGCAGTGTATCATTGAAAATACCTTGTAATATAACGTAATATGCAGTGTATCATTGAAAATACCTTATAATATAACGTAATATGCAGTGTATCATTGAAAATACCATGTAATATAACGTAATATACAGTGTATCATTGAAAATACCTTATAATATAACGTAATATGCAGTGTATCATTGAAAATACCTTCTAATATATCGTAGTTTATCATTGAAAATACCTTATAATATAACGTAATATGCAGTGTATCATTGAAAATACCTTATAATATAACGTAATATGCAGTGTATCATTGAAAATACCTTATAATATAACGTAATATGCAGTATATCATAGAAAATACCATGTAATATAACGTAATATACAGTGTATCATTGAAAATACCTTATAATATAACGTAATATGCAGTGTATCATTGAAAATACCTTCTAATATATCGTAGTTTATCATTGAAAATACCTTATAATATAACGTAATATGCAGTGTATCATTGAAAATACCTTATAATATAACGTAATATGCAATGTATCATTGAAAATACCTTATAATATAACGTAATATGCAGTATATCATAGAAAATACCATGTAATATAACGTAATATACAGTGTATCATTGAAAATACCTTATAATATAACGTAATATGCAGTGTATCATTGAAAATACCTTCTAATATATCGTTGTTTATCATTGAAAATACCTTATAATATAACGTAATATGCAGTGTATCATTGAAAATACCTTCTAATATATCGTAGTTTATCATTGAAAATAGCTTATAATATAACGTAATATGCAGTGTATCATTGAAAATACCTTATAACATATCCTAATATGCAGTGTATCATAGAAAATACCTTATAATATAACGTAATATGCAGTGTATCATTGAAAATACCTTATAATATAAAGTAACATGCAGTGTATCATTGAAAATACCTTATAATATAACGTAATATGTAGTGTATCATTGAAAATACCTTATAATATAGGGTAATATGCAGTGTATCATTGAAAATACCTTCTAATATAGCGTAATATGCAGTGTATCATTGAAAATATATTATAATATAACGTAATATGCAGTGTATCATTGACAATACCTTATAATATAACGTAATATGCAGTGTATCATAGAAAATACCATGTAATATAACGTAATATACAGTGTATCATTGAAAATACCTTATAATATAACGTAATATGCAGTGTATCAATGAAAATACCTTATAATATAACGTAATATGCAGTGTATCATAGAAAATACTATGTAATATAACGTAATATACAGTGTATCATTGAAAATACCTTATAATATAACGTAATATGCAGTGTATCATTGAAAATACCTTCTAATATATCGTAGTTTATCATTGAAAATACCTTATAATATAACGTAATATGCAGTGTATCATTGAAAATACCTTCTAATATATCGTAGTTTATCATTGAAAATACCTTATAATATAACGTAATATGCAGTGTATCATTGAAAATACCTTATAATATATCGTAATATACAGTGTATCATTGAAAATACCTTATAACATATCGTAATATGCAGTGTATCATTGAAAATACCTTATAATATAACGTAATATGCAGTGTATCATTGAAAATACCTTGTAATATAACGTAATATGCAGTGTATCATTGAAAATACCTTATAATATAACGTAATATGCAGTGTATCATTGAAAATACCTTATAATATAACGTAATATGCAGTGTATCATTGAAAATACCTTATAACATATCATAATATGCAGTGTATCATAGAAAATACCTTATAATATAACGTAATATGCAGTGTATCATTGAAAATACCTTATAATATAAAGTAACATGCAGTGTATCATTGAAAATACCTTATAATATAACGTAATATGTAGTGTATCATTGAAAATACCTTATAGTATAGGGTAATATGCAGTGTATCATTGACAATACCTTATAATATAACGTAATATGCAGTGTATCATAGAAAATACCATGTAATATAACGTAATATACAGTGTATCATTGAAAATACCTTATAATATAACGTAATATGCAGTGTATCATTGAAAATACCTTCTAATATATCGTAGTTTATCATTGAAAATACCTTATAATATAACGTAATATGCAGTGTATCATTGAAAATACCTTATAACATATCATAATATGCAGTGTATCATTGAAAATACCTTATAATATAACGTAATATGCAGTGTATCATTGAAAATACCTTATAATATAAAGTAACATGCAGTGTATCATTGAAAATACCTTATAATATAACGTAATATGTAGTGTATCATTGAAAATACCTTATAGTATAGGGTAATATGCAGTGTATCATTGAAAATACCTTATAATATAGCGTAATATGCAGTGTATCATTGAAAATACCTTATAATATAACGTAATATGCAGTGTATCATTGACAATACCTTATAATATAACGTAATATGCAGTGTATCATAGAAAATACCATGTAATATAACGTAATATACAGTGTATCCTTGAAAATACCTTATAATATAACGTAATATGCAGTGTATCAATGAAAATACCTTATAATATAACGTAATATGCAGTGTATCATAGAAAATACTATGTAATATAACGTAATATACAGTGTATCATTGAAAATACCTTATAATATAACGTAATATGCAGTGTATCATTGAAAATACCTTCTAATATATCGTAGTTTATCATTGAAAATACCTTATAATATAACGTAATATGCAGTGTATCATTGAAAATACCTTATAATATATCGTAATATACAGTGTATCATTGAAAATACCTTATAACATATCGTAATATGCAGTGTATCATTGAAAATACCTTATAATATAACGTAATATGCAGTGTATCATTGAAAATACCTTATAATATAACGTAATATGCAGTGTATCATTGAAAATACCTTATAATATAACGTAATATGCAGTGTATCATTGAAAATACCATGTAATATAACGTAATATACAGTGTATCATTGAAAATACCTTATAATATAACGTAATATGCAGTGTATCATTGAAAATACCTTCTAATATATCGTAGTTTATCATTGAAAATACCTTATAATATAACGTAATATGCAGTGTATCATTGAAAATACCTTATAATATAACGTAATATGCAGTGTATCATTGAAAATACCTTATAATATAACGTAATATGCAGTATATCATAGAAAATACCATGTAATATAACGTAGTATACAGTGTATCATTGAAAATACCTTATAATATAACGTAATATGCAGTGTATCATTGAAAATACCTTCTAATATATCGTTGTTTATCATTGAAAATACCTTATAATATAACGTAATATGCAGTGTATCATTGAAAATACCTTATAATATAACGTAGTATGCAGTGTATCATTGAAAATACCTTCTAATATATCGTAGTTTATCATTGAAAATACCTTATAATATAACGTAATATGCAGTGTATCATTGAAAATACCTTATAACATATCATAATATGCAGTGTATCATAGAAAATACCTTATAATATAACGTAATATGCAGTGTATCATTGAAAATACCTTATAATATAAAGTAACATGCAGTGTATCATTGAAAATACCTTATAATATAACGTAATATGTAGTGTATCATTGAAAATACCTTATAGTATAGGGTAATATGCAGTGTATCATTGAAAATACCTTATAATATAGCGTAATATGCAGTGTATCATTGAAAATACCTTATAATATAACGTAATATGCAGTGTATCATTGACAATACCTTATAATATAACGTAATATGCAGTGTATCATAGAAAATACCATGTAATATAACGTAATATACAGTGTATCATTGAAAATACCTTATAATATAACGTAATATGCAGTGTATCATTGAAAATACCTTCTAATATATCGTAGTTTATCATTGAAAATACCTTATAATATAACGTAATATGCAGTGTATCATTGAAAATACCTTATAATATAACGTAATATGCAGTGTATCATTGAAAATACCATGTAATATAACGTAATATACAGTGTATCATTGAAAATACCTTATAATATAACGTAATATGCAGTGTATCATTGAAAATACCTTCTAATATATCGTAGTTTATCATTGAAAATACCTTATAATATAACGTAATATGCAGTGTATCATTGACAATACCTTATAATATAACGTAATATGCAGTGTATCATAGAAAATACCATGTAATATAACGTAATATACAGTGTATCATTGAAAATACCTTATAATATAACGTAATATGCAGTGTATCATTGAAAATACCTTCTAATATATCGTAGTTTATCATTGAAAATACCTTATAATATAACGTAATATGCAGTGTATCATTGAAAATACCTTACAATATATCGTAATATACAGTGTATCATTGAAAATACCTTATAACATATCGTAATATGCAGTGTATCATTGAAAATACCTTATAATATAACGTAATATGCAGTGTATCATTGAAAATACCTTGTAATATAACGTAATATGCAGTGTATCATTGAAAATACCTTATAATATAACGTAATATGCAGTGTATCATTGAAAATACCATGTAATATAACGTAATATACAGTGTATCATTGAAAATACCTTATAATATAACGTAATATGCAGTGTATCATTGAAAATACCTTCTTATATATCGTAGTTTATCATTGAAAATACCTTATAATATAACGTAATATGCAGTGTATCATTGAAAATACCTTATAATATAACGTAATATGCAGTATATCATAGAAAATACCATGTAATATAACGTAGTATACAGTGTATCATTGAAAATACCTTATAATATAACGTAATATGCAGTGTATCATTGAAAATACCTTCTAATATATCGTTGTTTATCATTGAAAATACCTTATAATATAACGTAATATGCAGTGTATCATTGAAAATACCTTATAATATAACGTAATATGCAGTGTATCATAGAAAATACCATGTAATATAACGTAATATGCAGTGTATCATTGAAAATACCTTACAATATATCGTAATATACAGTGTATCATTGAAAATACCTTATAACATATCGTAATATGCAGTGTATCATTGAAAATACCTTATAATATAACGTAATATGCAGTGTATCATTGAAAATACCTTATAATATAACGTAATATGCAGTGTATCATTGAAAATACCTTATAATATAACGTAATATGCAGTGTATCATTGAAAATACCATGTAATATAACGTAATATACAGTGTATCATTGAAAATACCTTATAATATAACGTAATATGCAGTGTATCATTGAAAATACCTTCTAATATATCGTAGTTTATCATTGAAAATACCTTATAATATAACGTAATATGCAGTGTATCATTGAAAATACCTTATAATATAACGTAATATGCAGTATATCATAGAAAATACCATGTAATATAACGTAGTATACAGTGTATCATTGAAAATACCTTATAATATAACGTAATATGCAGTGTATCATTGAAAATACCTTCTAATATATCGTTGTTTATCATTGAAAATACCTTATAATATAACGTAATATGCAGTGTATCATTGAAAATACCTTATAATATAACGTAATATGCAGTGTATCATAGAAAATACCATGTAATATAACGTAATATACAGTGTATCATTGAAAATACCTTATAATATAACGTAATATGCAGTGTATCATTGAAAATACCTTCTAATATATCGTAGTTTATCATTGAAAATACCTTATAATATAACGTAATATGCAGTGTATCATTGAAAATACCTTATAATATAACGTAATATGCAATGTATCATTGAAAATACCTTATAATATAACGTAATATGCAGTATATCATAGAAAATACCATGTAATATAACGTAATATACAGTGTATCATTGAAAATACCTTATAATATAACGTAATATGCAGTGTATCATTGAAAATACCTTCTAATATATCGTTGTTTATCATTGAAAATACCTTATAATATAACGTAATATGCAGTGTATCATTGAAAATACCTTCTAATATATCGTAGTTTATCATTGAAAATAGCTTATAATATAACGTAATATGCAGTGTATCATTGAAAATACCTTATAACATATCCTAATATGCAGTGTATCATAGAAAATACCTTATAATATAACGTAATATGCAGTGTATCATTGAAAATACCTTATAATATAAAGTAATATGCAGTGTATCATTGAAAATACCTTATAATATAACGTAATATGCAGTGTATCATTGAAAATACCTTATAATATAGGGTAATATGCAGTGTATCATTGAAAATACCTTATAATATAGCGTAATATGCAGTGTATCATTGAAAATATATTATAATATAACGTAATATGCAGTGTATCATTGACAATACCTTATAATATAACGTAATATGCAGTGTATCATAGAAAATACCATGTAATATAACGTAATATACAGTGTATCATTGAAAATACCTTATAATATAACGTAATATGCAGTGTATCAATGAAAATACCTTATAATATAACATAATATGCAGTGTATCATAGAAAATACTATGTAATATAACGTAATATACAGTGTATCATTGAAAATACCTTATAATATAACGTAATATGCAGTGTATCATTGAAAATACCTTCTAATATATCGTAGTTTATCATTGAAAATACCTTATAATATAACATAATATGCAGTGTATCATTGAAAATACCTTCTAATATATCGTAGTTTATCATTGAAAATACCTTATAATATAACGTAATATGCAGTGTATCATTGAAAATACCTTATAATATATCGTAATATACAGTGTATCATTGAAAATACCTTATAACATATCGTAATATGCAGTGTATCATTGAAAATACCTTATAATATAACGTAATATGCAGTGTATCATTGAAAATACCTTGTAATATAACGTAATATGCAGTGTATCATTGAAAATACCTTATAATATAACGTAATATGCAGTGTATCATTGAAAATACCATGTAATATAACGTAATATACAGTGTATCATTGAAAATACCTTATAATATAACGTAATATGCAGTGTATCATTGAAAATACCTTCTAATATATCGTAGTTTATCATTGAAAATACCTTATAATATAACGTAATATGCAGTGTATCATTGAAAATACCTTATAATATAACGTAATATGCAGTGTATCATTGAAAATACCTTATAATATAACGTAATATGCAGTATATCATAGAAAATACCATGTAATATAACGTAGTATACAGTGTATCATTGAAAATACCTTATAATATAACGTAATATGCAGTGTATCATTGAAAATACCTTCTAATATATCGTTGTTTATCATTGAAAATACCTTATAATATAACGTAATATGCAGTGTATCATTGAAAATACCTTATAATATAACGTAATATGCAGTGTATCATTGAAAATACCTTCTAATATATCGTAGTTTATCATTGAAAATACCTTATAATATAACATAATATGCAGTGTATCATTGAAAATACCTTCTAATATATCGTAGTTTATCATTGAAAATACCTTATAATATAACGTAATATGCAGTGTATCATTGAAAATACCTTATAATATATCGTAATATACAGTGTATCATTGAAAATACCTTATAACATATCGTAATATGCAGTGTATCATTGAAAATACCTTATAATATAACGTAATATGCAGTGTATCATTGAAAATACCTTGTAATATAACGTAATATGCAGTGTATCATTGAAAATACCTTATAATATAACGTAATATGCAGTGTATCATTGAAAATACCATGTAATATAACGTAATATACAGTGTATCATTGAAAATACCTTATAATATAACGTAATATGCAGTGTATCATTGAAAATACCTTCTAATATATCGTAGTTTATCATTGAAAATACCTTATAATATAACGTAATATGCAGTGTATCATTGAAAATACCTTATAATATAACGTAATATGCAGTGTATCATTGAAAATACCTTATAATATAACGTAATATGCAGTATATCATAGAAAATACCATGTAATATAACGTAGTATACAGTGTATCATTGAAAATACCTTATAATATAACGTAATATGCAGTGTATCATTGAAAATACCTTCTAATATATCGTAGTTTATCATTGAAAATACCTTATAATATAACGTAATATGCAGTGTATCATTGAAAATACCTTATAATATAACGTAATATGCAGTGTATCATTGAAAATACCTTCTAATATATCGTAGTTTATCATTGAAAATACCTTATAATATAACGTAATATGCAGTGTATCATTGAAAATACCTTATAACATATCATAATATGCAGTGTATCATTGAAAATACCTTATAATATAACGTAATATGCAGTGTATCATTGAAAATACCTTATAATATAAAGTAACATGCAGTGTATCATTGAAAATACCTTATAATATAACGTAATATGTAGTGTATCATTGAAAATACCTTATAGTATAGGGTAATATGCAGTGTATCATTGAAAATACCTTATAATATAACGTAATATGCAGTGTATCATAGAAAATACCATGTAATATAACGTAATATACAGTGTATCATTGAAAATACCTTATAATATAACGTAATATGCAGTGTATCATTGAAAATACCTTCTAATATATCGTAGTTTATCATTGAAAATACCTTATAATATAACGTAATATGCAGTGTATCATTGAAAATACCTTATAACATATCATAATATGCAGTGTATCATAGAAAATACCTTATAATATAACGTAATATGCAGTGTATCATTGAAAATACCTTATAATATAAAGTAACATGCAGTGTATCATTGAAAATACCTTATAATATATCGTAATATACAGTGTATCATTGAAAATACCTTATAACATATCGTAATATGCAGTGTATCATTGAAAATACCTTATAATATAACGTAATATGCAGTGTATCATTGAAAATACCTTGTAATATAACGTAATATGCAGTGTATCATTGAAAATACCTTATAATATAACGTAATATGCAGTGTATCATTGAAAATACCATGTAATATAACGTAATATACAGTGTATCATTGAAAATACCTTATAATATAACGTAATATGCAGTGTATCATTGAAAATACCTTCTAATATATCGTAGTTTATCATTGAAAATACCTTATAATATAACGTAATATGCAGTGTATCATTGAAAATACCTTATAATATAACGTAATATGCAGTGTATCATTGAAAATACCTTATAATATAACGTAATATGCAGTATATCATAGAAAATACCATGTAATATAACGTAGTATACAGTGTATCATTGAAAATACCTTATAATATAACGTAATATGCAGTGTATCATTGAAAATACCTTCTAATATATCGTTGTTTATCATTGAAAATACCTTATAATATAACGTAATATGCAGTGTATCATTGAAAATACCTTATAATATAACGTAATATGCAGTGTATCATTGAAAATACCTTCTAATATATCGTAGTTTATCATTGAAAATACCTTATAATATAACGTAATATGCAGTGTATCATTGAAAATACCTTATAACATATCCTAATATGCAGTGTATCATAGAAAATACCTTATAATATAACGTAATATGCAGTGTATCATTGAAAATACCTTATAATATAAAGTAACATGCAGTGTATCATTGAAAATACCTTATAATATAACGTAATATGTAGTGTATCATTGAAAATACCTTATAGTATAGGGTAATATGCAGTGTATCATTGAAAATACCTTATAATATAGCGTAATATGCAGTGTATCATTGAAAATACCTTATAATATAACGTAATATGCAGTGTATCATTGACAATACCTTATAATATAACGTAATACGCAGTGTATCATAGAAAATACCATGTAATATAACGTAATATACAGTGTATCATTGAAAATACCTTATAATATAACGTAATATGCAGTGTATCATTGAAAATACCTTCTAATATATCGTAGTTTATCATTGAAAATACCTTATAATATAACGTAATATGCAGTGTATCATTGAAAATACCTTATAATATATCGTAATATACAGTGTATCATTGAAAATACCTTATAACATATCGTAATATGCAGTGTATCATTGAAAATACCTTATAATATAACGTAATATGCAGTGTATCATTGAAAATACCTTCTAATATAACGTAATATGCAGTGTATCATTGAAAATACCTTATAATATAACGTAATATGCAGTGTATCATTGAAAATACCATGTAATATAACGTAATATACAGTGTATCATTGAAAATACCTTATAATATAACGTAATATGCAGTGTATCATTGAAAATACCTTCTAATATATCGTAGTTTATCATTGAAAATACCTTATAATATAACGTAATATGCAGTGTATCATTGAAAATACCTTATAATATAACGTAATATGCAGTGTATCATTGAAAATACCTTATAATATAACTTAATATGCAATATATCATAGAAAATACCATGTAATATAACGTAGTATACAGTGTATCATTGAAAATACCTTATAATATATCGTAATATACAGTGTATCATTGAAAATACCTTATAACATATCGTAATATGCAGTGTATCATTGAAAATACCTTATAATATAACGTAATATGCAGTGTATCATTGAAAATACCTTGTAATATAACGTAATATGCAGTGTATCATTGAAAATACCTTATAATATAACGTAATATGCAGTGTATCATTGAAAATACCTTGTAATATAACGTAATATGCAGTGTATCATTGAAAATACCTTATAATATAACGTAATATGCAGTGTATCATTGAAAATACCTTATAATATAACGTAATATGCAGTGTATCATTGAAAATACCTTCTAATATATCGTAGTTTATCATTGAAAATACCTTATAATATAACGTAATATGCAGTGTATCATTGAAAATACCTTATAACATATCATAATATGCAGTGTATCATAGAAAATACCTTATAATATAACGTAATATGCAGTGTATCATTGAAAATACCTTATAATATAAAGTAACATGCAGTGTATCATTGAAAATACCTTATAATATAACGTAATATGTAGTGTATCATTGAAAATACCTTATAGCATAGGGTAATATGCAGTGTATCATTGAAAATACCTTATAATATAACGTAATATGCAGTGTATCATAGAAAATACCATGTAATATAACGTAATATACAGTGTATCATTGAAAATACCTTATAATATAACGTAATATGCAGTGTATCATTGAAAATACCTTCTAATATATCGTAGTTTATCATTGAAAATACCTTATAATATAACGTAATATGCAGTGTATCATTGAAAATACCTTATAACATATCATAATATGCAGTGTATCATAGAAAATACCTTATAATATAACGTTTTATGCAGTGTATCATTGAAAATACCTTATAATATAAAGTAACATGCAGTGTATCATTGAAAATACCTTATAATATAACGTAATATGTAGTGTATCATTGAAAATACCTTATAGTATAGGGTAATATGCAGTGTATCATTGAAAATACCTTATAATATAACGTAATATGCAGTGTATCATTGAAAATACCTTATAATATAACGTAATATGCAGTGTATCATTGACAATACCTTATAATATAACGTAATATGCAGTGTATCATAGAAAATACCATGTAATATAACGTAATATACAGTGTATCCTTGAAAATACCTTATAATATAACGTAATATGCAGTGTATCAATGAAAATACCTTATAATATAACGTAATATGCAGTGTATCATAGAAAATACTATGTAATATAACGTAATATTCAGTGTATCATTGAAAATACCTTATAATATAACGTAATATGCAGTGTATCATTGAAAATACCTTCTAATATATCGTAGTTTATCATTGAAAATACCTTATAATATAACGTAATATGCAGTGTATCATTGAAAATACCTTATAATATATCGTAATATACAGTGTATCATTGAAAATACCTTATAACATATCGTAATATGCAGTGTATCATTGAAAATACCTTATAATATAACGTAATATGCAGTGTATCATTGAAAATACCTTGTAATATAACGTAATATGCAGTGTATCATTGAAAATACCTTATAATATAACGTAATATGCAGTGTATCATTGAAAATACCATGTAATATAACGTAATATACAGTGTATCATTGAAAATACCTTATAATATAACGTAATATGCAGTGTATCATTGAAAATACCTTCTAATATATCGTAGTTTATCATTGAAAATACCTTATAATATAACGTAATATGCAGTGTATCATTGAAAATACCTTATAATATAACGTAATATGCAGTGTATCATTGAAAATACCTTATAATATAACTTAATATGCAATATATCATAGAAAATACCATGTAATATAACGTAGTATACAGTGTATCATTGAAAATACCTTATAATATATCGTAATATACAGTGTATCATTGAAAATACCTTATAACATATCGTAATATGCAGTGTATCATTGAAAATACCTTATAATATAACGTAATATGCAGTGTATCATTGAAAATACCTTGTAATATAACGTAATATGCAGTGTATCATTGAAAATACCTTCTAATATATCGTTGTTTATCATTGAAAATACCTTATAATATATCGTAGTTTATCATTGAAAATACCTTATAATATAACGTAATATGCAGTGTATCATTGAAAATACCTTCTAATATATCGTTGTTTATCATTGAAACTACCTTATAATATAACGTAATATGCAGTGTATCATTGAAAATACCTTATAATATAACGTAATATGCAGTGTATCATAGAAAATACCATGTAATATAACGTAATATACAGTGTATCATTGAAAATACCTTATAATATAACGTAATATGCAGTGTATCATTGAAAATACCTTCTAATATATCGTTGTTTATCATTGAAACTACCTTATAAAATAACGTAATATGCAGTGTATCATTGAAAATACCTTATAATATAACGTAATATGCAGTGTATCATAGAAAATACCATGTAATATAACGTAATATACAGTGTATCATTGAAAATAACTTATAATATAACGAAATATGCAGTGTATCGTTGAAAATACCTTATAATATGTCGTAGTTTATCATTGAAAATACCTTATAATATAACGTAATATGCAGTGTATCATTGAAAATAACTTATAATATAACGAAATATGCAGTGTGTCATTGAAAAGACCTTATAATATAACGTAATATTTAGTTTATCATTGAAAATACCTTATAATATAACGTAATATGCAGTGAATCATTGAAAATACCTTATAATATAACGTAATATGCAGTGTATCATTGAAAATACCTTATAATATAACGTAATATGCAGTGTATCATTGAAAATACCTTATAATATAACGTAATATGCAGTGTATCATAGAAAATACCATGTAATATAACGTAATATACAGTGTATCATTGAAAATACCTTATAATATAACGTAATATGCAGTGTATCAATGAAAATACCTTCTAATATATCGTAGTTTATCATTGAAAATACCTTATAATATAACGTAATATGCAGTGTATCATTGAAAATACCTTATAATATAACGTAATATGCAGTGTATCATTGAAAATACCTTATAATATAACGTAATATGCAGTGTATCATTGAAAATACCTTATAATATAACGTAATATGCAGTGTATCAATGAAAATACCTTATAATATAACGTAATATGCAGTATATCATAGAAAATACGATGTAATATACAGTGTATCATTGAAAATACATTATAATATAACGTAATATGCAGTGTATCATTGACAATACCTTATAATATAACGTAATATGCACTGTATCATAGAAAATACCATGTAATATAACGTAATATACAGTGTATCATTGAAAATACCATATAATATAACGTAATATGCAGTGTATCAATGAAAATACCTTATAATATAACGTAATATGCTGTGTATCATTGAAAATACCTTACGATATAACGTAATATGCAGTGTATCATTGAAAATACCTTATATCATATCGTAATATGCAGTGTATCATTGAAAATACCTTATAATATAACATAATATGCAGTGTATCATAGAAAATACTATGTAATATAACGTAATATACAGTGTATCATTGAAAATACCTTATAATATAACGTAATATGCAGTGTATCATTGAAAATACCTTCTAATATATCGTAGTTTATCATTGAAAATACCTTATAATATAACATAATATGCAGTGTATCATTGAAAATACCTTCTAATATATCGTAGTTTATCATTGAAAATACCTTATAATATAACGTAATATGCAGTGTATCATTGAAAATACCTTATAATATAACGTAATATGCAGTGTATCATTGAAAATACCTTCTAATATAACGTTATATGCAGTGTATCATTGAAAATGCCTTATAATATAACGTAATATGCAGTGTATCAATGAAAATACCTGATAATATAACGTAATATGCATTGTATCATAGAAAATACCATGTAATATAACGTAATATACAGTGTATCATTGAAAATACCTTATAATATAACGTAATATGCAGTGTATCATTGAAAATACCTTATAATATAACGTAATATGCAGTGTATCATTGAAAATACCTTATAATATAACGTAATATGCAGTGTATCATTGAAAATACCTTATAATATAACGTAATATGCGGTGTATCATTGAAAATACCTTATAATATAACGTAATATGCAGTGTATCATTGAAAATACCTTATAATATAACGTAATATGCAGTATATCATAGAAAATACCATGTAATATAACGTAGTATACAGTGTATCATTGAAAATACCTTATAATATAACGTAATATGCAGTGTATCATTGAAAATACCTTCTAATATATCGTTGTTTATCATTGAAAATACCTTATAATATAACGTAATATGCAGTGTATCATTGAAAATACCTTATAATATAACGTAATATGCAGTGTATCATTGAAAATACCTTCTAATATATCGTAGTTTATCATTGAAAATACCTTATAATATAACGTAATATGCAGTGTATCATTGAAAATACCTTATAACATATCCTAATATGCAGTGTATCATAGAAAATACCTTATAATATAACGTAATATGCAGTGTATCATTGAAAATACCTTATAATATAAAGTAACATGCAGTGTATCATTGAAAATACCTTATAATATAACGTAATATGTAGTGTATCATTGAAAATACCTTATAGTATAGGGTAATATGCAGTGTATCATTGAAAATACCTTATAATATAGCGTAATATGCAGTGTATCATTGAAAATACCTTATAATATAACGTAATATGCAGTGTATCATTGACAATACCTTATAATATAACGTAATATGCAGTGTATCATAGAAAATACCATGTAATATAACGTAATATACAGTGTATCATTGAAAATACCTTATAATATAACGTAATATGCAGTGTATCATTGAAAATACCTTCTAATATATCGTAGTTTATCATTGAAAATACCTTATAATGTAACGTAATATGCAGTGTATCATTGAAAATACCTTATAACATATCATAATATGCAGTGTATCATAGAAAATACCTTATAATATAACGTTTTATGCAGTGTATCATTGAAAATACCTTATAATATAAAGTAACATGCAGTGTATCATTGAAAATACCTTATAATATAACGTAATATGTAGTGTATCATTGAAAATACCTTATAGTATAGGGTAATATGCAGTGTATCATTGAAAATACCTTATAATATAGCGTAATATGCAGTGTATCATTGAAAATACCTTATAATATAACGTAATATGCAGTGTATCATTGACAATACCTTATAATATAACGTAATATGCAGTGTATCATAGAAAATACCATGTAATATAACGTAATATACAGTGTATCCTTGAAAATACCTTATAATATAACGTAATATGCAGTGTATCAATGAAAATACCTTATAATATAACGTAATATGCAGTGTATCATAGAAAATACTATGTAATATAACGTAATATACAGTGTATCATTGAAAATACCTTATAATATAACGTAATATGCAGTGTATCATTGAAAATACCTTCTAATATATCGTAGTTTATCATTGAAAATACCTTATAATATAACGTAATATGCAGTGTATCATTGAAAATACCTTATAATATATCGTAATATACAGTGTATCATTGAAAATACCTTATAACATATCGTAATATGCAGTGTATCATTGAAAATACCTTATAATATAACGTAATATGCAGTGTATCATTGAAAATACCTTGTAATATAACGTAATATGCAGTGTATCATTGAAAATACCTTATAATATAACGTAATATGCAGTGTATCATTGAAAATACCATGTAATATAACGTAATATACAGTGTATCATTGAAAATACCTTATAATATAACGTAATATGCAGTGTATCATTGAAAATACCTTCTAATATATCGTAGTTTATCATTGAAAATACCTTATAATATAACGTAATATGCAGTGTATCATTGAAAATACCTTATAATATAACGTAATATGCAGTGTATCATTGAAAATACCTTATAATATAACTTAATATGCAATATATCATAGAAAATACCATGTAATATAACGTAGTATACAGTGTATCATTGAAAATACCTTATAATATATCGTAATATACAGTGTATCATTGAAAATACCTTATAACATATCGTAATATGCAGTGTATCATTGAAAATACCTTATAATATAACGTAATATGCAGTGTATCATTCAAAATACCTTCTAATATATCGTTGTTTATCATTGAAACTACCTTATAATATAACGTAATATGCAGTGTATCATTGAAAATACCTTATAATATAACGTAATATGCAGTGTATCATAGAAAATACCATGTAATATAACGTAATATACAGTGTATCATTGAAAATACCTTATAATATAACGTAATATGCAGTGTATCATTGAAAATACCTTCTAATATATCGTAGTTTATCATTGAAAATACCTTATAATATAACGTAATATGCAGTGTATCATTGAAAATACCTTATAATATAACGTAATATGCAGTGTATCATTGAAAATACCTTATAATATAACGTAATATGCAGTATATCATAGAAAATACCATGTAATATAACGTAATATACAGTGTATCATTGAAAATACCTTATAATATAACGTAATATGCAGTGTATCATTGAAAATACCTTCTAATATATCGTTGTTTATCATTTAAAATACCTTATAATATAACGTAATATGCAGTGTATCATTGAAAATACCTTCTAATATATCGTAGTTTATCATTGAAAATACCTTATAATATAACGTAATATGCAGTGTATCATTGAAAATACCTTATAACATATCCTAATATGCAGTGTATCATAGAAAATACCTTATAATATAACGTAATATGCAGTGTATCATTGAAAATACCTTATAATATAAAGTAACATGCAGTGTATCATTGAAAATACCTTATAATATAACGTAATATGCAGTGTATCATTGAAAATACCTTATAATATAACGTAATATGCAGTGTATCATAGAAAATACCATGTAATATAACGTAATATACAGTGTATCATTGAAAATACCTTATAATATAACGTAATATGCAGTGTATCAATGAAAATACCTTCTAATATATCGTAGTTTATCATTGAAAATACCTTATAATATAACGTAATATGCAGTGTATCATTGAAAATACCTTATAATATAACGTAATATGCAGTGTATCATTGAAAATACCTTATAATATAACGTAATATGCAGTGTATCATTGAAAATACCTTATAATATAACGTAATATGCAGTGTATCAATGAAAATACCTTATAATATAACGTAATATGCAGTATATCATAGAAAATACGATGTAATATACAGTGTATCATTGAAAATACATTATAATATAACGTAATATGCAGTGTATCATTGACAATACCTTATAATATAACGTAATATGCAGTGTATCATAGAAAATACCATGTAATATAACGTAATATACAGTGTATCATTGAAAATACCATATAATATAACGTAATATGCAGTGTATCAATGAAAATACCTTATAATATAACGTAATATGCTGTGTATCATTGAAAATACCTTACGATATAACGTAATATGCAGTGTATCATTGAAAATACCTTATATCATATCGTAATATGCAGTGTATCATTGAAAATACCTTATAATATAACATAATATGCAGTGTATCATAGAAAATACTATGTAATATAACGTAATATACAGTGTATCATTGAAAATACCTTATAATATAACGTAATATGCAGTGTATCATTGAAAATACCTTCTAATATATCGTAGTTTATCATTGAAAATACCTTATAATATAACATAATATGCAGTGTATCATTGAAAATACCTTCTAATATATCGTAGTTTATCATTGAAAATACCTTATAATATAACGTAATATGCAGTGTATCATTGAAAATACCTTATAATATAACGTAATATGCAGTGTATCATTGAAAATACCTTCTAATATTACGTTATATGCAGTGTATCATTGAAAATACCATGTAATATAACGTAATATGCAGTGTATCATTGAAAATACCTGATAATATAACGTAATATGCATTGTATCATAGAAAATACCATGTAATATAACGTAATATACAGTGTATCATTGAAAATACCTTATAATATAACGTAATATGCAGTGTATCATTGAAAATACCTTATAATATAACGTAATATGCAGTGTATCATTGAAAATACCTTATAATATAACGTAATATGCAGTGTATCATTGAAAATACCTTATAATATAACGTAATATGCGGTGTATCATTGAAAATACCTTATAATATAATGTAATATGCAGTGTATCATAGAAAATACCATGTAATATAACGTAATATACAGTGTATCATTGAAAATACCTTATAATATAACGTAATATGCAGTGTATCATTGAAAATACCTTCTAATATATCGTAGTTTATCATTGAAAATACCTTATAATATAACGTAATATGCAGTGTATCATTGAAAATACCTTATAATATAACGTAATATGCAGTGTATCATAGAAAATACCATGTAATATAACGTAATATACAGTGTATCATTGAAAATACCTTATAATATAACGTAATATGCAGTGTATCATTGAAAATACCTTCTAATATATCGTAGTTTATCATTGAAAATACCTTATAATATAACGTAATGTGCAGTGTATCATTGAAAATACCTTGTAATATAACGTAATATGCAGTGTATCATTGAAAATACCTTATAATATAACGTAATATGCAGTGTATCATTGAAAATACCTTATAATATAACGTAATATGCAGTGTATCATAGAAAATACCTTATAATATAACGTAATATGCAGTGTATCATTGAAAATACCTTATAATATAACGTAATATGCAGTGTATCAATGAAAATACCTTATAATATAACGTAATATGCAGTATATCATAGAAAATACCATGTAATATACAGTGTATCATTGAAAATACCTTATAATATAACGTAATATGCAGTGTATCATTGACAATACCTTATAATATAACGTAATATGCAGTGTGTCATAGAAAATACCATGTAATATAACGTAATATACAGTGTATCATTGAAAATACCATATAATATAACGTAATATGCAGTGTATCAATGAAAATACCTTATAATATAACGTAATATGCTGTGTATCATTGAAAATACCTTACGATATAACGTAATATGCAGTGTATCATTGAAAATACCTTATATCATATCGTAATATGCAGTGTATCATTGAAAATACCTTATAATATAACATAATATGCAGTGTATCATAGAAAATACTATGTAATATAACGTTATATACAGTGTATCATTGAAAATACCTTATAATATAACGTAATATGCAGTGTATCATTGAAAATACCTTCTAATATATCGTAGTTTATCATTGAAAATACCTTATAATATAACATAATATGCAGTGTATCATTGAAAATACCTTCTAATATATCGTAGTTTATCATTGAAAATACCTTATAATATAACGTAATATGCAGTGTATCATTGAAAATACCTTATAATATAACGTAATATGCAGTGTATCATTGAAAATACCTTCTAATATAACGTTATATGCAGTGTATCATTGAAAATACCATGTAATATAACGTAATATGCAGTGTATCATTGAAAATACCTGATAATATAACGTAATATGCAGTGTATCATAGAAAATACCATGTAATATAACGTAATATACAGTGTATCATTGAAAATACCTTATAATATAACGTAATATGCAGTGTATCATTGAAAATACCTTATAATATAACGTAATATGCAGTGTATCATTGAAAATACCTTATAATATAACGTAATATGCAGTGTATCATTGAAAATACCTTATAATATAACTTAATATGCAATATATCATAGAAAATACCATGTAATATAACGTAATATGCAGTGTATCATTGAAAATACCTTATAATATAACGTAATATGCAGTGTATCATAGAAAATACCATGTAATATAACGTAATATACAGTGTATCATTGAAAATACCTTATAATATAACGTAATATGCAGTGTATCATTGAAAATACCTTCTAATATATCGTAGTTTATCATTGAAAATACCTTATAATATAACGTAATATGCAGTGTATCATTGAAAATACCTTATAATATAACGTAATATGCAGTGTATCATTGAAAATACCTTCTAATATATCGTAGTTTATCATTGAAAATACGTTATAATATAACGTAATATGCAGTGTATCATTGAAAATACCTTATAATATAACGTAATATGCAGTGTATCATAGAAAATACCATGTAATATAACGTAATATACAGTGTATCATTGAAAATACCTTATAATATAACGTAATATGCAGTGTATCATTGAAAATACCTTCTAATATATCGTAGTTTATCATTGAAAATACCTTATAATATAACATAATATGCAGTGTATCATTGAAAATTCCTTCTAATATATCGTAGTTTATCATTGAAAATACCTTATAATATAACGTAATATGCAGTGTATCATAGAAAATACCATGTAATATAACGTAATATACAGTGTATCATTGAAAATACCTTATAATATAACGTAATATGCAGTGTATCATTGAAAATACCTTCTAATATATCGTAGTTTATCATTGAAAATACCTTATAATATAACGTAATATGCAGTGTATCATTGAAAATACCTTATAATATAACGTAATATGCAGTGTATCATTGAAAATACCTTATAATATAACGTAATATGCAGTATATCATAGAAAATACCATGTAATATAACGTAATATACATTGTATCATTGAAAATACCTTATAATATAACGTAATATGCAGTGTATCATTGAAAATACCTTCTAATATATCGTTGTTTATCATTTAAAATACCTTATAATATAACGTAATATGCAGTGTATCATTGAAAATACCTTCTAATATAACGTAGTTTATCATTGAAAATACCTTATAATATAACGTAATATGCAGTGTATCATTGAAAATACCTTATAATATAACGTAATATGCAGTGTATCATAGAAAATACCATGTAATATAACGTAATATACAGTGTATCATTGAAAATACCTTATAATATAACGTAATATGCAGTGTATCATTGAAAATACCTTCTAATATATCGTAGTTTATCATTCAAAATACCTTATAATATAACATAATATGCAGTGTATCATTGAATATTCCTTCTAATATATCGTAGTTTATCATTGAAAATACCTTATAATATAACGTAATATGCAGTGTATCATTGAAAATACCTTATAACATATCGTAATATGCAGTGTATCATTGAAAATACCTTATAATATAACGTAATATGCAGTGTATCATTGAAAATACCTTGTAATATAACGTAATATGCAGTGTATCATTGAAAATACCTTATAATATAACGTAATATGCAGTGTATCATTGAAAATACCATGTAATATAACGTAATATACAGTGTATCATTGAAAATACCTTATAATATAACGTAATATGCAGTGTATCATTGAAAATACCTTCTAATATATCGTAGTTTATCATTGAAAATACCTTATAATATAACGTAATATGCAGTGTATCATTGAAAATACCTTATAATATAACGTAATATGCAGTGTATCATTGAAAATACCTTATAATATAACTTAATATGCAATATATCATAGAAAATACCATGTAATATAACGTAGTATACAGTGTATCATTGAAAATACCTTATAATATATCGTAATATACAGTGTATCATTGAAAATACCTTATAACATATCGTAATATGCAGTGTATCATTGAAAATACCTTATAATATAACGTAATATGCAGTGTATCATTGAAAATACCTTGTAATATAACGTAATATGCAGTGTATCATTGAAAATACCTTATAATATAACGTAATATGCAGTGTATCATTGAAAATACCATGTAATATAACGTAATATACAGTGTATCATTGAAAATACCTTATAATATAACGTAATATGCAGTGTATCATTGAAAATACCTTCTAATATATCGTAGTTTATCATTGAAAATACCTTATAATATAACGTAATATGCAGTGTATCATTGAAAATACCTTATAATATAACGTAATATGCAGTGTATCATTGAAAATACCTTATAATATAACTTAATATGCAGTATATCATGGAAAATACCTTATAATATAACGTAATATGCAGTGTATCAATGAAAATACCTTATAATATAACGTAATATGCAGTATATCATAGAAAATACCATGTAATATACATCATATCATTGAAAATACCTTATAATATAACGTAATATGCAGTGTATCATTGACAATACCTTATAATATAACGTAATATGCAGTGTATCATAGAAAATACCATGTAATATAACGTAATATACAGTGTATCATTGAAAATACCATATAATATAACGTAATATGCAGTGTATCAATGAAAATACCTTATAATATAACGTAATAGCCTGTGTATCATTGAAAATACCTTACGATATAACGTAATATGCAGTGTATCATTGAAAATACCTTATATCATATCGTAATATGCAGTGTATCATTGAAAATACCTTATAATATAACATAATATGCAGTGTATCATAGAAAATACTATGTAATATAACGTAATATACAGTGTATCATTGAAAATACCTTATAATATTAACGTAATATGCAGTGTATCATTGAAAATACCTTCTAATATATCGTAGTTTATCATTGAAAATACCTTATAATATAACGTAATATGCAGTGTATCATTGAAAATACCTTCTAATATATCGTAGTTTATCATTGAAAATACCTTATAATATAACGTAATATGCAGTGTATCATTGAAAATACCTTATAATATAACGTAATATGCAGTGTATCATTGAAAATACCTTCTAATATAACGTTATATGCAGTGTATCATTGAAAATACCATGTAATATAACGTAATATGCAGTGTATCATTGAAAATACCTGATAATATAACGTAATATGCATTGTATCATAGAAAATAAAATGTAATATAACGTAATATACAGTGTATCATTGAAAATACCTTATAATATAACGTAATATGCAGTGTATCATTGAAATACCTTATAATATAACGTAATATGCAGTGTATCATTGAAAATACCTTATAATATAACGTAATATGCAGTGTATCATTGAAAATACCTTATAATATAACGTAATATGCGGTGTATCATTGAAAATACCTTATAACATAATGTAATATGCAGTGTATCATAGAAAATACCATGTAATATAACGTAATATACAGTGTATCATTGAAAATACCTTATAATATAACGTAATATGCAGTGTATCATTGAAAATACCTTCTAATATATCGTAGTTTATCATTGAAAATACCTTATAATATAACGTAATATGCAGTGTATCATTGAAAATACCTTGTAATATAACGTAATATGCAGTGTATCATTGAAAATACCTTATAATATAACGTAATATGCAGTGTATCATTGAAAATACCTTATAATATAACGTAATATGCAGTGTATCATAGAAAATACCTTATAATATAACGTAATATGCAGTGTATCAATGAAAATACCTTATAATATAACGTAATATGCAGTATATCATAGAAAATACCATGTAATATACAGTGTATCATTGAAAATACCTTATAATATAACGTAATATGCAGTGTATCATTGACAATACCTTATAATATAACGTAATATGCAGTGTATCATAGAAAATACCATGTAATATAACGTAATATACAGTGTATCATTGAAAATACCATATAATATAACGTAATATGCAGTGTATCAATGAAAATACCTTATAATATAACGTAATATGCTGTGTATCATTGAAAATACCTTACGATATAACGTAATATGCAGTGTATCATTGAAAATACCTTATATCATATCGTAATATGCAGTGTATCATTGAAAATACCTTATAATATAACATAATATGCAGTGTATCATAGAAAATACTATGTAATATAACGTAATATACAGTGTATCATTGAAAATACCTTATAATATAACGTAATATGCAGTGTATCATTGAAAATACCTTCTAATATATCGTAGTTTATCATTGAAAATACCTTATAATATAACATAATATGCAGTGTATCATTGAAAATACCTTCTAATATATCGTAGTTTATCATTGAAAATACCTTATAATATAACGTAATATGCAGTGTATCATTGAAAATACCTTACGATATAACGTAATATGCAGTGTATCATTGAAAATACCTTATATCATATCGTAATATGCAGTGTATCATTGAAAATACCATATAATATAACGTAATATGCAGTGTATCAATGAAAATACCTTATAATATAACGTAATATGCTGTGTATCATTGAAAATACCTTACGATATAACGTAATATGCAGTGTATCATTGAAAATACCTTATATCATATCGTAATATGCAGTGTATCATTGAAAATACCTTATAATATAACATAATATGCAGTGTATCATAGAAAATACTATGTAATATAACGTAATATACAGTGTATCATTGAAAATACCTTATAATATAACGTAATATGCAGTGTATCATTGAAAATACCTTCTAATATATCGTAGTTTATCATTGAAAATACCTTATAATATAACGTAATATGCAGTGTATCATTGAAAATACCTTCTAATATATCGTAGTTTATCATTGAAAATACCTTATAATATAACGTAATATGCAGTGTATCATTGAAAATACCTTACGATATAACGTAATATGCAGTGTATCATTGAAAATACCTTATATCATATCGTAATATGCAGTGTATCATTGAAAATACCTTCTAATATATCGTAGTTTATCATTGAAAATACCTTATAATATAACGTAATATGCAGTGTATCATTGAAAATACCTTATAATATAACGTAATATGCAGTGTATCATTGAAAATACCTTCTAATATAACGTTATATGCAGTGTATCATTGAAAATACCATGTAATATAACGTAATATGCAGTGTATCATTGAAAATACCTGATAATATAACGTAATATGCATTGTATCATAGAAAATACCATGTAATATAACATAATATGCAGTGTATCATAGAAAATACTATGTAATATAACGTAATATACAGTGTATCATTGAAAATACCTTATAATATAACGTAATATGCAGTGTATCATTGAAAATACCTTCTAATATATCGTAGTTTATCATTGAAAATACCTTATAATATAACATAATATGCAGTGTATCATTGAAAATACCTTCTAATATATCGTAGTTTATCATTGAAAATACCTTATAATATAACGTAATATGCAGTGTATCATTGAAAATACCTTATAATATAACGTAATATGCAGTGTATCATTGAAAATACCTTCTAATATAACGTTATATGCAGTGTATCATTGAAAATACCATGTAATATAACGTAATATGCAGTGTATCATTGAAAATACCTGATAATATAACGTAATATGCATTGTATCATAGAAAATACCATGTAATATAACGTAATATACAGTGTATCATTGAAAATACCTTATAATATAACGTAATATGCAGTGTATCATTGAAAATACCTTATAATATAACGTAATATGCAGTGTATCATTGAAAATACCTTATAATATAACGTAATATGCAGTGTATCATTGAAAATACCTTATAATATAACGTTATATGCAGTGTATCAATGAAAATACCTTATAATATAACGTAATATGCTGTGTATCATTGAAAATACCTTACGATATAACGTAATATGCAGTGTATCATTGAAAATACCTTATAATATAACATAATATGCAGTGTATCATAGAAAATACTATGTAATATAACGTAATATACAGTGTATCATTGAAAATACCTTATAATATAACGTAATATGCAGTGTATCATTGAAAATACCTTATAATATAACGTTATATGCAGTGTATCATTGAAAATACCATGTAATATAACGTAATATGCAGTGTATCATTGAAAATACCTTATAATATAACGTAATATGCAGTGTATCATTGAAAATACCTTATAATATAACGTAATATGCTGTGTATCATTGAAAATACCTTATAATATAACGTAATATGCAGTGTATCATTGAAAATACCTTATAATATAACGTAATATGCAGTGTATCATAGAAAATACAATGTAATATAACGTAATATACAGTGTATCATTGAAAATACCTTATAATATAACGTAATATGCAGTGTATCAATGAAAATACCATCTAATATATCGTAGTTTATCATTGAAAATAGCTTATAATATAACGTAATATGCAGTGTATCATTGAAAATACCTTATAATATAACGTAATATGCAGTGTATCATTGAAAATACCTTCTAATATAACGTTATATGCAGTGTATCATTGAAAATACCATGTAATATAACGTAATATGCAGTGTATCATTGAAAATACCTGATAATATAACGTAATATGCATTGTATCATAGAAAATACCATGTAATATAACGTAATATACAGTGTATCATTGAAAATACCTTATAATATAACGT
>CAKAJI010000398.1:0-27484 GCA_916610255.1 Lasioglossum lativentre
ATTATATTATAAGGTATTTTCAATTGTAAACTACTATATATCATAAGGTATTTTCATTGATACACTGCATATTACGTTATATTATAAGGTATTTTCAATGATACACTGCATATTACGTTATATTATAAGGTATTTTCATGATACACTACAAATTACCATATATTATAAGGTATTTTCAATGATACACTGCATATTACGTGATATTATAAGGTGTTTTCATGTTACACTGCATACTACGTTATATTATAAGGTATTTTCAATGATACACTGTATATTACGTTATATTAAAGGTATTTTCATTGATACACTACAAATTACCATATATTATAAGGTATTTTCAATAATACACTGCATAATACGTTATATCATAAGGTATTTTCAATGATACACTGCATATTACGTATATTATAAGGTATTTTCAATGATATACTGCATATTACGATATATTATATGGTATTTTCAATAATACACTGCATATTACGTTATATCATAAGGTATTTTCATTGATACACTACAAATTACGATATATTATAAGGTATTTTCAATGATACACTGCATATTACGTTATATTATAAGGTATTTTCAATGATATACTGCATATTACGAGATATTATAAGGTGTTTTCAATGTTACACTGCATACTACGTTATATTATAAGGTATTTTCAATGATACACTGTATATTACGTTATATTATAAGGTATTTTCATTGATACACTACAAATTACCATATATTATAAGGTATTTTCAATGATACACTGCATAATACGTTATATCATAAGGTATTTTCAATGATACACTGCATATTACGTTATATTATAAGGTATTTTCAATGATATACTGCATATTACGATATATTATATGGTATTTTCAATAATACACTGCATATTACGTTATATCATAAGGTATTTTCATTGATACACTACAAATTACGATATATTATAAGGTATTTTCAATGATAAACTACTATATATTATAAGGTATTTTCAATGATAAACTACTATATATTATAAGGTATTTTCAATGATACACTGCATATTACGTTATATTATAAGGTATTTTCATTGATACACTACAAATTACCATATATTATAAGGTATTTTCAATGATACACTGCATAATACGTTATATCATAAGGTATTTTCAATGATACACTGCATATTACATTATATTATAAGGTATTTTCAATTGTAAACTACTATATATCATAAGGTATTTTCAATGATACACTACAAATTACCATATATTATAAGGTATTTTCAATGATACACTGCATATTACGTGATATTATAAGGTGTTTTCAATGTTACACTGCATACTACGTTATATTATAAGGTGTTTTCAATGATACACTGCATAATACGTTATATCATAAGGTATTTTCAATGGTACACTGCATATTACGTTATATTATAAGGTATTTTCAATGACACACTGCATATTACGTTATATTATAAGGTATTTTCTATGATATACTGCATATTACGATATATTATATGGTATTTTCAATGATACACTGCATATTACGTTATATCATAAGGTATTTTCATTGATACACTACAAATTACGATATATTATAAGGTATTTTCAATGATACACTGTATATTACGTTATATTATAAGGTATTTTCATTGATACACTACAAATTACCATATATTATAAGGTATTTTCAATGAGACACTGCATATTACGTGATATTATAAGGTTTTTTCAATGTTACACTGCATACTACGTTATATTATAAGGTATTTTCAATGATACACTGTATATTACGTTATATTATAAGGTATTTTCATTGATACACTACAAATTACCATATATTATAAGGTATTTTCAATGATACACTGCATAATACGTTATATCATAAGGTATTTTCAATGATACTCTGCATATTACGTTATATTATAAGGTATTTTCAATGATACACTGCATATTACGTTATATTACAAGGTATTTTCAATGATAAACTACTATATATTATAAGGTATTTTCAATGATACTCTGCATATTACGTGATATTATAAGGTGTTTTCAATGTTACACTGCATAATACGTTATATCATAAGGTATTTTCAATGATACACTGCATATTACATTATATTATAAGGTATTTTCAATTGTAAACTACTATATATCATAAGGTATTTTCAATGATACACTGCATATTACGTTATATTATAAGGTATTTTCAATGATACACTGCATATTACGTTATATTATAAGGTATTTTCAATGACACACTGCATATTACGTTATATTATAAGGTATTTTCTATGATATACTGCATATTACGATATATTATATGGTATTTTCAATGATACACTGCATATTACGTTATATCATAAGGTATTTTCATTGATACACTACAAATTACGATATATTATAAGGTATTTTCAATGATACACTGTATATTACGTTATATTATAAGGTATTTTCATTGATACACTACAAATTACCATATATTATAAGGTATTTTCAATGAGACACTGCATATTACGTGATATTATAAGGTGTTTTCAATGTTACACTGCATACTACGTTATATTATAAGGTATTTTCAATGATACACTGTATATTACGTTATATTATAAGGTATTTTCATTGATACACTACAAATTACCATATATTATAAGGTATTTTCAATGATACACTGCATAATACGTTATATCATAAGGTATTTTCAATGATACTCTGCATATTACGTTATATTATAAGGTGTTTTAAATGATACACTGCATATTACGTTATATTATAAGGTCTTTTCAATTGTAAACTACTATATATCATAAGGTGTTTTCAATGATACACTGCATATTATGATATATTATAAGGTATTTTCAATGATACACTGCATATTACGTTATATTACAAGGTATTTTCAATGATAAACTACTATATATTATAAGGTATTTTCAATGCTACTCTGCATATTACGTGATATTATAAGGTGTTTTCAATGTTACACTGCATACTACGTTATATTATAAGGTATTTTCAATGATACACTGTATATTACGTTATATTATAAGGTATTTTCATTGATACACTACAAATTACCATATATTATAAGGTATTTTCAATGATACACTGCATAATACGTTATATCATAAGGTATTTTCAATGATACACTGCATATTACATTATATTATAAGGTATTTTCAATTGTAAACTACTATATATCATAAGGTATTTTCAATGATACACTGCATATTACGTTATATTATAAGGTATTTTCAATTGTAAACTACTATATATCATAAGGTATTTTCATTGATACACTGCATATTACGTTATATTATAAGGTATTTTCAATGATACACTGCATATTACGTTATATTATAAGGTATTTTCAATGATACACTACAAATTACCATATATTATAAGGTATTTTCAATGATACACTGCATATTACGTGATATTATAAGGTGTTTTCAATGTTACACTGCATACTACGTTATATTATAAGGTGTTTTCAATGATACACTGCATAATACGTTATATCATAAGGTATTTTCAATGGTACACTGCATATTACGTTATATTATAAGGTGTTTTCAATGATACACTGTATATTACGTTATATTATAAGGTATTTTCATTGATACACTACAAATTACCATATATTATAAGGTATTTTCAATAATACACTGCATAATACGTTATATCATAAGGTATTTTCAATGATACACTGCATATTACGTGATATTATAAGGTGTTTTCAATGTTACACTGCATACTACGTTATATTATAAGGTATTTTCAATGATACACTGTATATTACGTTATATTATAAGGTATTTTCATTGATACACTACAAATTACCATATATTATAAGGTATTTTCAATGATACACTGCATATTACGTTATATTATAAGGTATTTTCAATTATATACTGCATATTACGATATATTATATGGTATTTTCAATAATACACTGCATATTACGTTATATCATAAGGTATTTTCATTGATACACTACAAATTACGATATATTATAAGGTATTTTCAATGATAAACTACTATATATTATAAGGTATTTTCAATGATAAACTACTATATATTATAAGGTATTTTCAATGATACACTGCATATTACGTTATATTATAAGGTATTTTCATTGATACACTACAAATTACCATATATTATAAGGTATTTTCAATGATACACTGTATATTACAATTTATTATAAGGTATTTTCAATGATAAACTGCATATTACGTTATATTATAAGGTATTTTCAATGATAAACTACTATATATTATAAGGTATTTTCAATGATACACTGCATATTACGTTATATCATAAGGTATTTTCAATGATACACTACAAATTACCATATATTATAAGGTATTTTCAATGATACACTGCATAATACGTTATATCATAAGGTATTTTCAATGATACACTGCATATTACGTTATATTATAAGGTGTTTTCAATGATACACTGCATATTATATTATATTATAAGGTATTTTCAATTGTAAACTACTATATATCATAAGGTATTTTCATTGATACACTGCATATTACGTTATATTATAAGGTATTTTCAATGATACACTGCATATTACGTTATATTATAAGGTATTTTCAATGATACACTACAAATTACCATATATTATAAGGTATTTTCAATGATACACTGCATATTACGTGATATTATAAGGTGTTTTCAATGTTACACTGCATACTACGTTATATTATAAGGTATTTTCAATGATACACTGTATATTACGTTATATTATAAGGTAATTTCATTGATACACTACAAATTACCATATATTATATGGTATTTTCAATAATACACTGCATAATACGTTATATCATAAGGTATTTTCAATGATACACTGCATATTACGTTATATTATAAGGTATTTTCAATGATATACTGCATATTACGATATATTATATGGTATTTTCAATAATACACTGCATATTACGTTATATCATAAGGTATTTTCATTGATACACTACAAATTACGATATATTATAAGGTATTTTCAATGATACACTGCATATTACGTTATATTATAAGGTATTTTCAATGATACACTGCATATTACGTGATATTATAAGGTGTTTTCAATGTTACACTGCATACTACGTTATATTATAAGGTATTTTCAATGATACACTGTATATTACGTTATATTATAAGGTATTTTCATTGATACACTACAAATTACCATATATTATAAGGTATTTTCAATGATACACTGCATAATACGTTATATCATAAGGTATTTTCAATGATACACTGCATATTACGTTATATTATAAGGTATTTTCAATGATATACTGCATATTACGATATATTATATGGTATTTTCAATAATACACTGCATATTACGTTATATCATAAGGTATTTTCATTGATACACTACAAATTACGATATATTATAAGGTATTTTCAATGATAAACTACTATATATTATAAGGTATTTTCAATGATAAACTACTATATATTATAAGGTATTTTCAATGATACACTGCATATTACGTTATATTATAAGGTATTTTCATTGATACACTACAAATTACCATATATTATAAGGTATTTTCAATGATACACTGCATAATACGTTATATCATAAGGTATTTTCAATGATACACTGCATATTACGTTATATTATAAGGTATTTTCAATTGTAAACTACTATATATCATAAGGTATTTTCAATGATACACTACAAATTACCATATATTATAAGGTATTTTCAATGATACACTGCATATTACGTGATATTATAAGGTGTTTTCAATGTTACACTGCATACTACGTTATATTATAAGGTGTTTTCAATGATACACTGCATAATACGTTATATCATAAGGTATTTTCAATGGTACACTGCATATTACGTTATATTATAAGGTGTTTTCAATGATACACTGTATATTACGTTATATTATAAGGTATTTTCATTGATACACTACAAATTACCATATATTATAAGGTATTTTCAATAATACACTGCATATTACGTGATATTATAAGGTGTTTTCAATGTTACACTGCATACTACGTTATATTATAAGGTATTTTCAATGATACACTGTATATTACGTTATATTATAAGGTATTTTCATTGATACACTACAAATTACCATATATTATAAGGTATTTTCAATGATACACTGCATAATACGTTATATCATAAGGTATTTTCAATGATACACTGCATAATACGTTATATCATAAGGTATTTTCAATGATACACTGCATATTACGTTATATTATAAGGTATTTTCAATTATATACTGCATATTACGATATATTATATGGTATTTTCAATAATACACTGCATATTACGTTATATCATAAGGTATTTTCATTGATACACTACAAATTACGATATATTATAAGGTATTTTCAATGATAAACTACTATATATTATAAGGTATTTTCAATGATAAACTACTATATATTATAAGGTATTTTCAATGATACACTGCATATTACGTTATATTATAAGGTATTTTCATTGATACACTACAAATTACCATATATTATAAGGTATTTTCAATGATACACTGTATATTACAATTTATTATAAGGTATTTTCAATGATAAACTGCATATTACGTTATATTATAAGGTATTTTCAATGATAAACTACTATATATTATAAGGTATTTTCAATGATACACTGCATATTACGTTATATTATAAGGTATTTTCAATGATACACTACAAATTACCATATATTATAAGGTATTTTCAATGATACACTGCATAATACGTTATATTATAAGGTATTTTCAATGATACACTGCATATTACGTTATATTATAAGATATTTTCAATGATACACTGCATATTACATTATATTATAAGGTATTTTCAATTGTAAACTACTATATATCATAAGGTATTTTCATTGATACACTGCATATTACGTTATATTATAAGGTATTTTCAATGATACACTGCATATTACGTTATATTATAAGGTATTTTCAATGATACACTACAAATTACCATATATTATAAGGTATTTTCAATGATACACTGCATATTACGTGATATTATAAGGTGTTTTCAATGTTACACTGCATACTACGTTATATTATAAGGTATTTTCAATGATACACTGTATATTACGTTATATTATAAGGTATTTTCATTGATACACTACAAATTACCATATATTATAAGGTATTTTCAATGATACACTGCATAATACGTTATATCATAAGGTATTTTCAATGATACACTGCATATTACGTTATATTATAAGGTATTTTCAATGATATACTGCATATTACGATATATTATATGGTATTTTCAATAATACACTGCATATTACGTTATATCATAAGGTATTTTCATTGATACACTACAAATTACGATATATTATAAGGTATTTTCAATGATAAACTACTATATATTATAAGGTATTTTCAATGATAAACTACTATATATTATAAGGTATTTTCAATGATACACTGCATATTACGTTATATTATAAGGTATTTTCATTGATACACTACAAATTACCATATATTATAAGGTATTTTCAATGATACACTGCATAATACGTTATATTATAAGGTATTTTCAATGATACACTGCATATTACATTATATTATAAGGTATTTTCAATTGTAAACTACTATATATCATAAGGTATTTTCAATGATACACTACAAATTACCATATATTATAAGGTATTTTCAATGATACACTGCATATTACGTGATATTATAAGGTGTTTTCAATGTTACACTGCATATTACGTTATATTATAAGGTGTTTTCAATGATACACTGCATAATACGTTATATCATAAGGTATTTTCAATGGTACACTGCATATTACGTTATATTATAAGGTGTTTTCAATGATACACTGTATATTACGTTATATTATAAGGTATTTTCATTGATACACTACAAATTACCATATATTATAAGGTATTTTCAATAATACACTGCATAATACGTTATATCATAAGGTATTTTCAATGATACACTGCATATTACGTGATATTATAAGGTGTTTTCAATGTTACACTGCATACTACGTTATATTATAAGGTATTTTCAATGATACACTGTATATTACGTTATATTATAAGGTATTTTCATTGATACACTACAAATTACCATATATTATAAGGTATTTTCAATGATACACTGCATATTACGTTATATCATAAGGTATTTTCAATGATACACTGCATATTACATTATATTATAAGGTATTTTCAATTGTAAACTACTATATATCATAAGGTATTTTCAATGATACACTGCATATTACGTTATATTATAAGGTATTTTCAATGATACACTGCATATTACGTTATATTATAAGGTATTTTCAATGACACACTGCATATTACGTTATATTATAAGGTATTTTCTATGATATACTGCATATTACGATATATTATATGGTATTTTCAATGATACACTGCATATTACGTTATATCATAAGGTATTTTCATTGATACACTACAAATTACGATATATTATAAGGTATTTTCAATGATACACTGTATATTACGTTATATTATAAGGTATTTTCATTGATACACTACAAATTACCATATATTATAAGGTATTTTCAATGAGACACTGCATATTACGTGATATTATAAGGTGTTTTCAATGTTACACTGCATACTACGTTATATTATAAGGTATTTTCAATGATACACTGTATATTACGTTATATTATAAGGTATTTTCATTGATACACTACAAATTACCATATATTATAAGGTATTTTCAATGATACACTGCATAATACGTTATATCATAAGGTATTTTCAATGATACTCTGCATATTACGTTATATTATAAGGTATTTTCAATGATACACTGCATATTACGTTATATTACAAGGTATTTTCAATGATAAACTACTATATATTATAAGGTATTTTCAATGATACACTGCATATTACGTTATATTATAAGGTGTTTTCAATGTTACACTGCATAATACGTTATATCATAAGGTATTTTCAATGATACACTGCATATTACATTATATTATAAGGTATTTTCAATTGTAAACTACTATATATCATAAGGTATTTTCAATGATACACTGCATATTACGTTATATTATAAGGTATTTTCAATGATACACTGCATATTACGTTATATTATAAGGTATTTTCAATGACACACTGCATATTACGTTATATTATAAGGTATTTTCTATGATATACTGCATATTACGATATATTATATGGTATTTTCAATGATACACTGCATATTACGTTATATCATAAGGTATTTTCATTGATACACTACAAATTACGATATATTATAAGGTATTTTCAATGATACACTGTATATTACGTTATATTATAAGGTATTTTCATTGATACACTACAAATTACCATATATTATAAGGTATTTTCAATGTGACACTGCATATTACGTGATATTATAAGGTGTTTTCAATGTTACACTGCATACTACGTTATATTATAAGGTATTTTCAATGATACACTGTATATTACGTTATATTATAAGGTATTTTCATTGATACACTACAAATTACCATATATTATAAGGTATTTTCAATGATACACTGCATAATACGTTATATCATAAGGTATTTTCAATGATACTCTGCATATTACGTTATATTATAAGGTGTTTTAAATGATACACTGCATATTACGTTATATTATAAGGTCTTTTCAATTGTAAACTACTATATATCATAAGGTGTTTTCAATGATACACTGCATATTATGATATATTATAAGGTATTTTCAATGATACACTGCATATTACGTTATATTACAAGGTATTTACAATGATAAACTACTATATATTATAAGGTATTTTCAATGCTACTCTGCATATTACGTGATATTATAAGGTGTTTTCAATGTTACACTGCATACTACGTTATATTATAAGGTATTTTCAATGATACACTGTATATTACGTTATATTATAAGGTATTTTCATTGATACACTACAAATTACCATATATTATAAGGTATTTTCAATGATACACTGCATAATACGTTATATCATAAGGTATTTTCAATGATACACTGCATATTACGTTATATTATAAGGTGTTTTCAATGATACACTGCATATTACATTATATTATAAGGTATTTTCAATTGTAAACTACTATATATCATAAGGTATTTTCATTGATACACTGCATATTACGTTATATTATAAGGTATTTTCAATGATACACTGCATATTACGTTATATTATAAGGTATTTTCAATGATACACTACAAATTACCATATATTATAAGGTATTTTCAATGATACACTGCATATTACGTGATATTATAAGGTGTTTTCAATGTTACACTGCATACTACGTTATATTATAAGGTGTTTTCAATGATACACTGCATAATACGTTATATCATAAGGTATTTTCAATGGTACACTGCATATTACGTTATATTATAAGGTGTTTTCAATGATACACTGTATATTACGTTATATTATAAGGTATTTTCATTGATACACTACAAATTACCATATATTATAAGGTATTTTCAATGATACACTGCATAATACGTTATATCATAAGGTATTTTCAATGATACACTGCATATTACGTGATATTATAAGGTGTTTTCAATGTTACACTGCATACTACGTTATATTATAAGGTATTTTCAATGATACACTGTATATTACGTTATATTATAAGGTATTTTCATTGATACACTACAAATTACCATATATTATAAGGTATTTTCAATGATACACTGCATATTACGTTATATTATAAGGTATTTTCAATTATATACTGCATATTACGATATATTATATGGTATTTTCAATAATACACTGCATATTACGTTATATCATAAGGTATTTTCATTGATACACTACAAATTACGATATATTATAAGGTATTTTCAATGATAAACTACTATATATTATAAGGTATTTTCAATGATAAACTACTATATATTATAAGGTATTTTCACTGATACACTGCATATTACGTTATATTATAAGGTATTTTCATTGATACACTACAAATTACCATATATTATAAGGTATTTTCAATGATACACTGTATATTACAATTTATTATAAGGTATTTTCAATGATAAACTGCATATTACTTTATATTATAAGGTATTTTCAATGATAAACTACTATATATTATAAGGTATTTTCAATGATACACTGCATATTACGTTATATTATAAGGTATTTTCAATGATACACTACAAATTACCATATATTATAAGGTATTTTCAATGATACACTGCATAATACGTTATATCATAAGGTATTTTCAATGATACACTGCATATTACGTTATATTATAAGGTGTTTTCAATGATACACTGCATATTATATTATATTATAAGGTATTTTCAATTGTAAACTACTATATATCATAAGGTATTTTCATTGATACACTGCATATTACGTTATATTATAAGGTATTTTCAATGATACACTGCATATTACGTTATATTATAAGGTATTTTCAATGATACACTACAAATTACCATATATTATAAGGTATTTTCAATGATACACTGCATATTACGTGATATTATAAGGTGTTTTCAATGTTACACTGCATACTACGTTATATTATAAGGTATTTTCAATGATACACTGTATATTACGTTATATTATAAGGTATTTTCATTGATACACTACAAATTACCATATATTATAAGGTATTTTCAATAATACAATGGATAATACGTTATATCATAAGGTATTTTCAATGATACACTGCATATTACGTTATATTATAAGGTATTTTCAATGATATACTGCATATTACGATATATTATATGGTATTTTCAATAATACACTGCATATTACGTTATATCATAAGGTATTTTCATTGATACACTACAAATTACGATATATTATAAGGTATTTTCAATAATACACTGCATAATACGTTATATCATAAGGTATTTTCAATGATACACTGCATATTACGTGATATTATAAGGTGTTTTCAATGTTACACTGCATACTACGTTATATTATAAGGTATTTTCAATGATACACTGCATATTACGTTATATTATAAGGTGTTTTCAATGATACACTGCATATTATATTATATTATAAGGTATTTTCAATTGTAAACTACTATATATCATAAGGTATTTTCATTGATACACTGCATATTACGTTATATTATAAGGTATTTTCAATGATACACTGCATATTACGTTATATTATAAGGTATTTTCAATGATACACTACAAATTACCATATATTATAAGGTATTTTCAATGATACACTGCATATTACGTGATATTATAAGGTGTTTTCAATGTTACACTGCATACTACGTTATATTATAAGGTATTTTCAATGATACACTGTATATTACGTTATATTATAAGGTATTTTCATTGATACACTACAAATTACCATATATTATAAGGTATTTTCAATAATACAATGGATAATACGTTATATCATAGGGTATTTTCAATGATACACTGCATATTACGTTATATTATAAGGTATTTTCAATGATATACTGCATATTACGATATATTATATGGTATTTTCAATAATACACTGCATATTACGTTATATCATAAGGTATTTTCATTGATACACTACAAATTACGATATATTATAAGGTATTTTCAATAATACACTGCATAATACGTTATATCATAAGGTATTTTCAATGATACACTGCATATTACGTGATATTATAAGGTGTTTTCAATGTTACACTGCATACTACGTTATATTATAAGGTATTTTCAATGATACACTGTATATTACGTTATATTATAAGGTATTTTCATTGATACACTACAAATTACCATATATTATAAGGTATTTTCAATGATACACTGCATAATACGTTATATCATAAGGTATTTTCAATGATACACTGCATATTACATTATATTATAAGGTATTTTCAATTGTAAACTACTATATATCATAAGGTATTTTCAATGATACACTGCATATTACGTTATATTATAAGGTATTTTCAATGATACACTGCATATTACGTTATATTATAAGGTATTTTCAATGACACACTGCATATTACGTTATATTATAAGGTATTTTCTATGATATACTGCATATTACGATATATTATATGGTATTTTCAATGATACACTGCATATTACGTTATATCATAAGGTATTTTCATTGATACACTACAAATTACGATATATTATAAGGTATTTTCAATGATACACTGTATATTACGTTATATTATAAGGTATTTTCATTGATACACTACAAATTACCATATATTATAAGGTATTTTCAATGAGACACTGCATATTACGTGATATTATAAGGTGTTTTCAATGTTACACTGCATACTACGTTATATTATAAGGTATTTTCAATGATACACTGTATATTACGTTATATTATAAGGTATTTTCATTGATACACTACAAATTACCATATATTATAAGGTATTTTCAATGATACACTGCATAATACGTTATATCATAAGGTATTTTCAATGATACACTGCATATTACGTTATATTATAAGGTATTTTCAATGATACACTGCATATTACGTTATATTACAAGGTATTTTCAATGATAAACTACTATATATTATAAGGTATTTTCAATGATACTCTGCATATTACGTGATATTATAAGGTGTTTTCAATGTTACACTGCATAATACGTTATATCATAAGGTATTTTCAATGATACACTGCATATTACATTATATTATAAGGTATTTTCAATTGTAAACTACTATATATCATAAGGTATTTTCAATGATACACTGCATATTACGTTATATTATAAGGTATTTTCAATGATACACTGCATATTACGTTATATTATAAGGTATTTTCAATGACACACTGCATATTACGTTATATTATAAGGTATTTTCTATGATATACTGCATATTACGTTATATTATATGGTATTTTCAATGATACACTGCATATTACGTTATATCATAAGGTATTTTCATTGATACACTACAAATTACGATATATTATAAGGTATTTTCAATGATACACTGTATATTACGTTATATTATAAGGTATTTTCATTGATACACTACAAATTACCATATATTATAAGGTATTTTCAATGAGACACTGCATATTACGTGATATTATAAGGTGTTTTCAATGTTACACTGCATACTACGTTATATTATAAGGTATTTTCAATGATACACTGTATATTACGTTATATTATAAGGTATTTTCATTGATACACTACAAATTACCATATATTATAAGGTATTTTCAATGATACACTGCATAATACGTTATATCATAAGGTATTTTCAATGATACACTGCATATTACGTTATATTATAAGGTGTTTTAAATGATACACTGCATATTACGTTATATTATAAGGTCTTTTCAATTGTAAACTACTATATATCATAAGGTGTTTTCAATGATACACTGCATATTATGATATATTATAAGGTATTTTCAATGATACACTGCATATTACGTTATATTACAAGGTATTTACAATGATAAACTACTATATATTATAAGGTATTTTCAATGCTACTCTGCATATTACGTGATATTATAAGGTGTTTTCAATGTTACACTGCATACTACGTTATATTATAAGGTATTTTCAATGATACACTGTATATTACGTTATATTATAAGGTATTTTCATTGATACACTACAAATTACCATATATTATAAGGTATTTTCAATGATACACTGCATAATACGTTATATCATAAGGTATTTTCAATGATACACTGCATATTACGTTATATTATAAGGTGTTTTCAATGATACACTGCATATTACGTTATATTATAAGGTATTTTCAATTGTAAACTACTATATATCATAAGGTATTTTCATTGATACACTGCATATTACGTTATATTATAAGGTATTTTCAATGATACACTGCATATTACGTTATATTATAAGGTATTTTCAATGATACACTACAAATTACCATATATTATAAGGTATTTTCAATGATACACTGCATATTACGTGATATTATAAGGTGTTTTCAATGTTACACTGCATACTACGTTATATTATAAGGTGTTTTCAATGATACACTGCATAATACGTTATATCATAAGGTATTTTCAATGGTACACTGCATATTACGTTATATTATAAGGTGTTTTCAATGATACACTGTATATTACGTTATATTATAAGGTATTTTCATTGATACACTACAAATTACCATATATTATAAGGTATTTTCAATAATACACTGCATAATACGTTATATCATAAGGTATTTTCAATGATACACTGCATATTACGTGATATTATAAGGTGTTTTCAATGTTACACTGCATACTACGTTATATTATAAGGTATTTTCAATGATACACTGTATATTACGTTATATTATAAGGTATTTTCATTGATACACTACAAATTACCATATATTATAAGGTATTTTCAATGATACACTGCATATTACGTTATATTATAAGGTATTTTCAATTATATACTGCATATTACGATATATTATATGGTATTTTCAATAATACACTGCATATTACGTTATATCATAAGGTATTTTCATTGATACACTACAAATTACGATATATTATAAGTTATTTTCAATGATAAACTACTATATATTATAAGGTATTTTCAATGATAAACTACTATATATTATAAGGTATTTTCAATGATACACTGCATATTACGTTATATTATAAGGTATTTTCATTGATACACTACAAATTACGATATATTATAAGGTATTTTCAATGATACACTGTATATTACAATTTATTATAAGGTATTTTCAATGATAAACTGCATATTACGTTATATTATAAGGTATTTTCAATGATAAACTACTATATATTATAAGGTATTTTCAATGATACACTGCATATTACGTTATATTATAAGGTATTTTCAATGATACACTACAAATTACCATATATTATAAGGTATTTTCAATGATACACTGCATAATACGTTATATCATAAGGTATTTTCAATGATACACTGCATATTACGTTATATTATAAGGTGTTTTCAATGATACACTGCATATTATATTATATTATAAGGTATTTTCAATTGTAAACTACTATATATCATAAGGTATTTTCATTGATACACTGCATATTACGTTATATTATAAGGTATTTTCAATGATACACTGCATATTACGTTATATTATAAGGTATTTTCAATGATACACTACAAATTACCATATATTATAAGGTATTTTCAATGATACACTGCATATTACGTGATATTATAAGGTGTTTTCAATGTTACACTGCATACTACGTTATATTATAAGGTATTTTCAATGATACACTGTATATTACGTTATATTATAAGGTATTTTCATTGATACACTACAAATTACCATATATTATAAGGTATTTTCAATAATACACTGGATAATACGTTATATCATAAGGTATTTTCAATGATACACTGCATATTACGTGATATTATAAGGTGTTTTCAATGTTACACTGCATACTACGTTATATTATAAGGTATTTTCAATGATACACTGTATATTACGTTATATTATAAGGTATTTTCATTGATACACTACAAATTACCATATATTATAAGGTATTTTCAATGATACACTGCATATTACGTTATATTATAAGGTATTTTCAATTATATACTGCATATTACGATATATTATATGGTATTTTCAATGATACACTGCATATTACGTTATATTATAAGGTATTTTCATTGATACACTACAAATTACGATATATTATAAGTTATTTTCAATGATAAACTACTATATATTATAAGGTATTTTCAATGATAAACTACTATATATTATAAGGTATTTTCAATGATACACTGCATATTACGTTATATTATAAGGTATTTTCATTGATACACTACAAATTACCATATATTATAAGGTATTTTCAATGATACACTGTATATTACAATTTATTATAAGGTATTTTCAATGATAAACTGCATATTACGTTATATTATAAGGTATTTTCAATGATAAACTACTATATATTATAAGGTATTTTCAATGATACACTGCATATTACGTTATATTATAAGGTATTTTCAATGATACACTACAAATTACCATATATTATAAGGTATTTTCAATGATACACTGCATAATACGTTATATCATAAGGTATTTTCAATGATACACTGCATATTACGTTATATTATAAGGTGTTTTCAATGATACACTGCATATTATATTATATTATAAGGTATTTTCAATTGTAAACTACTATATATCATAAGGTATTTTCATTGATACACTGCATATTACGTTATATTATAAGGTATTTTCAATGATACACTGCATATTACGTTATATTATAAGGTATTTTCAATGATACACTACAAATTACCATATATTATAAGGTATTTTCAATGATACACTGCATATTACGTGATATTATAAGGTGTTTTCAATGTTACACTGCATACTACGTTATATTATAAGGTATTTTCAATGATACACTGTATATTACGTTATATTATAAGGTATTTTCATTGATACACTACAAATTACCATATATTATAAGGTATTTTCAATAATACACTGGATAATACGTTATATCATAAGGTATTTTCAATGATACACTGCATATTACGTTATATTATAAGGTATTTTCAATGATATACTGCATATTACGATATATTATATGGTATTTTCAATAATACACTGCATATTACGTTATATCATAAGGTATTTTCATTGATACACTACAAATTACGATATATTATAAGGTATTTTCAATGATGCACTGCATATTACGTTATATTATAAGGTATTTTCAATGATACACTGCATATTACGTGATATTATAAGGTGTTTTCAATGTTACACTGCATACTACGTTATATTATAAGGTATTTTCAATGATACACTGTATATTACGTTATATTATAAGGTATTTTCATTGATACACTACAAATTACCATATATTATAAGGTATTTTCAATGATACACTGCATAATACGTTATATCATAAGGTATTTTCAATGATACACTGCATATTACGTTATATTATAAGGTATTTTCAATGATATACTGCATATTACGATATATTATATGGTATTTTCAATAATACACTGCATATTACGTTATATCATAAGGTATTTTCATTGATACACTACAAATTACGATATATTATAAGGTATTTTCAATGATAAACTACTATATATTATAAGGTATTTTCAATGATAAACTACTATATATTATAAGGTATTTTCAATGATACACTGTATATTACGTTATATTATAAGGTATTTTCATTGATACACTACAAATTACCATATATTATAAGGTATTTTCAATGATACACTGCATAATACGTTATATCATAAGGTATTTTCAATGATACACTGCATATTACGTTATATTATAAGGTATTTTCAATTGTAAACTACTATATATCATAAGGTATTTTCAATGATACACTACAAATTACCATATATTATAAGGTATTTTCAATGATACACTGCATATTACGTGATATTATAAGGTGTTTTCAATGTTACACTGCATACTACGTTATATTATAAGGTGTTTTCAATGATACACTGCATAATACGTTATATCATAAGGTATTTTCAATGGTACACTGCATATTACGTTATATTATAAGGTGTTTTCAATGATACACTGTATATTACGTTATATTATAAGGTATTTTCATTGATACACTACAAATTACCATATATTATAAGGTATTTTCAATAATACACTGCATATTACGTGATATTATAAGGTGTTTTCAATGTTACACTGCATACTACGTTATATTATAAGGTATTTTCAATGATACACTGCATATTACGTTATATTATAAGGTATTTTCAATTATATACTGCATATTACGATATATTATATGGTATTTTCAATAATACACTGCATATTACGTTATATCATAAGGTATTTTCATTGATACACTACAAATTACGATATATTATAAGGTATTTTCAATGATAAACTACTATATATTATAAGGTATTTTCAATGATAAACTACTATATATTATAAGGTATTTTCAATGATACACTGCATATTACGTTATATTATAAGGTATTTTCATTGATACACTACAAATTACCATATATTATAAGGTATTTTCAATGATACACTGTATATTACAATTTATTATAAGGTATTTTCAATGATAAACTGCATATTACGTTATATTATAAGGTATTTTCAATGGTAAACTACTATATATTATAAGGTATTTTCAATGATACACTGCATATTACGTTATATTATAAGGTATTTTCAATGATACACTACAAATTACCATATATTATAAGGTATTTTCAATGATACACTGCATAATACGTTATATCATAAGGTATTTTCAATGATACACTGCATATTACGTTATATTATAAGGTGTTTTCAATGATACACTGCATATTACATTATATTATAAGGTATTTTCAATTGTAAACTACTATATATCATAAGGTATTTTCATTGATACACTGCATATTACGTTATATTATAAGGTATTTTCAATGATACACTGCATATTACGTTATATTATAAGGTATTTTCAATGATACACTACAAATTACCATATATTATAAGGTATTTTCAATGATACACTGCATATTACGTGATATTATAAGGTGTTTTCAATGTTACACTGCATACTACGTTATATTATAAGGTATTTTCAATGATACACTGTATATTACGTTATATTATAAGGTATTTTCATTGATACACTACAAATTACCATATATTATAAGGTATTTTCAATGATACACTGCATAATACGTTATATCATAAGGTATTTTCAATGTTACACTGCATACTACGTTATATTATAAGGTATTTTCAATGATACACTGCATATTACGTTATATTATAAGGTATTTTCAATTATATACTGCATATTACGATATATTATATGGTATTTTCAATAATACACTGCATATTACGTTATATCATAAGGTATTTTCATTGATACACTACAAATTACGATATATTATAAGGTATTTTCAATGGTAAACTACTATATATTATAAGGTATTTTCAATGATAAACTACTATATATTATAAGGTATTTTCAATGATACACTGCATATTACGTTATATTATAAGGTATTTTCATTGATACACTACAAATTACCATATATTATAAGGTATTTTCAATGATACACTGTATATTACGATTTATTATAAGGTATTTTCAATGATAAACTGCATATTACGTTATATTATAAGGTATTTTCAATGATAAACTACTATATATTATAAGGTATTTTCAATGATACACTGTATATTACGTTATATTATAAGGTATTTTCATTGATACACTACAAATTACCATATATTATAAGGTATTTTCAATGATACACTGCATAATACGTTATATCATAAGGTATTTTCAATGATACACTGCATATTACGTTATATTATAAGGTATTTTCAATGATATACTGCATATTACGATATATTATATGGTATTTTCAATAATACACTGCATATTACGTTATATCATAAGGTATTTTCATTGATACACTACAAATTACGATATATTATAAGGTATTTTCAATGATAAACTACTATATATTATAAGGTATTTTCAATGATAAACTACTATATATTATAAGGTATTTTCAATGATACACTGCATATTACGTTATATTATAAGGTATTTTCATTGATACACTACAAATTACCATATATTATAAGGTATTTTCAATGATACACTGCATAATACGTTATATCATAAGGTATTTTCAATGATACACTGCATATTACGTTATATTATAAGGTATTTTCAATTATATACTGCATATTACGATATATTATATGGTATTTTCAATAATACACTGCATATTACGTTATATCATAAGGTATTTTCATTGATACACTACAAATTACGATATATTATAAGGTATTTTCAATGATAAACTACTATATATTATAAGGTATTTTCAATGATAAACTACTATATATTATAAGGTATTTTCAATGATACACTGCATATTACGTTATATTATAAGGTATTTTCATTGATACACTACAAATTACCATATATTATAAGGTATTTTCAATGATACACTGTATATTACAATTTATTATAAGGTATTTTCAATGATAAACTGCATATTACGTTATATTATAAGGTATTTTCAATGATAAACTACTATATATTATAAGGTATTTTCAATGATACACTGCATATTACGTTATATTATAAGGTATTTTCAATGATACACTACAAATTACCATATATTATAAGGTATTTTCAATGATACACTGCATAATACGTTATATCATAAGGTATTTTCAATGATACACTGCATATTACGTTATATTATAAGGTGTTTTCAATGATACACTGCATATTACATTATATTATAAGGTATTTTCAATTGTAAACTACTATATATCATAAGGTATTTTCATTGATACACTGCATATTACGTTATATTATAAGGTATTTTCAATGATACACTGCATATTACGTTATATTATAAGGTATTTTCAATGATACACTACAAATTACCATATATTATAAGGTATTTTCAATGATACACTGCATATTACGTTATATTATAAGGTGTTTTCAATGTTACACTGCATACTACGTTATATTATAAGGTATTTTCAATGATACACTGTATATTACGTTATATTATAAGGTATTTTCATTGATACACTACAAATTACCATATATTATAAGGTATTTTCAATGATACACTGCATAATACGTTATATCATAAGGTATTTTCAATGATACACTGCATATTACGTTATATTATAAGGTATTTTCAATGATATACTGCATATTACGATATATTATATGGTATTTTCAATAATACACTGCATATTACGTTATATCATAAGGTATTTTCATTGATACACTACAAATTACGATATATTATAAGGTATTTTCAATGATAAACTACTATATATTATAAGGTATTTTCAATGATAAACTACTATATATTATAAGGTATTTTCAATGATACACTGTATATTACGTTATATTATAAGGTATTTTCATTGATACACTACAAATTACCATATATTATAAGGTATTTTCAATAATACACTGCATAATACGTTATATCATAAGGTATTTTCAATGATACACTGCATATTACGTTATATTATAAGGTATTTTCAATGATATACTGCATATTACGATATATTATATGGTATTTTCAATAATACACTGCATATTACGTTATATCATAAGGTATTTTCATTGATACACTACAAATTACGATATATTATAAGGTATTTTCAATGATACACTGCATATTACGTTATATTATAAGGTATTTTCAATGATACACTGCATATTACGTGATATTATAAGGTGTTTTCAATGTTACACTGCATACTACGTTATATTATAAGGTATTTTCAATGATACACTGTATATTACGTTATATTATAAGGTATTTTCATTGATACACTACAAATTACCATATATTATAAGGTATTTTCAATGATACACTGCATAATACGTTATATCATAAGGTATTTTCAATGATACACTGCATATTACGTTATATTATAAGGTATTTTCAATGATATACTGCATATTACGATATATTATATGGTATTTTCAATAATACACTGCATATTACGTTATATCATAAGGTATTTTCATTGATACACTACAAATTACGATATATTATAAGGTATTTTCAATGATAAACTACTATATATTATAAGGTATTTTCAATGATAAACTACTATATATTATAAGGTATTTTCAATGATACACTGCATATTACGTTATATTATAAGGTATTTTCATTGATACACTACAAATTACCATATATTATAAGGTATTTTCAATGATACACTGCATAATACGTTATATCATAAGGTATTTTCAATGATACACTGCATATTACATTATATTATAAGGTATTTTCAATTGTAAACTACTATATATCATAAGGTATTTTCAATGATACACTGCATATTACGTTATATTATAAGATATTTTCAATGATACACTGCATATTACGTTATATTATAAGGTATTTTCAATGACACACTGCATATTACGTTATATTAGAAGGTATTTTCTATGATATACTGCATATTACGATATATTATATGGTATTTTCAATGATACACTGCATATTACGTTATATCATAAGGTATTTTCATTGATACACTACAAATTACGATATATTATAAGGTATTTTCAATGATACACTGTATATTACGTTATATTATAAGGTATTTTCATTGATACACTACAAATTACCATATATTATAAGGTATTTTCAATGAGACACTGCATATTACGTGATATTATAAGGTGTTTTCAATGTTACACTGCATACTACGTTATATTATAAGGTATTTTCAATGATACACTGTATATTACGTTATATTATAAGGTATTTTCATTGATACACTACAAATTACCATATATTATAAGGTATTTTCAATGATACACTGCATAATACGTTATATCATAAGGTATTTTCAATGATACACTGATTATTACGTTATATTATAAGGTGTTTTAAATGATACACTGCATATTACGTTATATTATAAGGTCTTTTCAATTGTAAACTACTATATATCATAAGGTGTTTTCAATGATACACTGCATATTATGATATATTATAAGGTATTTTCAATGATACACTGCATATTACGTTATATTACAAGGTATTTTCAATGATAAACTACTATATATTATAACGTATTTTCAATGCTACTCTGCATATTACGTGATATTATAAGGTGTTTTCAATGTTACACTGCATACTACGTTATATTATAAGGTATTTTCAATGATACACTGTATATTACGTTATATTATAAGGTATTTTCATTGATACACTACAAATTACCATATATTATAAGGTATTTTCAATGATACACTGCATAATACGTTATATCATAAGGTATTTTCAATGATACACTGCATATTACGTTATATTATAAGGTGTTTTCAATGATACACTGCATATTACATTATATTATAAGGTATTTTCAATTGTAAACTACTATATATCATAAGGTATTTTCATTGATACACTGCATATTACGTTATATTATAAGGTATTTTCAATGATACACTACAAATTACCATATATTATAAGGTATTTTCAATGATACACTGCATATTACGTGATATTATAAGGTGTTTTCAATGTTACACTAAATACTACGTTATATTATAAGGTATTTTCAATGATACACTGTATATTACGTTATATTATAAGGTATTTTCATTGATACACTACAAATTACCTTATATCATAAGGTATTTTCAATGATACACTGCATAATACGTTATATCATAAGGTATTTTCAATGATTCACTGCATATTACGTTATATTATAAGGTATTTTCAATGATATACTGCATATTACGATATATTATATGGTATTTTCAATAATACACTGCATATTACGTTATATCATAAGGTATTTTCATTGATACACTACAAATTACGATATATTATAAGGTATTTTCAATGGTAAACTACTATATATTATAAGGTATTTTCAATGATAAACTACTATATATTATAAGGTATTTTCAATGATACACTGCATATTACGTTATATTATAAGGTATTTTCATTGATACACTACAAATTACCATATATTATAAGGTATTTTCAATGATACACTGTATATTACGATTTATTATAAGGTATTTTCAATGATAAACTGCATATTACGTTATATTATAAGGTATTTTCAATGATAAACTACTATATATTATAAGGTATTTTCAATGATACACTGCATATTACGTTATATTATAAGGTATTTTCAATGATACACTACAAATTACCATATATTATAAGGTATTTTCAATGATACACTGCATAATACGTTATATCATAAGGTATTTTCAATGATACACTGCATATTACGTTATATTATAAGGTGTTTTCAATGATACACTGCATATTACATTATATTATAAGGTATTTTCAATTGTAATCTACTATATATCATAAGGTATTTTCATTGATACACTGCATATTACGTTATATTATAAGGTATTTTCAATGATACACTACAAATTACCATATATTATAAGGTATTTTCAATGATACACTGCATAATACGTTATATCATAAGGTATTTTCAATGATACACTGCATATTACGTTATATTATAAGGTGTTTTCAATGATACACTGCATATTACATTATATTATAAGGTATTTTCAATTGTAAACTACTATATATCATAAGGTATTTTCATTGATACACTGCATATTACGTTATATTATAAGGTATTTTCAATGATACACTGCATATTACGTTATATTATAAGGTATTTTCAATGATACACTACAAATTACCATATATTATAAGGTATTTTCAATGATACACTGCATATTACGTGATATTATAAGGTGTTTTCAATGTTACACTGCATACTACGTTATATTATAAGGTATTTTCAATGATACACTGTATATTACGTTATATTATAAGGTATTTTCATTGATACACTACAAATTACCATATATTATAAGGTATTTTCAATAATACACTGCATAATACGTTATATCATAAGGTATTTTCAATGATACACTGCATATTACGTTATATTATAAGGTATTTTCAATGATATACTGCATATTACGATATATTATATGGTATTTTCAATAATACACTGCATATTACGTTATATCATAAGGTATTTTCATTGATACACTACAAATTACGATATATTATAAGGTATTTTCAATGATACACTGCATATTACGTTATATTATAAGGTATTTTCAATGATACACTGCATATTACGTGATATTATAAGGTGTTTTCAATGTTACACTGCATACTACGTTATATTATAAGGTATTTTCAATGATACACTGTATATTACGTTATATTATAAGGTATTTTCATTGATACACTACAAATTACCATATATTATAAGGTATTTTCAATGATACACTGCATAATACGTTATATCATAAGGTATTTTCAATGATACACTGCATATTACGTTATATTATAAGGTATTTTCAATGATATACTGCATATTACGATATATTATATGGTATTTTCAATAATACACTGCATATTACGTTATATCATAAGGTATTTTCATTGATACACTACAAATTACGATATATTATAAGGTATTTTCAATGATAAACTACTATATATTATAAGGTATTTTCAATGATAAACTACTATATATTATAAGGTATTTTCAATGATACACTGCATATTACGTTATATTATAAGGTATTTTCATTGATACACTACAAATTACCATATATTATAAGGTATTTTCAATGATACACTGCATAATACGTTATATCATAAGGTATTTTCAATGATACACTGCATATTACATTATATTATAAGGTATTTTCAATTGTAAACTACTATATATCATAAGGTATTTTCAATGATACACTGCATATTACGTTATATTATAAGATATTTTCAATGATACACTGCATATTACGTTATATTATAAGGTATTTTCAATGACACACTGCATATTACGTTATATTAGAAGGTATTTTCTATGATATACTGCATATTACGATATATTATATGGTATTTTCAATGATACACTGCATATTACGTTATATCATAAGGTATTTTCATTGATACACTACAAATTACGATATATTATAAGGTATTTTCAATGATACACTGTATATTACGTTATATTATAAGGTATTTTCATTGATACACTACAAATTACCATATATTATAAGGTATTTTCAATGAGACACTGCATATTACGTGATATTATAAGGTGTTTTCAATGTTACACTGCATACTACGTTATATTATAAGGTATTTTCAATGATACACTGTATATTACGTTATATTATAAGGTATTTTCATTGATACACTACAAATTACCATATATTATAAGGTATTTTCAATGATACACTGCATAATACGTTATATCATAAGGTATTTTCAATGATACACTGATTATTACGTTATATTATAAGGTGTTTTAAATGATACACTGCATATTACGTTATATTATAAGGTCTTTTCAATTGTAAACTACTATATATCATAAGGTGTTTCAATGATACACTGCATATTACGATATATTATAAGGTATTTTCAATGATACACTGCATATTACGTTATATTACAAGGTATTTTTCAATGATAAACTACTATATATTATAACGTATTTTCAATGCTACTCTGCATATTACGTGATATTATAAGGTGTTTTCAATGTTACACTGCATACTACGTTATATTATAAGGTATTTTCAATGATACACTGTATATTACGTTATATTATAAGGTATTTTCATTGATACACTACAAATTACCATATATTATAAGGTATTTTCAATGATACACTGCATAATACGTTATATCATAAGGTATTTTCAATGATACACTGCATATTACGTTATATTATAAGGTGTTTTCAATGATACACTGCATATTACATTATATTATAAGGTATTTTCAATTGTAAACTACTATATATCATAAGGTATTTTCATTGATACACTGCATATTACGTTATATTATAAGGTATTTTCAATGATACACT